>CM076994.1:45952500-46420000 GCA_039090855.1 Macrothele yani | reverse complement strand
TGCCTACTGAACATATCCTGTAAAAATAACAACAGTCGTACCTCGACGCATTTCAGGTGTTCTGGGTTTTTTTTTGTGAACATGAGTGAATATACGTATATAGTGAGAAATAGAAAAGAGAGAGAGAGAGAGAGAGATGTATTTATTTAGAAACATATACAGGAGTTGGACAGAATAATGTGAACATCACGCTCAGAGACGAGACTATTAAGGGTTACGTACGTCGCGTTACGCAAAAGGTATCCCACCACTTTTTGATTGAAATTGCTTTGTTTATAACCTCAAGGTCCTCTTCAATTGCATTTAAAGTGTCTTGTTGCAAAATTTCGTTCAGGGTGACGAAGAAATGAGCGACCTAACAGACTTCAAAAGAGTTCTAATTATTGGTGGCCGGCTAGTTGGTGCCCCGTGACAACAGTCACCAGGGTAGTGGGAGTATCGGGAGATACTATGTCTAACACCATGGCAACACACAGTGTTCGTGACAAAACCTTATCTGTGTTGGGAAACAGAGTAAGAAATCGTTATGCTCCAATTGCATCTGTGCAGGACCTGGAACAGTTTCTGCGTAAAGAATGGTGTAAAATCCAACTAACCACCATCTAGGATTTGTATGCGTCCGTTTCAAGGAGGGCTCAGGCGGTTTCAAATGCCAAAGGTGGTCCCACATCCTACGAGGTACATAAAACCTTCTTTTCCTAGGTGTTCAAAATAATGTGTCCAACTCTTGTAGATGGAAGTAGAGGGACGTAGAAACATCTATAGAGATAGTGATAGAGCTGACAAAGGAGCAGGCAGTGGGGATACTAGAAGTAAGAAATAGTGATGGAGGCAGGTGTTAGGGGAATGTGTGACATTATTATGATTTTGATCATGAACACTAATGTGCTGAATCTCGTCCAGCTACTGTTGAGAAATTCTGTGTTAGGTAAAGGAGTCTTGTAAGTTACATATTGCATAAACTGAATTACTTGCATTGCATGCATCTAACTAATAACATTCTGAACATATGAACACACACATAAAGAAGGTAAATCAAAGATGAGTATCTCGCAAATGCTTTCTTTACGTGACAAACAACAGCAATCTGTAAACACACATGCACATCTGATGTCTCGATTTAATACACCAGATCGAAAAGATGCTTTCTCTGAAAGAAAATATTATCCGAAAATATTATGTTTCGTGTGAGCGTGGTTTGTGATGTTTCGTCATGCACTTTTCCGTTCCATTGCTTCACATCCACAAGACAAATAAATGGCATTGCAATATGGTGCAAAACGACGCGTGCTTATTTCACGATCGAAGGATGCTGGAGGAGAGAAGGGAGGGAAGTGACCGTGCGAGAAGTACCTTTTCAATGATCTCCTTGACCAACCCGCTCCATTCGCCCGAGCTGGTGTTCTCAGCTCCGAATTTGTTATCCGGTACCAGATAGAGGTCATAACTGAATCCCAGGAGTTCGGCGATGGTTCGAAGTAGATCGATACAGAAGCCTTCAAACCTTTCATTGCCGGTTAGATTCCGGTCGCTCTTCAACATTACATAAGGAGTCGACTAAAGCAAAGCAAACACATCAGGAAGGTGGTGTAAGAAATGCCAAGAAATAAATACAAGAAAGTAACTACTTATAGGAGAATCTACATCGGGGTAAAAGAGGACATAAGGGGTAGTATGCATTAGAGTATATTTGCAAACCGTAGAGATATGAGCTGGATTTGTCATTGCTTTTAAGTTCATTTTTTCTTCTTTTTTTTTTTTTTTTTTGAAAAATAATTTCGTCTTAGTAACAGAGGCAAATGTACAGGAACAGACACAGAAGGCCAATAAGGAACTATTATATATTAAAACCAAAATCCCGTCCCTTAATGGAAAGTTCACAAAGGTCTAAATGTTTCGCGGATCGTAAGAAACACACAACTAAGAGAATACCAAAATATGCCATAAATTTCTTCCTAGAAGGTTTTCAAACTAATACATGTGAATATAAGACGCTTTTTTTTACTGCGGAGGACATAACTAAGAAAAACTGAATTTACAGAGGATTTTCATACATTTTAGAGCGTCCAGAAATATAATTAATGTTTAAAATAAAATTATTTCTTAAAAATATCTGTCTGATAGCGCTTTCTCTGGATTAGGAACCTACATCTACAAGTACAAGGTAATAGGGCATTTCCTAAAATTGGTAGTGGTACAACGAAAGAATAGAACACACACCGTCTTTACACGATTTAAAAACTTGATGAACTCCTAAAACTTACACAAGTTAATACTAAAAAGTTTAACACAAACAATTGACGTGGACCATAAACATCAAACAGAAGTTCTTTCAACGTTTATAAGTGAGTCACGGAAAAATTCTCATTGGCCGCTATCGGTTCTCGAACCACGGGTCTTCCAGTTACGCACCGGACATGCTTCCACTGCACCACAGTGTCCTCGAATTTACCCCAGACTTTTTTTTTTAGTGCAGTGGAAGTTATTCATTCACTTAGTGCTGTGTTAATTATTCATTCGCCTTCTAGTTATTTCTTCAGTTGCTGCTTACCATCTTTGGTGAATATCCCCAGCATTGTGCGGTGCTCCATGAAGCAACCTGCCAAATGGCTTGGTAGTTAGTCGTATGTGAGTCTGAAGGAATTCCAGGCAGCTGTGGTGCAGTGGGAGCATGTCCGGCGCGTAATGGGAAGACATGTGGTTCGATTACCTGTGGCGGCCAATGAGAAGTTTTTTCCGTGACTCACTTTTAAACGTGGAAAGAGCGATGACGTCTGTTTGATATACTAAAAAGTTTAAAATACGTATGAACATGAGACCTTTTGAACTCACAGCGGGTTCATCCTCAGATGTTTACTATACTACAGATGGAGAGTAAGGAGTTTATATTTACTTAATGAATGAAGTAAATATAAACTCGTTATTTTCCATCTCTAATGTTGTAAACATCTGAGGATGAACCCACTGTGCATTTTAAACTTTTTAGTATTAAAATAATTTTTAACTTGTGTAAGCTTTAGGAGTTTATCAAGTTTTTAAATCGTGTAAAGACGGTGTGTGTTCCATTCTTTTCACATTACTACACGAAAAATATATTATTCTGGTAGTGGTACTTTATTCCTATTCTCTTCCACTGCTTTCCATAGTCCAATCATTGTTTTAGGTCTGCATTTAGAAAGCGCTCTTTTTAGCAGTCCGAAGGCAAAATAGTCCATTGGGGACACATCAGAGGACTTTGAAGGAATGTGAGCAAATTGTATAGATTTGATACACTTTTTTTTTCTCATTCTTTCAAGAAATAGAGTGGTAGATTTGGATGTATGACTGGGTGGCCATATCTTGATATGGAGTTCTACTCTTTGAAGACCCTGTCGATAAAGGAACGGTATCTCTTCTTTAAATACAGAAGTTAAACCTAATTTTTGCAATATGTAGAATTGATCTAAACATTCTTTTAAAATTTTCTTAACTTTAATTTCCTATTGTGAATCCTTTACTGAAACTTTCTTTGGATTCTTGGAACAAAGTCTTTCTTTTTTCTTTTTTTCTTTCTTTTTTTTTTTGCTCCTTTGCGATAATAAATCGATCGTTTTTTATTACAGTCGTTTAGGTAGATCCATGCTTCATCAATAATCACAATAAATTTCCATCTGTCTCCGGCTAAGTGATTTTCATAAGGAAATCTACACCATGTGCCTAGGCAAAAGGGGTGAATATTATGTTTTTTTTTGTTTTTTTCAGATTCAAATCTTTGTGTACTACCTTGCTTACAGTTGATACGGAGATTTTTGACAACTTAGCGATTGCTTATTGGGTAGGGAGATTTCCTTTTGCGACCAGAAACTTAACTTTTGCAATAGTCGTAGCAATGCGTACCTTCTTTGGATATCCCTTTGGTGTTCTTTTTTCCTGTTAAAAGCAATGTCTGACGACTTTCCCTCTATTATTAAAAATTATTGCTTATTTTACATTTAGAAATGCCAATGCCATGATTTTCACAGCATTTTTTAATTACAGAATACGAATATTTCTCTTTGTAAAGAGCAAAAATATAACCTTTTATCCACAGCTTGTTTACGTACGCCATTTTTTAGCAGACGATGCTTAACTGTAGCAGATGCTTCTTTCGTCTTAGTCTAATTCGCTGTAGCCAGTTCCAATCCCTTGAATGTTTTTATTTTCTGTAATTTCTTATCAAAAATGTTAAAAAAGTATGTGGTCATCCTCTGTGTAAAGGAATAACAGTACATTGAAAAGCAATTTCTGAAATATTGCATGTATCAGATTCTACACCCAAAACTGCCTTTTCTTAATACTCCTAATAGAAAATTATCTCTTTTTATCATGCAGCATGTCCGAAAAGAATTCAGATTACTCTTTGGAAACGCAGACATATCACCTTCATTAGTTTAAGGAGTTAAATACGAATACGTTTTCTGTATATAAGCTAATGTTATATTAAAATAATGCATACGAATTCCTTATTAATGAATTTTTTTATATCTTCACGTGTACACGATGCTAATTTTGCAGTACTATTAACGAAACTGAAGAATTCGTACATGGATGTTATTAGATTCGGTATCCACATATCTATAAGCAAAAACGTTCATTTCTTGCATGAAACAAAGTCTGCATTTTTTTCCGTGCTTTTAGGACACATGCAAAATTAATTTTACTGCCTTGTCCTTAATTTTATTTGCGCATTTGAACTTAATTCTGTGCTTTTATCCTGGTCTCTGGTAATTTCAAATATCTGCATAACTGATTAATACTCTTTATTTTTTACACCCAGCATTCAGGTATTTACTTATGCGTAAAACCAGTGCCTAATTAGTGAAAAACTGGATCGCCAAATTCATTTCAACTGTTTCTTTGCATTTTACATAAGCCCAGTTGGAATATTAAAATATCACATTAGAAACTGCAATTGAATTTTTTTTCCTTTTTTATTGGGGGTTGGGGGGTTGGGGGAGGGCTTAGCGATCACCGTGAGCAAATAAATGGGCTATGAGCAGTCACCCGTCCCTAATTTAGGGTTGGTGAGATCGCTCTGGAGGGAACTGAGTTCGGTGAGAACACTCTGTAGTGAACGTAGCTGAGTACTGTATGAACGCTCTGCAGGAAAAGTAATTCAGTAGTGTATGAACTATGTGAAGAAAATGTAAATGAGTACATGAAGACGTCCTGGAGGAGAAGGAATTAAGTTCAGTGAAAACGCCCTAGAGAAAAAGTAATGGAGTAGTTTGAGAAAGTCCTGTTGGGAAGGTAATTGGGTACTGTGACAACGTCTTATAAGAAAAGTAACTGAGTTCGGTAAGAACGCCGTGGAGGAAAAGTAATTTAGTGTTGCGAGAATGCTCTGGAGAGAAAGTGATTGAGTGCTGTGAGAACATCCGGTAAGAAAAGTAGTTGAGTACTGTAAGAAGGCTCTGGAGAGAAAGTTTACTCAGAAACGTTTTCCAAATCGTCTCTGTCACAGTCTGCACGGCGTTCTTACGCCGTGCAGACTGTGACGGAAGAAAAGCAATCGAGTTCATTGAGAATGCTGTGGAGAAAACTAGTTGTGAGAATATCCTGGAGAGAAGGTGAGGGAGGGCTGAGGGAAAAGTATTTCAGTACTGTGGGAACGCTCTGGGGAGGAAGCTAGTGAATACCGTCAGAACGCCGCGGAGACTGTGACGGAGATGCTTTGAGCAGAAAATAATTCGGAAGTTTAAGAACGCTGTGGAGGAAAAGTAAATGAGTATTCTGAGAACGTCTGGGATGAAATGTAATCAAGTCATGTGAGAACGTTCTGAAAGAAAACTGAGTAGTGTCATAGTACCCTGGAAGAAAATAAACTGAGTACTGTGAGAACTTACTGGACGAAAAGTAATCGAGTTCTGTGAGAATGCTCTAAAAGAAAACTAATTGAGCACTGAGAATGGCCTGGAAGAGATGTAATTGTGTGCCATGAGAACGGTTTGGAGAAAAATTGATTGAGTACTGTGAGAATGTACTGGAGGAAATGTAACTGAAAAAATTCTGGAGGAACTGAGCTTTCTCGTGTTTTCTCTAACTGAGCATTCACAGACCTGGAAGAGATGTAATAGTTTCTCACAAGTACATTTCTTCCCTGTCAGTAAATCGTACAGAATGAAAGAGAAGTTTTGGTGTGTGACCGCAAAGTGTTAAATAGGAGTAAAGAGGTTACCATGAGAATGTATTAGAGAAAAGGCAGCTGAGTAATGTGACAGAAGCACATTGTAATGGAAGGGAAAAAGAACTGGAAGGGCTAACAAGGGAAGAAGCATTCTCCATTGTATGGCATGCTTCTGATTGTGCACCTTCCTTAGCCTATACGAATTTCATTCGTCGTCTCTGATGACTATTTTAATAAAGATTATAATATATATAAATAATCAAGTAGACTAGACATTAGAGGATGTGGTGTTTCTGTTTTAGTTACTCTCTCTCTCTCTCTTACGTAAATTTTGGGTTATCTATTTTTATACTTTCCAATATATACAGTATATATATATGAAACCATATATATATATATATATTCTAAAAAAGAAACCTAAGCGTGGAAAAAAATACATCTCATTGAGTTTGCAGAGGCAGAAAAGGTTATGTACATCTTGAACTCCTGTCTTCAAGGAAAAAAGATAAAAAAATGGAAAATGGAGACATCCAAACTGGGAATGTAGAAGGTGTCGAGAATACTGAGCCTTTTATTATCAAGTGTAACAAAAAAAAATTCGTCACTTCCACAAAGACCTAGTGTGCTAAACAAGTTCAACACAGGTAGTGACCATAGATGCAAGTAACATGTCCCACCTAAAATAGTTTAAAAAATATATACTTGAGAGTCATGCTCCAATAAGCTAGCATGACAAAATCTATTGACTAGTTAACAATTTCGCTTGCATCCATTAACCATGGCCCGACCCTGTAAAAACTCTTCATCTGTTACTATTAGAACTGAGAAAGAAGATTAAAGAGAACTCTGCTTTTGAGAAAGTGCCTAGCATCGGAAAAGTGGATATTTCTGAAGCTATAACGAAATTCCAAAGCTCGTTATGAGAAAATTTAAACAAAATGAGCTGGGTCTAAAGAAATCCAAGTTTTACGTGCAATTAAAATTAAAGGAAATGTTAATTTATAACGAACAGATGTTTTTGCAAAGAAAAACTTGAGTCTAAAATGACTCTACAACTTATGACCTTTAGCAGAACCGAGGACAAAGTTAAAGATAATTAACTTCCAAAGAAAACTTTGTGAAAGTTATATACCTATACAAGACAGTTACGAATATGTACAAAGTATCAGCTGAAGTGCTTTAAGTGCATAATTAATTAGTTATTAAGAACTTAACTACTTTGAAAACAACCAAAGCCTAAAGACAGCGCATAGAAAAGGAACAAGCAGCACGCCTCTGTTCCTAGAGTACCCCAAAAGACGCTCAAAGTTACAAAGAAAAGTAAGAGTTAAAACCCTATAAATGTTAACAGAGTGAAACTATTTTGAAAAGCTGAAAAGCTAAAAAACGACAGAGAAAGGGATGATACATAAAGTACAAACATTGAACTTATAAAACCTAGAACCCAAAACAAGGAAAGAGCTTACCTCTTGTGTGACAGAAAACTTTTCTCCTTACAAGAGAAGAACATGAAGCGACCCTTCTGCCAATCTAGACGCTGGGGGGCGGTGAGGTGGGAATATACTGTAGACATCATACAGATGTAAGGTCAGGTGAAATGCATGTAAATAGCCTACTCCGCCCAAATTTTCACTCGATGCCTTAATGAAGTGAAAGATTCCTGAGGATTGGAACGACCGCTACAATGATCCTGCGGTACATAAGAAAGGTGACATTGGGGATCTCGGAAATTCTATCCCACACTCACCAGCCTCCTATCAGCGTGGTGAGTTTATAAAATCTTCACTAAAGTTCTTTCACACCGCTTGAAGGTAACACTGGACATGGCTCAGTCTCCGAGAGAACAAGCTGGATTCAGGAGCTACTGGCCAAGGCAGCGTGCCATGTGCTGATCGGTATGGAAGGCAGAGGTGCTAAGATTGAAGAGGACCGGACTAGGCTGCCATCTGATGCATGGCTTTTATCGATTATGAAAAAGCTTGCAATGGACGCTCCCTATCTTCTGATTCAAGGCTTCTTGAATTAGAAGAGGAACATTCAAGGATCGATGGGACATCGTGGGGCTAAGTGAGGTAAGGAGAAAAGGAGAAGATCTCATCGAACTGAAAAGTGGACATCAAGGTCTTCTACTATCGTGGGAAGATTACCTTTAATGCAGAACTAGTGGTGTTGGATTTATAATAAACAAGAAACTGAAGGATAAAGTTGTAGATTAGTTGAAAGTTCCTCTGACAGAGCTGCACGGCTTGTTGCTCAACTCTCGAAAAGATACCAGGCTCAAGAGTATGGCCAAACTTGCTGCACCCAGACAAGTCATTGGAAGAAGAAATTGAAGAATTTTTATGAGGAAATTTGTCATCTAAATAATAACAAGGAGCTTGTATGAAAATAATTATGGGAGATTTCTAATCCCCACCTTCAAGCTGAAATAGGGACACGTACAGCTAACAGAATGAAACTTCAGTAGGTCAAATTCGGTCACGGCAACAGAAACGGCAGCGTGGAAATACTCTCGTTGAGTTTGCAGAGGCAGAAGAAGTTTTCATCTTAGAACTCCTTCTTCAAGAAAAGCCACACAGGAAATGGACATGGAGACATCCAAATGGGACGACAAGTGAAATTGATTTTATTATGTGTAACAAAAAATTCGTCATAGAAGACTGCAGTGTGTTATAACAAAGTTCAAGCACAGGTAGTGACCATAGATTGGTGAGATGTAAGATGCACCTCAACACTAAACTTGAACGTGGCAAGCTCATAAGACAAACAAAATCTATTGACATAACCAACCTTAAAAACACCATAATACCTTCAAGTTGGAACTGAAGAACAGGTTCTCTGCTTTAGAAGGACTTAACATCGGATAGACAGTGAACATCTCTGAAGTTAACAGAAAAGTAACCAAAGCTCTTATGGAAACAGCAACAAAATTAGCTGGAGATACTAAGAACAAGTTGCATGTAAATAAATTATCAGGAAAAACGAAAATGTTGATGCAAAAAAGACAAGAGATGAGGACAACTGAGGAAGATGTGACTTCCAAAGTGGAATATATAGAGCTATGCAAGACAGTACGAAAAAGTATCACTGAAGACGTAAGAAATTTCAACTGTGAACTAGTGAGGAAAGCAATGCGTGGAAAATAACCAAAGCCTCTCCTAAAGATAGCAAAGGGACATCTCAGTAAGGGAAGAAAACAGATTATGGAGGAAACTTAGGGGAGACCTTCGAGCAGTGGAAGAAGATGGTTCTGTAACAAGAAATAGAGGCGATAATTTTGACAAGAGTGAAAGATTTCTACTCCCACACTATATGAAAGGGATGAGTTACATGCACTCCAGACATCACTGAAATGATTCAACCCCAGTACCAGAGTTCCATCCAGTCCTTCCCAGCAGCTGGAATGTTGCACGACCGCCCAATCAAGAGGCTCGCTATGAAGCAGGGAAAAGCTCGGAGAAGATGGAATTACTGTGCCATCATACAACCCGCTTGGCAAGTGGAGAAATCCTTGGCTAGTACTCGCCCAAATTTTCCTCGATGCCAGTAATGAAGGAAAGATTCCTGAGGATTGGAACACCGCTACAATGATCCTGCTACATAAGAAAGGTGACATTGAGGATCTCATCGAAACTGACAGACCTATCAGCCTCCTATCAGTGGTTGGACTACTTAAATGGACGCTTCACTAAAGTTCTTTCACACCGCTTGAAGGTAACACTGGACATGGCTCAACCGAGAGAACAAGCTACAAGATTCAAGTGAAGTGAAAGTTCCTCTGACAGCACAAAACCGGTTATCCAAGATCCATGTGCTGAAAGAACTAATTGAAAGAGCGAGGGAATATGAACTTCCATTGTGCATGGCTTTTATCGATTATGAAAAAGCCTTTGAAGTTGAAACCATCAGCAGTTACAATGGCTCTGAAAACCTGCAGTATTGAAGATGCATACATTAATATTATTAATGCACCCAACATCTATGAAAATGCAAGAATTTTGCAAAAATTTTAGCTGTTTGAAAATACAACACATAAAAATTGGAAAGGGAGATTTCAATGCAAAAATAGGTGACATACGCATATCTCCGAAGCTCTTTAATGCCACATTGGAGGGTGTTTTTCAGTCACTGAGCTGGGAAAACAAGCGTGGAAAGATTAATGGAGATTATCTAACCCACCTTCGTTTTGCTGATGACGTAGTCATTTTTGCAACTAGAAAAAAAGCCATCAGGAAATGGACATGGAGACATCCAAATGGGACGACAAGTGAAATCGATTTTATTATGTGTAACAAAAGAACTTTCATAGAAGACTGCAGTGATGCTAAACAATGCTTCAACACAGGTAGTGACCATAGTTTATCGATTGGTGAGATGTAAGATAACAGACACCTTATCTTGGACAGCTAAACTTGAACGTGAGGGTCAAGCTCATAAGACAAACAATTAATCTATTGACATAACCAACCTTGGAAGAAACACCATAATACCTTCAAGTTGGAACTGAAAGAACAGTGTTCTCAATGCATCCTTAGAAGGCCTAACGTATGGTGCGGAGACGTGGACATCTCTGAAGTTAACAGAAAAGTAACCAAAGGCTGCTTATGGAAACAGCAAGCAAAATTAGCTGGGTCTAAAGAACATAGTTGCATGTGTAACAAATTATCAGGAGAGATCAGGAAGAGGAACTCGTTGATGCAAAAAATGACAAGAGTGGAGGACAACTAAAGATCAGATGTGACTTCCTGAAAGTGGCAATATATAGAGCTACTGCCAGAAGGAAAAGATCATCGATGGACGTAAGGAAATTCAACTGTGAACTAGATTGGATTCCAAGGGACAGGAAAGACCCAAATTGAAGAAGACCACATGGGAGATGGGTGGATGAAATTCGAAAGGGTATGCAGGGGTGACATGGAGGAGACTGGCACAAGACAGATTATTGGCACAAAGAAACTTGGGGAGACCTTCGTCCAGCAAGGATTGATAATGGTTGACAATGATGAAAGATATATCTACTCCAAATATATATATATCATGATCATCATGCATCATCCAGACATCATTGTAAAGATACCAGTACTGCTGGACGAATTTCCTCCAGGTCCTTCCAGCAGAAGTTGCCGATGTCAATCAAGAACATGAAGCTTTCAGAAAACCCATCTCCAGGAGAATGATGGAATTACCTGTAGACATCATACAAGAAGCAAGTGGAGAAATCCGTCGATGAAACAGTAGAAGTATGTCCAAGCCAGTATAACCCAAATTTTCACTCGATGCCTTAATGAAGGAAAGATTCTTCTGAGGATTGGAACACCAATGATCCTGCTACATAAGAATGACATTTGAGTTGTGCGTTTCTGTTGAGGAAACTCAGACCTAGGGTCACGTCTCTACCTATCAGTAGTTTATAAAATCTTCACTAAAGTTCTTTCACACCGCTTGAAGGTAGCACTAGACATGGCTCAACCGAGAGAACAAGCTGGATTCAGGAGTGGCTACAGCACAATACGCCGATTAATTAATAATCGTGCTCGTGCTGAGAGAACTATATATATATATATATATATATATATATATATACATATGGCTTTTATACGATATGGGATGAAAAAGGCCTTTGATTCGGTGAAACCATCAGCAGCCTCTCCTTGACAAATGTCAACCCCGCCTTCTCGTGGTGAAAACCTGTTCCCACGGCTATTGAAGATGCATACATTAATATTATTAATAACATCTATGAGGAAATGCAAGTGCAAAGATTAGGCGTGGTGATTGTATGGTGAAAAGCCCTCCACGTAAAAATTCCAGAAGGGAGTGAGACAAGGTGACACCATATCTCCGGCAGCTCTTTTAATGCCACATTGGAGGGTGTTTTTCAGTCGCTGAGCTGGAAAAGGCAAGGGATAAAGATTAATGGAGGATTCCATCTAACCACCTTCTGTTTTGCTGACCTTGACGCTACTTATTTTGCAACTGACGCTCCCTATCTTCTGATTCAGAGCTGCAGGTATGAATTGGAGAGGAACACAAAGGATAAAGTGGGACATCGTGGGGCTAAGTGAGGTAAGGACAAAAGGAGAAGATCTCATCGAACTGAAAAGTGAAGACATCTCTTCTACTATCGTGGGACAGATACTGGCAGGAAAAGTGGATTGTTGGATTTATAATAAACAAGAAACTGAAGGATAAAAGTTGTAGAAGTTGAAAGTTCCTCTGACAGAGCTGCACTGGAGACTTGTTATCCAACTCTCGAAAAGATACCAGGCTCAGATTATTCAAGACTTATGCACCCACAAGTTCATCCTGATGAAGAAATTGAAGAATTTTATGACGAAACTCCTGTCATCTAAATAATGGTAAAGCAGCACTTGGAAAATAATTATGGGAGATTTCAATGCAAAAATAGGGCAACGGCAACAAGGAATGAAACTTCGGTAGGTAAATTGATCAATGGCATCAGAAACCAGCATGGAGAATACTCTCGTTGAGTTTGCAGAGGCAGATAAGAAGGGTTTTTCATCTTGAACTCCTTCCTTCAAAGAAAAAGCCACATACAGAAATGGACATGGAGACATCCAAATGGGACGACAAGTGCAAATGATTTTTATTATATAACAAAAAATTCGTCATAGAAATGACTGCACGAGTGTGGCTAAGTTCAACACAGGTAGTGACCACCGAGGATGGTGAGATGTAAGATGCACCTCCGAACAGCTGAAACTTGGGCGTGGACATAGCTCAGAAGGACAGAACAAAATCTATTGACATAACCAACCAGAAAAAACACCATAATACCTTCAAGTTAGAACTGAAGAACAGGTTCTCTGCTTTAGGGGTAACATCGGAAGAAGTGGACATCTCTGAAGTTAACAGAAAAGTAACCAAAGCTCTTATGGAAACTTGGGGAGCAACAAGTATAGCTGGGTCTAGAGAACAAGTTGCATGTGAACAAATTATCAGGAAAAACCAAAATGTTGATGCAATAAAGAAGGAAACTCATCAGGACAATTGTAAAAGAAGATGTGGCTTCCCCACTAGTGGACATATATAGAGCTATGCAAGACAGTAAGAAAAAGTATCACTGAAGACGTAAGGAAGTCTTCAACTGTGAACTTTCGACGAAAGCAGTCCCGCAACCAAAGCCTAAAGATAGCAAAGGGACATCTCAGTAAGGGAAGAAATTTTATCCGCCCATTATGGCACTGAGTGATGGTTCTGTCTGGCAGAAATAGAGGCGTTAAATTTTGACAAGAGTGAAAGATTTAAGGGCTACGTGTCTCAAATTATATGAAAGGGATGATATATGCACTCCAGACTCATCGGTATACCAGAATTTTACCAGAGTTCCTCCAGTCCTTCCAGCAGTCTTGTCATTTTTCATGCAGTTCAACGAACTGAAGCGATGTGTACAAAGCTGCCAGGAGAAGATGGAATTACTGTAGACATCATACAAGAAGCAAGTAGGATAAATCAGAATACATGTACTCGCTTAATTTTCACTCGATGCAACTTGTTAATGAAGGAAAGATTCCTGAGGATTCGAACACCCGGCGCGGATAAAAATGACGGAGAAACATTCGTTATAAGGATCTCGGAAACTACAGACCTATCAGCCTCCAATCAGTAGTTTATAAAATCTTCGCATTGGTGTGATGTTATTTCCACACCGCTTGATAGGTAACACTGGAATATGAGCACCGAGCACTTCAGGAAAGAAAAATAGATCATATCCACGTGGTGAGAGAACTAATTGAAAGAGCGAGGGAATGATGAACTTCCATTGTGCATGGCACGTATCGATTATGAAAAAGCCTTTGATTCGGTGAAGACCATCAGAATACAATGGCTCTGAAAACCTGCGGTATTGGTAAGATGCATACATTAATATTATTAATTCCGGAATGCAAGTGGACCCGGGTTAGGCTGTTTGAAAATACAACCCGGCGCGGTAAAAATTGGAAAGGGAGTGAGACAAGGTGACACCATATCTCCGAAGCTCTTTAATGCCACATTGGAGGGTGTTTTTCAGTCACTGAGCTGGGAAAACAAGGGGATAAAGATTAATGGAGATTATCTAACCCACCTTCGTTTTGCTGATGACGTAGTCATTTTTGCAACTACCCCATCAGAGCTGCAGAGTATGGTCCAGGAACTTGCTGACAAGAGTAAAGAAGTGGGATTAAAAATGAACTTTGAAGACAAAAGTGATGTTCAATGCTTTTACAAGAAATGAAGATTTATCGATTGATGGAGAAAAGCTGGAGATAACAGACACGTACGATCTTGGACAGCAGATATCAAGTGAGGGTCACATTGATGAAGGAAATTAATCGGCGTACAAAACTTGCCTGGAGAGCTTTTGGAAGAAACAGCATAATTTTCAAGAGCAATATGCCATTATGTCTTTGATCAATGCATCCTTCCAGTGCTTACGTATGGTGCGGAGACGTGGACCTTAACTAAAAGAGCTTGCTCAAAGAAGCATGGAGAGGTGCATGCTTGGTGTAACCTGCTCGTGGATCCGAAAAATGACAAGAGTGGAAGACATCATGATCAGAGTTAAATCCACGCAATGGGCTAAGGACATACTTTTCATCGATGGACAGCTGAAATTTTCGATTCATGGGAGATGTGTGGATGAAATTCTCAGGGGTGACATGGAGGAGACTGGCACAAGTCAGACCGTTGTGGAGGAAACTTGGGGAGACCTTCGTCACTTGATAATGGTTGACAATGATGATGATGATGATGATGATATACATATACGACCTTGCAGTAGTGAAATTGCAAGTTTTTGAAGTAATTATAGTCACTGAGCTAAATCATTAATTAACCAACAAAGAATTATCGTAATATTGGACATCATCTTTCAAGTTGAGCTTTTTGTAATCCATTCGGAAATTTATGTTATCATTTTTCATGCCAATCGACAATACTACTGCTGTGTATAAAACTTCGTCTTAGTTGACGGAACAAAAACGTTGTAGCGATAGCTTAATGCATAAATGATTTATTTATTATCAATATGCTCTAGTAAAGTGTTTTTTAACCCTGAATAATATTATATGACATAAACTGCCTTTTCCTACTCTCATGTGTCACTACTCTTCAAGCACATATTATAATTCTTATTTTTTTCTTTCCCATATTGAACGTACAAATCTATTAATTTCTTTGATGGAAAATAATTTTCGTTACAAACATAATAAAGAAAAGCTGAACTCCCATTCATTTAATAAAAAAAAATCAGAATTTTTCAAATCTACTGCTCTTACATCAGCATGGCCTATATGTGTTACATTCAATAAGAATCAGAATAAATTTAGAGTTAGACAAATCCAGATCACATGTCTTCAGTAGATACACGGTGCAGAAGTTGTTTAATGAGAAAATCTTTGAAACTCTGTCGGGTTACTGACCTTATGAAGAAGTTCTCGTACCATTCCATTCCATTCATCAGTGAAAGTGTCCACGGCACCGTACTTGGAATCAGGAACCAGCTCGATGACGTAAGAGAAGCCAAGCCTCTCTGACACTGCTTTCAAGAGATCTATGCAGAAGCCGTGGAACTTGTCGTTTCCATTTAGCTCCGGTTTGTCGCTTCGGAGCATCACGTAAGGATCTGCCTAGATTTACAAAAGAGAAGCAACGAACAACGAGACAAGGTGCACAGAATGTTTATAAGACAGCCAATGAGTTTTTATTTATATTTTCGTTCTTTCACATTGGTGTAATCATTCCTTTTCTGTTATTTTGGTTTAGATATCATTTAATCAGAACGACTGAAGTCGACTAGTGCGTAATAACACAGCTGTCACAATCGAAAAACCAAGCCACGAAGTATTTTCAGCCTGGTGTTTGTTCAAGGAAGAACAAAATGGAAAATACACTTAAATAGTATAACTATACTAGTGATCCGAATTTCTTGGCGTAGAATAGACATAAAAATTTCCAAGCTCTTGCACATCAGTGATCTAAGCGATGGATTCTGATCATTCGTTGGAGATGGGTCTGGGCTTAATTGGCATGGATATTGTGTTTGTCTTACGGCACTGGCTCTCTCCCTTCCCTGGAACTAGTGGCCCTAAATTAGTGACAGCAACTGCTTATAGCCCATTGAGTTGCTCACGGTGGTTGTTAAACCTTGAATAAAAAAAAATGGCACTAATCCTTTCTGACAGATTACTTGCTAAAAGAGCTACTGTAACAATGGCGACGAACCTAAAAAAAGGAGACAAAAGACGTTTGAGTGGCTGGTTTCTACCTTTCCGCATGTGGTCCATGTCAGCAGGACTTGCCTCTCCCCAAAATACCTTGCGTTATGAAGAGGAAAATAAATGTCTAGTAGGGAGAGCTTATCATCAATGATAGGTTTATGGTCGGTAATGCTGAGGGGAGAATAGGGTAAAGGAATTGTTTCACGCGTAGCTTCGCAAAACTCGATCGCTTTGGAAACATTAGTATAGCGTGTTTCACTCGCTCTCGGCCTCCTGATTTTCCCTTATAACTTGAAAACTAATGAATTGTCCCTTATAACTTGAAAACTAATGAATTTTCCCTTATAACTTGAAAACTAATGAACGTAATTCAATAAAATTTGACAAGGACCTACCTTGGTGTATGAACTGCCGAGGACATCGAACACGCAATCGGTCTTCACTTCGCGCAGGCGCGACACACGGTCTAGAGGGTAGCGACTGGCGGTGCTACTTTCGTCACACCAACTGTCCTTGGTAGCTGGTGTGACGCATCTGAGTGTGCTGTTGTTACGGTATCGTCAACAGCCTTTGTGTTACGAGCAATTACAGTATGAACCGGTTCACGGTGCAACAGCATGTGTTTATTGTCAGCACGTACTGGAAAACTGCGTAGATAAAGGAGTGCCAAAGACAATTAATTGCGCAGTTTGGGGTTCGGAAACCACCGGCAAAAACCTCCATTCAATATCTGGTGAAGAAACTGGAAACCACGGAAACATTGTTTGATGTCCACGAAGGAGGACGTCCAAAACTGCCAAAAGCCACAGTGCAGGAAGTGAAAAACAGACTTCTGACCTCCCCACAGAAGTCCTTGCGTAAACTGTCGCGGGGGATGGGGGTTTCCACAAGCACGTGTCAAGGAGCTGCAAAAAAAGCAAAGCTGCATGCATATCGAGTTAAAGCCTCCAGACGAGCAGAATAGACTGAATTACTGCCATTGGTTCCAGCAGTTTGGCAATGCACATCCGGTAATACTGAACTACGTGCGGTTCTCCGACGAGGCATGGTTCCACCTAAGTGGGCCGGTCAATTCCCAGAATAGCCATATTTGAGTTAATGAGAATCCTAACACCGTGCATGAGACACCTCTTCATGATGATGCTAAGTGGGCACATCAATTCCAAGAATAGCCATATTTGGGCTAGTGAGAATCCGAACACCATGCATGAGACACCTCTTCATGGTGATGCTAAGTGGGCACATCAATTCCAGAATAGCCATATTTGGGTTAGTGAGAATCCTAACACACTGCATGAGACACCTCTTCATGATGATGCTAAGTGGGCACATCAATTCCAAGAATAGCCATATTTGGGCCAGTGAGAATCCTAACACACTGCATGAGACACCTCTTCATGATGATGAAATTGGGGTGTGATGTGCTTTGTAGCGGTGCCACATTACTGGCCCAACCTTCTTCCATACAACTGTAGATACCACAGTCTACAAGGAAATCTTCCACGAGTTTGTGAATCATTTGGACAATATGGAACTCTGTAGGTCTACTGGCTATTTTCTGCAGTTCCAGCAGTTGTCAATGTACCTCCGGGCATACTGGACTGCACCACTGCCACACCTCCAATGCCATCATGGCTGAAATTGTTTTCTTCTATGAAGATCGTGTCCTTTCTAAAAGACTTTGATCACCAAGTTTGCCTGACCTTACCACACCGGACTTTTTCCTAAGGGACATGCGGAATAAGAAAGTGTATAGCAACAAGCTACGGACTCTCATAGAACTGCAGGAAAACATTCGGCGGGAAATTGAGGCTGTGAATTCCGATGTGTTGGTGAATAACTTCCGTAACATGGAGAGGCTTGTGCAGGTATGACTTGTTGCTAATGGCGACCACTTTCAACGCTTGCTCTGAGATCATCATGCTTCTCATACTGGTGTATGAGGTTAATGTATAGTTTGGGATTCCCAAACTTTTTGAAACCGCGCCGTACTTTACATGTTACATTTTACTTGCGACGCACCTGTACTTAAAATTTAAAATAAAATGCCTAAATTCGAGTTTGTGGTATTTTTTTAAAAGAAAATATTTATTTACATTATTAGCTTGTATTCTTTTAATGTAAAAATACAAAATTAGAATAAAATTACAGAACTGAATAAGAAGAAATTGATTATATAGATATATTTTCACAATAGTAACACTCTACATTTGGCTTTCACCTTTTTACAGTAATTTTAGAAACTACATAACAGAGGTACTTGCGTCTTAATGGGATGGAGGAATTTGTTTCCCGTCTCACAAAACATCGAATCTGGTTACAATGTTAGATACAGCTATGCGGATCTCCTTCTCATCGTTAACTTTGCTCTATATATGGATTTTATTACCGCCAGAGCTGAAAATCCTACCTCGCAAAGGTAGGATGTGGCAAAAGAAAGAATTACTGTCACGGCTTTCTTACTCCATTCTGGGTACTCCTTTGCTATGCTGTTCAAAAACAGTGGCAGAGTTCCGGAAGAGAATGTCATTTATTTAAGTGTGGAGTCTGAAGAAATGTCAATTAACTGTTCCTGCTTAGCAGTAGTGAAGGTTGATGGTGGATCTGCTGTAAATGTTGCCTGGACTGATGAGTCGAGATTCACGTTGGTACATGTGGATGGCAGGATACGAGTACGGCGCAAACCACATGAAGCGACGGATCCTTCTTGCCAGCAGGGTACTCTTCAACCTGGTGGGGGTGGCATTATCGTCTGGGGACTGTTTACGTGGACTGAAATGGGACCCCTGGTACGTGTGACATCGTCCCTCACAGGTCAAAGTTACCGGGATATCCTGGACGATCATTTGCTCCAGTTTGAGCGTCTTCAACATCCCATTGGGGACCTCATCCTGCAACAAGACAATGCACCGTGCCATCGATCCCGAATTGTATCCGAACGGTTCGATGAATACTCCAGTGACGTGACCTTGCTTTCTTGGCCAGCTAGGTCACCTGACCCCAATCCCATCGAGCACATCTGAGATGCCATCGAGAGAGATGTTCGAGGCTCTGACCCCCCTCCATCAAATCTTCGTGAACTGTGGGATCTTGTTCAGGGGTCGTGGATCCGTATGACTTCCCAACGCTTCCGGTGTCTTGTCGGGTCCATACCGAGACGAATCGTCGCCGTCATCAAGGCGAAAGGTGGTGCTACACGTTACTAAACAGGTATATCTAATTCAATTGCTCTTCAGTGTATTTTCAACAGCAACCGTATGCACACGCACAGAAGCAATTTCATCTAAAGTATCCTGATGTCTCTGTGCCCAACAAATCAACAATTATGAGAGTAATCATCCGTTTTAGAGAGACTGGGAGTGTTGGTGACAAGAAGAAGGCGAGGAGGTCCCATGTGTTAACGGACACCAAAATGGAGGAGGTACGGGCAGAGTTACAACATTCACTGACGAAGAGTTTGAGCAAACTGGCGGCACAACAACAGATGTCGTATGGGAGTGCACACAAGGCCACAAAGAAATTATGTCTCCATGCGCACCGTGTCCACTGTGTACAAGAACTCAAAGAACCGGACACGCACGAACGAATTGCGTACTGTAGATGGCTAACGACATTGGTGAGATGTCACGGAATTGGCCTGTTGGATAAAGTGTTTTTCTGTGATGAGACGTATTTTCACCTTAGTGTATACGCCAACAGATATTGGTCGACAGAAAACACACATGTGTTGCACGAAGCGTCGTTACACGCATTGAAAATCGGGGTGTGGTGTGCAATTTCATGACGACATAGTGAGGCCCATATTTTTTGACACGACCCTCAACAGTCAGTCGTATCAGGACATCATTATGCAATTTGTTGCACTTCTGGAAGAAGACGAACGTTATAATTACCTGCAACAGGACAGGGCAACGTGTCATACGTCTCGTGACAACCTGCAGTTTCTTGACGACATGTTTGATGACCTCCAGATTTCAAAATGTTTGTGCCGTCCCCCTCCAGATAACCTGAATTATCTCCACCGGAATTTTTCCTCTGTGGGTATCTCAAAGTTTGTGTATAGCTACAAAATCCACGTACTGTAGACGAACTGAAGCCGCGCATTACCAGCGAGATTATGTCTATCAACTGTACGCTCGTACGCAAGGTGGCATTCAACATGGTTAAGAGGGCTCGCACCTATGGACGTCTTAAGGGGTGGGCCAACGGGGCCTGTGCCCAGGGCCCCCACCTGAACTGGGGCCCCCAACGCCCCAAGAGTGTTATGGGTTTACAAAAAGTCAAAATCGTTGACCACTCACCAGCAGGTCTTTTTTTTATTTAAAGATTAGGGGCTGCGCCTCGAGTCTCGCTACGCTCGTTTCCAGAGTAGCGCTCAAGCCCAGCAGCCTGATCTCCAAGTACATCACAAGAAATAAAAACTGGAAAATTCATATAAACTTCAATTTTTATTGCATGTCTAAGCAAATAAGGCTTGTTATTCCGAAATTTTAGACTTTTTTTTTACTGTCGTTAATTTTTGGAAGGTTCGACTTTTGTCGTTTGATCTTATAGCACTTACTAAATTTACCACTAAGGAAAGCAGAAGCGATCCAAAAAGCATTTCCGTAAACCGTAAACCGTTATGCTAAACCGATAAGGTGGACGTCAAGTAATCTTGCTACTTCCAATGGAAAAACTTTTGTACACATTTCCTTCACAATTATTGTGTTCCCAAGGATGAAAATTTGAACACCGATTAAAATAACTTCATATTATAACTTGGAATACTTAATATTTTCTAAAACATAACCATAATTATATAAAAAATCAACAACTTTTCCTTTGGTGGTGTTGGAACCAGAAAAAAGATGGCGCGACCTGTATTTTCATGACGTCAGTAGACAAACAAATGTTGGATTACATAAATATGGTTATGTTTTAGAATATATTAAGTATTCCAAGTTATAAAATGCAGCTACTTTAATCGATGTTCAAATTTTCATCCATGGGAACGTATTAATTGTCCAGAAAAAAGATGGTGCGACCTGTACTTTGATGACGTCAGTAGACAAACAACTGTTGGATTGCATAATTATGGTTCTGTTTTAGAAAATATTAAGTATTCCAAGTTATAAAATGAAGATATTTTAATCGATGTTCAAATTTTCATCCATGGGAACGCATTAACTGTCCAGAAAAAAGATGGCGCGACCACATATATCGTATAAGGGACTAGATTGGCTGTCTGCTCTGTTGAGCATGGGCTTGCGCTGTGAGAAGCATGGAGCCACATTGAGCGGGTCAAGATGGCGGCGGAGCATGGCACGTTACGCAGGATGGTTTGGACTTGGTTATTGTATAAATCATGGTGAAAGCTTCCTCAGATAAAAAATCTTACGCAGAGAGACGAAAATATGATTGCTGTTACTTATTTGCCTCTTGCCCAATGCTGAAAACAATACATATATATATATATATATATATTAAAATTTAAAGCTGATATTGTATGAAAATATAAAAAATTATTGGAAAATATTTTTAAGAAGGTAATGCGGCAACGATTTAAAATAATGGAAACGCAAATAATTTATTTAAAATCAATAAGTAGCTATTAAATTCAGCAAACTATTGATTTGAATCAAAAAAAAAAAAAAAAAAGCTTCCACGTGCTTTACATAGTAAAGCTGAAATAATGTGAATCTTTTTCTTTGTTGCTATTACCTCTGTCATTCTGATTTATGTATTATGTTTGCTCAAAAAAGTTTCGAATTTCACCAAACATTTTGATATTTCGTCTTGTTATGCACTAAGGAAATTTCAGTTTTTAATATTTCATATTATTTATTTGGTCAATATAGCAACGAAATGGCGTATTAAATGTAAGCATTCATTAACAAGAAACGTCAACATCATATCTCTCAGCAAATTAAAACCAGCGTGATATTTTTTTATATCGCAGATACCGGAATGTTTTCTCTGGAATTTAAGACCTGGCCGAATCTAAAATAATTCAATATTTTGCAAGACCCTTGACATTCTAGTAAGCACTAAGGAATATTACTGTTTTTTACTTAAATTTTATAACTTCCGCCGCTAAATGGGTACTGACTGCTTTGAATCTCAATATAAATAGAAAATCACAGTACCAAACTCGTATTCCTTTGACTTAATGCAAAATAGCCTTGCTTAAATGCATCGTGATGACCCGCTGAAAATGGCGCTTACATTCTCACGCCTCATGCGCTGGGTGTCCAATCTAGCTTCTTGTATATGATATCTGTGGGCGCCACCTATACTTTGATGACGTCAGTAGACAAACAAATGTTGGACTACATAAATATGGTTACGTTTTAGAATATATTAAGTATTCCAAGTTATAAAATGCAGCTACTTTAATCGATGTTCAAATGTTCATCCATGGGAACGTATTAATTGTCCAGAAAAAAGATGGCGCGACCTATAATTTGATAACGTCAGTAGACAAACAAATGTTGGATTGCATAATTATGGTTCTGTTTTAGAACATATTCAGTATTCCAAGTTATTAAATTAAATCTATTTTAATCCATGTTCAAATTTTCATCTTTGGGAACGCATTAATTATCCAGAGAAAAAATGGCGCGACCTGTGCTTTGATGACGTTAGTAGACAAACAAATGTTGGATTTCATAATACAACTCCGAGCAGGCGCTTTCTTTCAAAACAACTACGCAGTTATTGCCAAACACTGAACTGCCATTTCCATTCAACTCCGAGCAGCCGCTTTCTTCCGAAACGACTGCGTCATCATTGCCCAGCTCTCACGCGCCACCACCGAGCAACAAATTGCCTCCCGTTTCACAGCCTGTTTCGCAAGTGCAAACACCTGCTTCTGAACTGCTCAAATGTGCTCTCATTGTTGACATGTCATTTCCACCTCTTCCTACTTCGGTGGGCTCCTCTGGACCCAAAACTGCCGGGAAACGCCCAAATTCTGCCGAGTCTTCTCCGAGGCCTTCGCGCCGCACTAGGCGTTTTCGGACCAAATCTTCTGCCACTTCCTCTGGAACCTCACCTGGCGTAGAAAATTTTTCTTCTCGACTTCGTACAACAAACAGATTCGCTTGCCTCCCTACTGATGTTGATATGGATGTTGCTGCTAATTTAAGTGAATCAGCATCGATTGCTTCGGATGTTGTTGGAGATGATTCTTCTCTTTCCACCATTCCCAAACTTTCCGCTCTGTTCAAAGACTGTTCTGTTCCAATGCAATCGCTCACATTTACTGAACTTTTTGAACTAATTCAACGCCCTAAAATTGACAAATTTCTAACAATCCCGTGTATTCAATCTAAGTTAAATTGGTTACCTGAAATGCTTCAACAACTGCAATTGCTTGATGAATTTTTGATTAACGTTTCCGTTCCCCCTGAAGATGCCCAGCTTCAGCATCGTCTGTGGTACATGCTGAAGTTGCTCACAGCTGAACTCGAAAACAATCAACAGCCTGTTCATGATTTCCCAACTGACTGAGTTTTTTTTCTTCTGAATAAACGTTTTGTTTTGAAATTATTTACCTTTGAACTTGTACTGCTTTACGGTCTGTTTTTGTTTAGTTTTCGGCGAACTCTTAGACACAGTTTAATACTATTGTTATCAACGGACTCATAGACTTTTATTTGTACTACTGTTCAACTGGGCAGCCCGTGAGCGCCCTCTTTTTCACACCCTTTACACTGTTGTTATTGCTATTTTTTAAATGCTTGCGTATACCTTGTTCTCTCACACATCTTGTTACTGTTTTGTATTCTGTACTTGTTCATATTTTATAGAGGCGTTTTTTATACCTAAAATTTAGAGCAATAAATACCTTATGAAGACGAGCCGTTCGTTTCTTTCCTTTGCGTCTGTAAAAAAATGTTTTTTTCCTGTGAATTTATCGTCTGCTTCAGTGGATCGTGTTGACTGTGTTGTGTTTTCACCGTTTTGCCTCACTTGAAGTGAGCGTGTGTGCCTTCCGTTACGTTATTTTGTGTTTCTTCTGTGTGACGCAGTTGAAGCACACGGTGTTGTGTTGTTCGGCTTAGCGGCCATGATGGCTGCTTCCCAAGTACAAATGCAAGTTCCGTTTGCTGATTTTATCTCCGCTGGATTTTCTTTGGCTACATCGACCGCTTGTGAGACAACTATGACCTCTTCAAGTGTGGATTTGTCTACTTCTAATTGTGTTTCTGCTTCTAATGTGCTTCGTCCTAATGTTTCTGCATCGAATGTTCTTCGTCCTAATTTGCATATCCTGGGTGCCGAGTCACGTTCTGCTGCCATGGCTGCTACTCCTCCTCGCTCGTATGCTGCGACTGCTTGTCCAAACCAATCTCATGCACCTCTTTCTATGCAACCAGAATTTTCTAGAGAAGATAAAGTTCTCAAGATTCGGATTTCTGACGACTCACCAGCAGGTAAAGAACTTTCCTCAGCTTTGTTATTAAGTGTGTATTTTCCGTCTCTTCGTGACACCCCCTCCCCTCTATTTGGAGGCCTTGGTTAAAGTTGTTCCCAAGGAAAGCATCGTTTCAATTATTCGCATTGGAGAGGGTGTTGTCGTTCATTTTGTTCACCAAAAAGCCACCGACACCGTTCTTGCTACAGGCATTGATATTGGCTCCTTTCACTTGCAACCTGTTGCTTCTGCACAGCGCGCGGTCACAGTGACATTATCTCCTGTGCCTACTGCTATTCCTGACAACGTACTTGTTGCTGCACTCGGCCCTCTTGGTCGAGTAGTGGGAGAGACAAAATTTCTTCCAGCTGCTGCCAGAGACTCTCCTTTCAACTTTGGGCAAGGGGGTCGTCGCCAATATCGTGTTATTTTCCCCACTGACCAAGCCATTTCTTACCGCCCCACAACTCTGCAACTTGTTACGGATACACGAAGATATGTTTTCAACTTATTTGCTGGTGTCCAGTGCTTCCGGTGCCGAGCTGAGGGACACCTGGTTTCTGAGTGCCCTCACCACACACCTGCACCTGGTGCTGTCCCTTCGATGAAGGTTCCCGATGCACCTCCATCTTCCACTTCTTCCTCCCTTACTACTGAACAAACTGTTGCTCCTATGTCAACCACGTCACCATCTCTGCTGATTGCTCCTTCCATGACTGCAGATATTTCGTTGTCTTTACCTGTTTCAGAACTGCCATTATCATACAACTCCGAGAAGGCGCTATCTTTCAATACAACTACGCAGTTATTGCCAAACACTGAACCGTCTTTACCTTTGAATTCCGAACAGCTGCTTTCTTTCAAAACTTCTGCGTCTTCATTGCCCAGCACTCAAGCGCCACCACCGTGCAACAAATTGGCATCCGTTTTACAGCCTGTTTCGCAAATTCAAACGTCTGCTTCTGAACTGTTCAAATCTGCTCTCATTGATGACATCTCATCTCCACCTCTTCCTCCTTCTGAGGGCTCCTCTGGACCCAAAACTTCCGGGAAACGCCCAAATTCTGCGGAGTCTTCTCCAAAGCGTTCGCGACGCTCAAGGCGTTCTCGGACCAAATCTTCTGCCACTTCCTCTGGAAACTCACCTGTCGTGGAGAATTTTCTTCTCCACTTCGTACAACAAACAGATTCGCATGCCTCCCTACTGAAGGTGATATGGATGTTGCTGCTGATTTAAGTGAATCAGCATCGGTTGCTTCGGATGTTGAAGATGATTCTTCTTTTCCCACCATAACCAAACTTTCAACTCTTTTCAAAGATTGTTCTGTTCCAGTGCAACCGCTCACATACACCGAACTTCTTGAACTAATTCAACACCCTAAAAACGTAAATTACTAACAATCCCGTGTATTCAATCCAAGTTAAATAGGTTACTTGAAATGCTTCAACAACTTCAATTACTTGATGAATTTTTGAGAAATATAACTCTTCCTCCTGATGCTGCCCAATTTCAGCGGCGTCTTTCATATCTGTTGAAGAAGCTCTCAGCTGAACTCGAAAACCATCTACAGCCTGTTCATGATATCCCAACTGATTTGTGTTAGATTCAACTGCCGAAGCTTTGCTGCGTCGGCAACTAATGCTCTTGTTTTCGAAGATATTCGTTATCTTAAAGCTAACATCATTCTCCTGCAGGAAACAAACTGTTCTCCTTTGACAGACATTTCCCGCTGGAGACGCTGGCCTTTTGTCTTTTTTCACAATTTCCGTGCCCATTTGGGGTCCGGCACCGCAATTGGCATTCATAAACGTTTTCTTCCGTTTCTGTCTGACGTTGTTGAGTCACAGAGCCTGCTCGGGATTTTTCAATACCTTTCTTTTCGCTTCCTTTCTACCCGTTTTCATTTGTTAAATTTGCACGTTCCTCGTAGTGATTCAGAAGCTACATCCCTCTTTCTTCATGTTACTATAATTCTCGCCTGAGATTCCGTCTTCTGAAATTGTGATCATGGCAGGTGATTTTAAATGTACGCTGCAACCTCTTTACGATCGCGATGGGTCTCAAGATTTCCGCTCTTCTCTGGTTTCGCAACTCACTCAACTGGTCTTTAATTTTGATCTCCAAGATGCATTTCGCCTTCTCCATCCTGTGACCCGTGATTTCACCTGGTTTCCTCCTGCAGGATCCTCCAACGCTGCTGCACGTTTGGACCGATTTTATGTTTCCAGTTTTTTGCGTTCTTCCCTTGTTTCTGTTTCACATGCTCCAGCTCTTTCCTCCGACTATCGTCCAGTCGTTCTACAATTTCATCTTCCCTCCACTGGTGTCCCTCACCCAATGGTTTGGACCCTTGATGATTTCTGCCTGCAAGATCCAACTTTTATTTCTCATGTCAATTCCATTATTGCGCAATCAGTCAATCAACTTTCCTCCACTGTTGACCCGGCAGCTCTGTGGCTCTCCACCAAGCATTCCATTACTGCGTTTGCTAAACGCTTTTGTTTTTCTGTTCGTACCAATCGTCTTATGGACATAGATTCAATCCGCCGTTCTCTTCAGTCTACCTCGCACAGCGATCCTAACTTTGAAATCCTGCAAGCCCGGCTTCATCATCGCCTCCAATCATCGGCTAAATCTGCTCTGACTCGCTTGAAGTTCACCCTTCTTCACTTTCATGATGATCCCCTTCAGAGTCTTCGTCATCTTGAAGAACATCGAACTAAATACAATACCATCGCTTATCTTTCCCTTCCGGATGGATCTACCACGGCAGACCCCTCCCTCATCTGCCAACATACTCATTCATACTTTTCTGGTCGTTTTCAACCTACTCAGATGCCTTCAGCTGATTCCTCTCCACTTCTTCACGGTCTTCCTCAAGTCCCTCAATGTTTCTTTTCTTCGCTCAGTGCTCCAATCTCACCAGCCGAAATTCGTTTTTCTATTTTCAGTCTTAATGATCGTTCCTCAACAGGTGAAGATGGTCTTCCTCTTTCCTTTTATAAGGCTTTTCTTCCAAATTTTCTTCCTCTTCTTGTTGCCTGTTTTAACTTCGTTTTTTCTTCGTCTTCCTTTTCTTCATCAGCTTTTTCCTTTGCTCTACTTCGCCTTATTCCAAAATCTGGCAACCTTGGACTCTTGACAAACTGGCGGCCTATTTCCATTCTAAATACCGATTACAAAATCTTTGCCAAAGTTCTTGTTCTTCGCCTTAATCCAGTTCTTTCGCACATCATCCATCCTGATCAGACCTACACTGTTCCTTCTCGCTCAATCACTTCTAACATCACTGTCATTCGTAACTTATACTCTCTTGCTTCTCGACTCTCTGAACCTCTCGCAATTTTCAATATCGACCAGCGTCAAGCTTTTGATTCAATTAACCACTCATATCTCTTCACTGTTCTTCGCCAGTTTGGTTTTCCTTCCTCCTTCCGTTTGGCGCTTTCCAATCTTTACTCTCACTCCTTCTTTCGTGTTCGTACTTCAGCATTTCTCACCTCTGCTATTCCTTTCGCTAGTGGGATCCGGCAGGGCTGCCCCCTGTCGGGTCAACTCTTTGCTCTCTCTTTTGAACCGCTTTTGATTTGTCTCCGTTCTCGTTTGTTTTCCTCAGTTCCGCGAGGAGTTGCGAGCACCCGTCACCACCACACAGTTCTTTCGGCATACGCAGATGACTTAACAGTCTTCATCCGTTCTGAGGGAGCATTCGGAACTCTTCGAAATACCTATCTTGAATATGCTGCGATTTCTGGTCCTTCACTCAACATGGATAAATGCTCTGGATTATGGGCTGGGTCGTGGACGATCCGCGCTGACCGCCCATGGGGTGCCCTCTGGTCTTTGAGTGTTGCCAAATTTCTCGGAGTCTACATTGGAGACCCCTCTGCGGTCGCCGCTGCTACCTGGACTACCCTGGTTCAGCAGGTCAATCGCCGCCTAGCACCTTTTTACTGTCTCAAGCCTTTTCTGTTGTTCCTCAGCCGTGCCTACCTCCTCAAGACCTTTCTCCAACCATCTTTTTCATGCTTGGATTGCGCACCTTCCTCCGCCGTTTTTGCTTCGCGAACTTCAACGTACCTTCACTAATTTCGTCTGGAATGTCATTCATTGGGTGCAGCACTCCACTCTCGTTCTTCCTATTTCTTTTGGTGGTCTCTCTCTCTCCGACGTCTCTCTGAAGTTCAAAGCTTTCCACCTTCAAAATTTCCTTCGGAATTTCTCTCTCCAACCTTCTTCTTCTCAAACCATTGTCGACACGCTTCTCTTTCTCCGAAGTCCCCACCTCACTGTCTCAACTTTTCTCCGCATGGACCTCTTTCCTCTCGTTCCGAGCCATTTCAATGAGTTTTACAGATCCGCTCTTACCCTCTGGCGTTCCTTATATCCTATTCGCCTTCCCCCTGCCTCTACTAACGATCTCCTTGCGGAACCTCTCTTCTTTTCTTCTGCTATCCGTTCCTCTGCTTCTTCATATTTGCACTTCTCCACCTGGTTCACCAGTGGCGTGGTGCGAGTCTCTCAACTCGTGGATTCCAACCTTCGCTGGAAATCGCTATCCCAGATCACTCCTCCTCTTTCGGATTCGCCCATTCATCGTTCTCAGCTTCGATTACTTCAAGTCAGTATTCGTCGACTCTATGCTCTCCTCGCAGATCAACATGGACTTATCTCGCAACCCTCAGCGCCTCATAGCCTTCCTTTTCTTGTGTATCTCAATGATATTCCTTTCCTTCCTCATCAGGTTACTGTCAAGCTTCTTTATCAGCATTTTTTAACACATTTTCTTGAACCAATGCCTATTCCCAATGTACCATCTTCAGATTTGCCAGCCACCTGGACAGACTCTCATACTTCTCTCGCCTCTCCAAAAGCTTGTGACATTCATTGGTTACATCTTCATCGCCGCCTACTGACTCCTCGAACTCTTCACCGTTTCCGTCATCTGACTTCACCTCTTTGTTTTTTTTGTTCAACCCTCGGAGATGTTCATCATGCATACTTCTTGTGTCTGATGTTACAGCCCTTGTTCTCACTGATTTTCTCTCTCCTTAAAAACGTTTGTGCTCACCTTCACACCATGTCACATTATCTTGTGTTACGTCACCACTTTCCGTCGGCTCCCACGCATAATCATGTATGCTCCTTCCTAATTCTACAAGCGAAGTTATAACGAATTAAATTTCTCCGTCATTTTTGGTCTACGCCGGGATTCGAACCCGAGGCCGCTTATTCCGGAACAAGTCGCTCTACCAACTGAGCTACGCAGACGTTTGTTCTGACTACTATCTGCCTTTATGTCGTGTGCGTCCTGCTGGCAGGTACGTCACAAAGTATACAATCTATCTGTACTATCATCGCAGCGTCGATCAACCTTCCCTCCGCCGTTATCACACAGCTCGTCGTTTCCTCTGCCGCAGATATCGTCACTCCGTTACAGCCAGACTACAACTCGAATTTGACACTGCACAAGCCAATAACACTGCTCCAAACTTCATGTCTATATGGTCACCACATCAGCCTTGGTTCCAAGTCGTCGAAAATGTCGTGGAACTGCTGGCTTAACTTTCGGCTCTCCACTACAGTGTTTTATTCCATCATCAGTGTTCTTCATTAGTGTTCTGTGTCTACTTTTCTGCCCAAGTGCGAGACTTACTTTTACTACTGAATTTGCGTTTTGTTTTGAATTTGTTTACCTTTGAACTCTTACTGCTTTACCGTCTGTTTTTTTTTTTCGTTTTCGGTGGACTCACAGACACATTTTATTACTATTGTCACCAATGGACTTATTGACTTATATTTTTTACTACTGTTAAACTGGGCAGCCTGTGAGCGCCCGTTTTTTCACACCTTTATATTGTATTTATTTGTTTTTTTTAATGCTGGCGATCCCCTTGTTCTCTCCCATTTCTTGTTACTATATTTATTTTGTACTTGTATATATTTTGTTCGGGGTTCTTTTCCCAACATTTTGAGCAATAAAGACCTTATGAAGACAAGCCACTCGTTTCTTTCCTTTGCGTATTTAAAAAATGCTTAAAAATCAGAAAATGACTTTTTCTTAAATTTTGTGTTTGTAAAAAAGGGACGACAGTTGTAAGTTTATGCAGTACAAATTGCAATGCGTTATAATTTATAGTTTGCCATATATCCGTTTTTTTAAATGGATCCCATTAGGAAATAGAGAATTTGGTGAAATTTAGAAATTTAATTTCTCGTAAACTAAATCGAAATTCAAAAAAAAAAGGGTGACGAGGTGCAAACATTCGGTCATGGCACTACAGGCCTACAAAGTTTCCTGGTTCTGTTGCCGGTAGTGTGTCCGGTACGCGACCTGTTAGCACTTTTTGGTTAACCTTAACTTTGAAATATTGCCGCTCCGGTGGCGCTGGCCTCTGATCATTCGTCCGTAAGGGGTCCGGGTTCGAATCCCGGTGAGGCACGGATGTTGTGTTTGTCTTACGGCACTGGCTCTCTCTCCCTTTCCTGGAACCAGTGACCCTAAATTAGGGACGGGCGACTGCTTATAGCCCATTGAGATGCTCACGGTGGTCGTTGAACCTCAAAAAAAAACTTTGAAATACAATAGCTCTTGAAGTTTCGCTAGAATTGAGAAACGGTTTATTTTAGCGTGTTCTCCAAACAATTCTCTACAAATGATGTAATTTCATACTTCTGTGTTCAATGCGTTTTGGGTTGCGAGCTAGGAAAGGAAGAGTGACGCGAAATTTCTAAAACAGCGGCAGTTACTTTTTTTTAGAATAGAGAGAAAAGAAGAAACACCAATGCAGAAAGTTGGAAGTTCTTCAGCGTCTTTTTTAAACCTTGCTCGTAGCTTCGATTTCTCGAGGAGGCAGGAGGGAAGTTAGGTGTTAAGGTGGATCTTTTGTGACAAAATAAGAGAATAAAGAAAGCCTACCTCCCTCCCGATCCCAAGTGTGGGTGAAGCTTGAGCCTCGAGTGCCATGAGAGACACGCACAAATCGCATTTTTTCCGAACCGTTTTTTTCTTTTAAACAGTCATTTGTGTTGTCCCTACGAAGACGTGCACGTATCTTTATCACTGGGCTTTTGCCCCACCTGTGATAATTATACATATACTCCTTCAATTGTCGCTGTTTAAACAAATAACAATGACGGGGATTCCACATCGGCATTTCTGTCTGGTGCGTCATATTGTCAGGAAACGGCGCTGGATGGGTTCTTTCTTTCTTCTGTTTTAATTTAATTTTCGTTGAATAATTTGTAGAAATGGGGAAGAAACATTATGCACTATCTACCAACAAGCAAATTGGACACCCAAGCAATCGACGATATCTGCGGTTCTGATACACGTCACGGCCGCCGCCGTTAAATATCGTGTGGGAAACAACAACGCAACCAGTCGCATGCAAGATGCCACGCAGTTCGGAGCTCTCTGATTTCGAGAAAGGTGTAATCGTCGGGTATCACAGAAATGGCCGATCCATACGTGACATATCCAGCGAGTTGAAGTACCCAAAATCGACAGTGGACCTACGTGATTGGCAAGTGGAAGATGAGAGGTGACTGTCGGAATGTGCCCCGATCTGGCAGACCCACAAAACCGGGAGTTAGAGACCGACGGGTGCTGGCCAGAGAAATTCGGAAGAACCGCACCAAATCGATGGGCAACATCCGCGAGGAGTTTCAACAGGCATACGGGAGTGTTCTTTCGATGAATATCTGCTCAGTTATCATGGACGTGCTGCCGCCCACAAGCATTTGATCACCAAGTCTAATAGCGCTGCTCGGCTAACGTGGTGCAAAGAACGTCGACAGTGGACCGTTGAACAGTGGAAACAGGTTCTCTGGAGCGACGAATCAAGGTTCACCCTCTATCGTTCGGATGACTGGGTCTGGGTTTGGCGTCTGCCTGGGGGAACGCCTCCTGCCGGAATGTAGTGTGCCAACTGTGAAGTTCGGCGGCGGTGGAATTATGGTATGGGGGTGTTTCTCCTGGTAAGGCACGGGGCCCTTGGTCGGAATTCCTGGTAGACTCAACGCCGAGACCTACTGCACCATTTTGGAAGACCATGCGCTTCCAACGTTGTGGCAGTTTTACGGGGTGGACCCATGTTACTTGCAGGATGACAATACCACCTGTCATATTGCGAGGTCCACCATGGCTTGGTATAGTGACAATAGGGTTAATCGAATGGACTGGCCTGCGCAGAGCCCGGACCTTAACCCTATCGAGCACCTCTGGGATGAGTTGGAGCGTCTACTTAAGGGGTGCCCCCACCGTCCGAAATCGGTGAAGGAACTGACCTGTTTTCTCCAAACCGAGTGGAAGAAAATACCGCTAGCCGTCGTACAACGCCTGGTTGAGAGTATGCCCCGGAGGGTCGCAGCTGTGATCGCCGCTCGTGGAGGCTCCACCAACTATTGAAGGTGAATTTTCCTTTGCTATCACAGGTGTCCTATTACGTGTTGGTAGATAGTGTATATTTCCGGGAAGAAACATTATATCTTTAGGGGAAGAAACATAATATCTTTCGTGGAAGAAACATTATGTCTTTCGGGGAAGAAGCATTATATCTTTCGTGGAAGAAACATTATGTCTTTCGGGGAAGAAGCATTATATCTTTCCGGGAAGAAACATTATATCTTTCGGGGAAGAAACATTACATCTTTCGGGGAAGAAACATATCTTTCGGGGAAGCAAGTTATATCTTTCGGGGAAGAAACATTATATTTTTCGGGGAAGAAACATTATATCTTTCGGGGAAGAAACATTATATATTTCGGGGAAGAAACATTATATCTTTCGGGGAAGAAACATTATATCTTTTGCTGAAGAAACATATCTTTCGGGAAGAAACATTATATCTTTCGGGGAAGAAACATTATATCCTTCGGGGAAGAAACATTATTTCTTTCGGGGAAGAAACATTATATCTTTCGGGGAAGAAAAATTATATCTTTCGGGGAAGAAACAATATATCTTTCGAGGAAGAAACATTATATCTTTCGGGGAAATAACATTATATCTTTCGGGGAAAAAACATTATATCTTTCGGGGAAGAAACCTTATATCTTTCAGCACCCATTTTCTAGTAATTTGCTTAGCAACAAAAGGTGAGTGCATTTGGTACACTTCATGGAGTTCTACACTTATTGTCATGTACCATTTTTCATTCAACTGGTATTAAAAAAGTTACTGGATATTGAATATTTCTTCTCATAGGAATAACACGGTGATGGTGGTGTATATAATAATTCCCATACCATATATATATATGTACAGTCAAACTTCGATTGAACGAACTTCAAGGGACCAACAGTCTTGTACGTAAAATTGCGGAATTCGCTAAATCGAGTAAGATTTTCGAATGAAACATTCAAATTAAGCTTAGTGTTCATAATAGAATACGTAAGCAGCTATGTTCTCTTTCTTTGAGCAAAACTTATATTTAAATACGAATTTTTTATCAAAAATGTTATAATACGTACACATTTACTCTGCATATTAAATACTTAATTCGTAGATATTAGACTTCAATATTAAGCATCAAAATTGAAGCGTACTTTAAAATTGCGAGAATAATACGATAGTTGATTTCTTTCCTTGAGCATTTAGATTCTTAAATAATAATTTCAGTATTCCTATAAACTACACGAAACAGAACATCAATTAGTACAAATTAATTTGTAAAAATAGAATATATATTGATTACCTTTCCACACTGCAGAAAAGTAATGCTTTAGAGAAGATTGCTTATGTTTCCTTTTTTCTGGATGTTTAGCTTTATAAATTGCAGCTTCAATTTTATGAAGTGCATGAAAAACATCATCATTAATATCGAAGGGCATCAAGTACTTTTTAGCACATTCTATACTGTTACCAGCATCACTAAAGCAGCTAACTTTAAGTTCTGTTTCATCTTCTGCATCAGAATCTGATGCATTTAGTCCGATCTGTTCATCGAAAACAAGGGATTGCATTTGGGCTAACTTTTAACGTGAATGAGCTGGTTAACATAGTTATCTGGCTTAAAAAATAATTACTTTTCGCTAAATTGAGGAAATGCTTTCGTTAAATGGTTCCGTCGGGACCATAAAAAATGTAGGTAAAATTGCGGAATTCCTTAAATCGCAGTCCGTTAAATAGGGGTTCGACTGTATATCCATATGTTGCATATAATGTAATAATGCCATTTGTGAATAAAAGAAATAACCACCTATTGTAGTAATACCATCTGTCTATATAAGATCAGGAGCCCCGAAAAATATGACGACCCAGGGCCCCCAAAAGTGTTAAGACGGTACTGCTCGCACCAGCCTTGCAGCTGCAGTTGGACTTTTCGAACACCTCCTGTAAACAAGTACGTATGTCATTTGATGTTATTTGTTGTCGGCATCTCGTAGAGGCGACCACCGATGACTCTTGGAGTTGCTCATGGTGGTCGTTAACTTCCTCTCCTTCCAAAAAGAACCGACATAAGTTGACGTTTTTTTTCTTCCTTTTCTCAAAATTTTTCCCGATTGATAAGAAAGCAATATTACTGAGCTCCAGTATGCAAATTAGGAATTAAGAGAATTTATAATTGAAGCAAAAGAAATGTGAGCTTTCTCGGAAGAACACCAACATTATCTTTCGATAAGTTGAATCAGTGAATATGTTTAATAGAAAATGCAGTACTAAATGAAATCCTAACCTCTGGATGAGTGTTTGCAATTCAGCAGCAATATTAAGTTTTTTTTACATGGAATTATTTTCCTATGTAATTAATTAGCTCTATAATTATTTCATGCATCTCTGACTTGGGAATATACATAATTTACGTCACTTCGTCTGCAATTCTAAAATCTCTCGAAGTTTACGCTATCTTGAACGAAATGTCTAGCCGTGCGTATGTTATACAAAGCATACAAATATACATATATCACACGTGCGACGTTTAAATTCTTTGGGTACCATGCTCAAAGAAGATTTTTGATAAGTCCACAAAGTTGTATAATTTCTGCACGGAATCAATAACTACACTGAGGACTATAAAGCTGCAGGATGTTACTTCGGAATCTTTCGACTCGAGGGAGAGAAATTAATTCACTCTGCTAAGTAAGAAGATCAAAACCGTTCTGGCTTCTCATAACTAATTACATATTTATGACTTAGGAAATCACTCCACACAAGCATAATCTAATTAAACAGAATTGTTTACAAACTAATTTTAAGAAGCAGATTCTCAACAAATCTGCGTTTGATTTTGAACAATGGAGATAATCTTATTGCTTCAGGTGAATGCTCATACCGAGGAAACCAAAAGTTTCTCTAAGTCTTGTTTAACAGCTTACATATTTTCTGCCACGTATAGTTATCATACGAAAGGAAAACAAAAGTCGTGATGTACCACAGTCTACATATACAGTTAGCATGCCGCTTTGGGCTGTGAAATGCATTATGTGGACAGTAGTACCAAATCACTCAGATAAAATATCGGGATATATTTGCGTTTCGTGATTCATTTCAGCGCTTTCAATCTAGTACAACAGTTGCCGAATACAAAGATACCAGTACACATAAAAACGTGATATTCATGTTCACTTTTTGTACCATGAAGAGCTGTTAAAAAAACCCCAAGAATTCTGTATTACATATTTCTTTAAGCTTTCATAAGAAAACATCATCGGCGGAAGTTTATCAAAATATGCTGTGCCATATACAGGGGATGGACAGATTAATTTGAACATCACGCTCAGAGACGCGACTTTTCATGCAGCTGCGTACGACGCAATAAGCAAAGGTACCCCAATACGTTCTGGTTGTAGTAGCTTTGTTTAGAACCTCAAGGTCCTGTTAAAGGACATTTAAAGTGTCTTGTTGCAAAATTTCTTCCAGGGTGACGACGAAATGAGCGACCTAACGGACTTCGAAAGGGGGCTAATTGTTGGTGACCGCCTTGTTGGTTCCTCCGTGACAACAGTCGCCAGGGTAGGGGGATTATGGAGAGAGCTATTGTGTTTGGCGACATAACAGCATATTGCGTTCGTGGCAAAATCTCGCCTGCGAAACACAAGAGCGGCCGGAAAACGACCCGAACTGATAGAGACAGGTAAGCATTAAAGAGGATTGTTATCCGTAATAAGAAGACCACACCGCAGAAAATTAGTGCGGAGCTCAATCTGCATCTCCAGACCCCGTATCAACGAAAACAGTGTTCAGGAAACTGCATAAACAAGATATTCATGGCAAAGGTGCTACTGCAGGACCTCTGATGACCCGGCTGCCTGAACAACGGCGACGACTGGGGTGCCAGGAACAAACAACGTGGACTGTAGATGCATGGAAGCGTGTAATGTGGTCGGATGGACCCACATTCACACCATTCCCCACCGCAGGACGTGTTTACGTGTGAACAATATAAGAAGCATACAAACCTGACTGTCTGCTCTTAACAGTGTAACGTGGTGGTGGTTCTGTCATGCTCTGGGCGGTCGTATCGTTGTTTGCACCTTGAAAGGATGGATGTCTTGCAGGGCTTACGAAACCATTTTGGCCGACCGAGTCCATCCAATGACTCAGGCATTTTTTTTCCTGCAGGAATGCCATCTATCAAGATAAAGACCCAATTCACGCAGCTCGGAATGTCCAATCATAGTTAGAGGAACATGAGGACGAACGTTCACACCGTCTTTGGCCTTCCGAATCACAATACTTAAATATCATCGCGCCACTGTGATCTGGGATCTTGTTATCCTCCTCCTGCATCTCTCAAGGACTTGGAGCAGTTTCTGCATGAAGATTGGTATAACATCCCACTGACCACCATCCAGGATTTGTATGCGTCCATTCCAAGAAGCATTCAGGCAGTTTTGAATGCCAAAGGTACGTAAAACCTACTTTTCCTAGGTGTTCACATCATTCTGTCGAACCCTTGTACATAGGTACCTTCACAAGTTATTCCTTGGATTTTTCGCAAAAGTAGGAAAAAACAGCTGTCATTGAACAATAGACTGTATAGAAGTCTGAAAGAACAGTTGTCATTGAACAATAGACTGTATAGAAGTGTGAAAGAGCAGTTGTCATTGAACAATAGACCATAAAAGTATGAAAGAACAGCTGTCATTGAACAATAGACTGTATAGAAGTGTGAAAGAGCAGTTGTCATTGAACAATAGACTGTATAGAAGTGTGAAAGAACAGCTGCCATTGAACTGTATAGAAGTGTGAAAGAACAGTTGTCCGTGAACAATAGACTGTATAGAAGTGTGAAAGAACAGTTGTCCGTGAACAATAGACTGTATAGAAGAGTGAAAGAACAATTGTCATTGAACAATGGACTGTATAGAAGTGTGAAAGAACAGTTGTTATTGAACAATATACTGTATAGAAGTGTGAAAGAACAGGTGTCATTGAACAATAGGCTTCATAGAAGTGTGAAAGAACAGTTGTCATTGAACAATAGACTGTATAGAAGTGTGAAAGAACAGTTGTCATTGAACAATAGACTGTATAGAAGTGTGAAAGAACAGTTGTCACTGAAAAATAGACTATATAGACGTGTGAAAGAGCAATTGTCATTGAACAATAGACCATAGAAATATGAAAGAACAGCTGTCATTGAACAATACACTGTGTAGAAGTGTGAAAGAGCAGTTGTCATTGAACAATAGACTCTATAGAAGTGTGAAAGAACAGCTGTCATTGAACTGTATAGAAGTGTGAAAGAACAGTTGTCATTGAACAATAGACTGTATAGAAATGTGAAAGAACAGTTGTCATTGAACAATAGACTGTATAGGAGAGTGAAAGAACAATTGTCATTGAACAATGGACTGTACAGAAGTGTGAAAGAACAATTGTCATTGAACAATGGACTGTATAGAAGTGTGAAAGAACAGTTGTTATTGAACAATATACTGTATAGAAGTATGAAAGAGCAATTGTCATTGAACAATAGACTGTATAGGAGTTTGAAAGAACAGTTGTCATTGAAAAATAGACTGTATAGCGTAAAAGCTATTTGCCAATGGCGGTAATCGAACCCGTATCATTGTACAGCGCGACCGAATGCTTTCCCAATGAAACTGCACCGACGAAGTGTGTAGCTGCAATTTTACAATCTTGACATGAGCGTCACCTCTGAGGTAGGTACGTCACATATATCCCCCCTTGCTTTGAGAAAGGGCTAGGACGGAATCGTAGTTTTTTTTTTTTTTTTTTTATTTTTTTGATTGGAGGTTTAACGACCACCGTGAGCAACTCAAATGGGCTATAAGCAGACGCCCGTCCCTAATTTAGGGTCACTGGTTCCAGGGAAGGGAGAGAGCCAGTGCCGTAAGACAAACACAACATCCATGCCTGACTGGATTCGAACCGGGACCCCTTACGGACGAATGATCAGAGGCCAACGCCTTAGACCACTGCGCCACCGGGGCGGCCGGAATCGTAGGTTTCCGGGTTAGCTGGGAAACCAAGCTTGACGGAGAACAAAGAATTCGCATTAATTCCAGACGATGTGGGTAAAGAACATGCAACATTTTTCTAAGAACTCAACGGCCTGTAGATTCGCTTTACATTCAGGTGCGAATATAGAATAAAAGCCATTTGCGAATGGCGGTATCGAATTCGCATTCTTCTGTTCCGAAGCTCAATGTTTTTCCAATCATACACTACAGCGACGAGGGATTATCACTGCTACTTTGCCGTCTTGACATGTACATCACGTCTGTGCGTCACATCTGGACCATTAAAAATTATGAAAACGTATGAATGTATTAGTTCCAAATTGATGACAACAGTGAGCGCGTACTGTACGATTATGGGTCGGGAATTTTTTCTGCAAAAGTATTATGCAAATAAACATTCACGGTTCAACGCAAGAGTTCCAGGTTGTTTATGTCTCACTACAAATAAAATGTGGTTTAGGTTACATACTTTTTTTGTTTTCGAGTGTATTGACCACTAGGGAGCAAATCTAAGGGCTACAAGGGATTACCCGTCCCTTATAGCCCTTAGGTGCCTTCTAAGAAGACGTCTAAAGAGATGTTGAGCCATGCCGTCTGAACAGCCGTCCACAGTTACCTGGTATTTATAGGTGCACGATCTTGAGTGCGAATGGACCTTTCCACCACGTCCCAGAAGTGCTCTATAGGGTTCATGTCGGCCGAACGTTGTGTCCACATCATCCATCGGAACTGACCAGAATGCTCCTCGAACCAATTTGAACAACTTGGTCCCGATGACATGGTGCACTGTCCGACTAGAAAATCTCATCGTTGTTGAGGTACATAAAGTTAATGAAGGGCTCACAAATGGTCACCCAGCAGAGCAACAAAGCGATTACCGGTTAATGACGTGTTTACGAGGACCAGAAGACCCAAACCATGCCACGTAAAGACACCCCACACATGCATGCAACCACCGCCAGCGTACACAGTTCTTTTTTGACAGCTGGGGTCCATCGCCTCATGGGGTCTGCGCCACACCCGAACCCTACCATCAGCTCGTTACAACCGGTAGCGTGACTCATCGGACCACACCACATCATGCCAGTCTTCCAGGGTTCAATTACCGTGTTCAGGAGCCCATTAGAAGCGCTGTGTTCGATGCCGTGGTGTTAGCAAAGGCACTCTGGTGGGTATTCTGCCCCTCTATACCCCATGGACGCGCTGAATTACGCTGCAGTGACATTATGGGAATCTCTCTGGTATCTCCTGCATTGAATGTGGATGTTGTTTGAGCCAGTGTCGCTTGTCTGTTCACATGGACAATCCTGGTCAGACGCGGCTGGTCACTGCCATTCAGCACCCGTGGTCTGCCACTGCTCTGTTCACGGTTTGTGATAATGCCTTCCATGAGGTATTATTCTCTGTACACACGTGACACTGTGGACACGCGACACTGTGGATCGAGGAATGTTAAATGTTCACACAACTTCGGAAATTGAATATCCCATCCATCCGGCTCCCACTAGCATGCCTCATTCAAACTATGATCATTCTCGTCCGCTTGCCATAATCCTACTGGCAGTTGTTCACCTTGATTCACAATATAAGAACTCGCAACTGATAAAAATCCTGGCGTGCGTCGAAGGCTTTGTATGACGGCAGCGCCAGTTAAAAAATTGCATCGAGATATCCCATGACTTTTGGCACTTCAGTGTGTACTGCACTAATATTTATTAAAGACGGTTTGATATTACTAAGTTAATCTATGTTTTAAACTGTTAATCTAATAGTTAGTGTGCTTAATAGAGGCGTGTGCACGTCCTTCAGCATATGGAAATAATGGTAGTTGTGTACAAGAAACTGTAAGTTGATTTTTCAGTTTCTAATGAATGAAATCCTTGATCGTTAGGTTTAAAATGCTTATTGAAAATTATTCAACTAAACCACAGAGTGATCTCGAATCAAATAAGGGAAAAAAGTGCGATTCCACTAAAATGAGCATATAGCAAAGTGATCCAGAATAAAATGCTGTAAAAAAAATTCGACTGGTTTCCAAAGAGAATCATGATTAACCCGAAAGAGTATTTTGCCGGAAGAGTAATTCAAGTCAAGTGCCACCATACACTTCCAGCAAAAAGAAATGAGATTCAAGGGCAAATACAATTAAACTTCTGGATAAGTTACAAAGATGAGGAGTCACGCATAGCGGTAAAAACCATTCATCACCCTAAAGAAATAAAAAAAAACGAGAATGAAGTGCCAAGAGGAGTAAATCACTTATAACGATCAAAATAAAAACAAAGTCATGAGCCGAAAAATCGAGAATAACGTTTAGAATGAGTAAGGTTTCTGTAAAAATTCGTAAGAGTCAAAGTAACGTGCAGCAAAGCACTTTCAATGGAGGAAAGTGAAATGCAAAGCATCTACAAAAAAAAAAAAAAAAAAAAAGACTTAAGTGTAAATAACAATAGCTCGTGTCTACCGTAAGGCATTTGCTCGGAAATAACGAGAATTAGTAGCCGTAAAGTATATTAGGTACTTCCACCAAAACTAAAACAAGGAAAAGGAAGAAAAGAAAACAAAGTTCACTGGCCATAGCATACAAGACGCTACTGCAGAACAAAACAAAGGGGGAAAGGGTGGGATGGGGAGAGTTGAATCAAAGTCATGCAAGGCAAGCCCCTCCGAGGTAAATACTGAGTTTGCTGGTTTCCTGCCTCGCAGGTGCAGAATATGCGACCGCATTCAGTGACGTCACCACCCTAACAAGTGAATCGTAGATTAGAACTGACGCCATGAAAGAGGAAAACTTCTAAACAACCTTTAACTTTGACGAAAATAAAACAGTAAAATTGTAGACAAAGTTTAGCCAGAAGCAGTTTTAGATTATTTATTAAAGAAATTAACAGTTTTGTGGATATTTTAGTAAAGAGTTAACCACGATTTCAAGAATAACTACCTCGCATATATACAAGATAAAATACAGAAAAAACCAATTGCTCTCTTTAAGTTATTTAGTCGGAAGAGTAATTCCTTCTGTTTTGATATAAACTTTAAAAAAGAAAAACAGAGCATGTGCTTTCAATAAGTAATATAATGAAGACATTTCTTTTTACTGAGAACATTTCACAAATTCGCTTTATTAAACGCTGAAAACTACATGCGTTAAATGCTCTAGTTGAATTTATGAATGGGTTACGAATAATAATAATTTCCACGCATCCATCTGGTTTACGTATAATAATTCCCACGCTTTGCTACCTATAGGGCAATGACGTTGTGAGTGCCTGCATCGCAGGACGCACCTGAGATAAAGGCAGATAGCAGCGAGATATTCTTTCCTCGTAGCACAGTTGGGAAAGTGACTTTCTCCGGAGTGAGCGGACCTGAATTCGATGCCCGGCCCGGACAAGCTTGTACGTTGTAACGTCACGAAGCGAACACCGGAAGTTCAGGGTCGTATAACCTTGCTTTATACTGACCTAGAGCCCCTTCATTGAAATGAAGCTAAGACTAACAGTCACACAGAACATGGCACCTTTCTAGAAAAACGTACTGGCCAACAGGGCCCGAACATGACAACCTTGGGCCCAGGGCAATAAAAATTGGGCCCCAATCCCAGATCTTTCTACGAGGAGTGGGAAGCACAACAATATTACACATTAACATTTGTTTTGAATACACTTCCGGTCAATATAATTTTCGCACCAAGAAGGAAGTGTCATGGCGAAAATTTTAACCTCTGGTGAATTTCGGAAAGACCTGATCAATCTTTCTGTTGGTATCAGGGATTAATTAATGCAAAAATTTTCTCCCATGACATACGTTAGAAGAAAATTCCTGGTTGAAAGGCAGGGGAATTCGTGCGCAAAATTCGCTTGTCTTAATCACAACCAGGAAAACAAAATTTCATGTTAAGGAAAAGAAAGAGGAAGAGAATAATATTTGATTTAACTGACTTTGGAGTTTTGAAAATAATTATTTTATCTGTTCTTTTATCGCTATAGGAAAAGGCGAGTAGGTGTGCAGCTCAGAGAATCAAAATTAATTTTACTTTCACATCACGGAATGAAGAGAAAAAAAAAGAGAGTTGTGAGAAAAGGGAATCTTCTTTCAAATCGGCCATTTTAAGGGTTCGGTCTTAGTTGTCGATCAGAAAATGTTGCAGAAAATGCTCTTAGGGGGTTGGCGCTGTTCTATTTTTAGAAACTAGGTCGCAGCTGCACATGGGAAGTCACTTGGTCCCTACGTGTTGAAGGTCAAGTTCATCTTCCCCTGGTCGACCAGAGGATGCACGTGCCTGGTAACATTTTTTTTTCGTGGAGAGTGTTGGACGCTGCAACGATGCCTGAGTGAAGGTCAGAGGTCACTCGAGGCGTGGGAGAGAAATTCCGCTGTGGGAGGAACTGCTGTTACTAGGGAAAAATTTCAGCCAATCGGGGGTCAGCATTTTTTCCAACAGCCCATAATTCTTTTTACACTTTGAGACACTTGTCTCAGGCACTCGGTCTTTTGGCTTCGTTCTTGCTGGCCGGCAGAAAGAGAGGACAGCCGAGCTCTCTCCTCGCCTTTTGGTGGGGAGGACCCACCGAAGACAAAAAAAGGCAGTTTTTTCTTGACGGCATTTGCTGACCACCAGTCCACCACAATGGGACACTTTGGCTTTGGTATTCGTATTCGCATTCGAGGGGTTGACGATGTAGAACGCCGATAAAGAAGCCTCCCGCCGTCCGGAAACTTCGCCCTGGAGAGAACTTAGCCGAGGAAGACAAGACATGCCTTCTCCCTTATGGATATACCGCCAACAGCATCTGCACTTCTCCATGCTGTTGCTGCCCCAAGGAGGAGGAGGCCTGCTTCAAAGGCCGGAGGAGAGAGGCCAAAAACAGTTCAATCTCACCCCAAAGTTTGGGGAGGAGTTTTTCTTGACGGCATTTTGCTGACCACCAGTCCACCACAATGGGAGGTACCTGCTGGTTCTGGCGATGCCCTGCTGCAGTAGGAAAGAAAAAAAAGACTGTGGTTGTGCCGGGACCGTAAGCGGTAGAGAAAGGGGAAAAAAAGAACGCTATGTCGAAGGTAATGTTTTAGTCCACATCTTTCTGTATTGATATATAACATCCCACGCAGGGTACCTAAACTTCGAGCTGAGCATAAGAAACAAAAAGAAAAAGAGCAAGTTTTTTTTGCCTCTGATTATGGCTGTGTTGTCGTTTAGCTTTCAAAATTAAGATTTATTAGTTCCTCAATTATGAGTTCAGGAAAAAAAGAGAGGGGAGTTGAAAATGCTTTCATTTATGTTTTTTTTTTTTGTGTTGTCATGTCTGGTATTTTAGCAACTCCCCAGGCCAGTAAATTTTAATGTATCGGAAAAATTTGGTTTAATGTTTGAGCACAGTGAATTTTGGTGCATCGATTGTAGTTTAGTTGGGCATGTGATAATTGAAAAGCAGTGTTATTGTGATGCCGTGGGTGATAAAATAATTGTAAACATTTCTTTCTAGTCTTTTACAGCATTGAGTAATTTTTTTTGTTTTGAGTGAAGATAAATTATGGGATGATTTATAAAGGGATTTTGGGAACATATTATAGTGTGATGAAATTGGAAACCTAAAGTGCTGTTTACATTCTTGGAGTGTTGAGTGTCGAAATTAAGATGGTAGGTGTGTTATTTGAGGACCAGTATTTTACATGCTCCAGATGAGAGTGTTAATCTCCCATTGGAAAGGGGGGATCTTAGGGCAAGCCGGGAACTTGTCCTAGGGCAGAGTGCTCTGAGTAGGGAATTTTCACCAGGATGCGATATGTGCAAAATAAAAGTTGAGGTTGTAATGAATATGGCTTTTAACTAAGCTACTAATAATGCTTCCTTCAATTATAATGTAATGAATTCAGCTTCTTCTAATGGTTGTTGTGTTATTAATTATGAATACACTTTCCTGCTAGTAGTGTAGTAATAATAATAATCAAGCTTATAACTGGTAGTAATGTTGTAGTAGTAATTAAGATGAATAAAGTCGTATGCTGGTTGTTACTAATAACACTAAATGAAATAAATCTAACAGCCAGACAGAGGTCTGACAGTAACTATGAACTGAGAAAAACGTACTTACAACAAATTCTTTATTATTGAGACTTCTCGCTCTCACATAAACGAACTCTCTTTATACAGCACCAGCTTTTTGACACATAAACCACAGCTCACTTCGTACAACAACAAACGCTCTCTCTATACAACAACAAACGTTCTCTCTATACAACAACAAACGCTCTCTCTATACAACAACAAACGCTCTCCTTCACATAAACCAACGCTCTCCCCTTAGGTATCGTTGAACGCGCCTTTTTATACTGACTACCACCACGTCATGACTTACACTCATTGCCAGATCTCATTCAGCGTGTGAAATAACATCTCGTTCAGTCAGAAGATAATTTACATAGTAAAATAAAATAACCAGAGATAGTAAAAATCAAAAGGAAAGTGAATATAGAGTATACCTTACAAGGTATTTGGGTTCTCAAGTTTAGTATTTTCACAAAAAGAATGAATATCATGGGTTGAGAAGACACACTTTTGCTCACCAGTTCCAGTATTAATTGTTCTTTTCTTTGGCCTAAATTTTCTTGTTTTTACTATAAGGTTATAAGTCTAAATGCAATTTTAATTTTCAATAAGGTGAAAATATTTAGTGGTTTATGTAAATGGTCAGTGTTATTATCTGCAGTGCAACCTGCGCATAGCCATGGTACAGAAGAATTTCTTTGCAAGTGATTTTTCCTGGGATATATGTGGATATAGATAAGTGATTTTTCCTGGGATATATGTGGATATGGTGATTTTGGATTTCTTGGGATATAGAGAGATAAGTGATTTTTTCCTGGGATATAGTTGTGTTGGTTCTGGGCTGGATGTGCCTGGAGTACTTAGGGTTGAAGTGCGACAGGCTCTTGCAGGCGTGGTTGATCAAGGTGGGATCATGCATTGGTTCGAAAAGGGAGATCCTTGAGGACGTGGTTTTTGGGGGAAAACTTGTCTTCAAAACCCCCAGTAGTTTCGCTGCTCACGGAGATATGTACTGCCAGCGAGGGTCGGTCGGGCGTTGCTTCAAGAAATGTGGCGAGATCATGTTAGAGGAAATTCTGTGCCTGATGATGATGTGTCGTAATTGAGGATTTTTTCCTTTCCCTTTGCATAGGCTGAAAGTGGATTCACGACCCAATTTCACGCCTTCAGCCTGACTGGTATTTTCTTCCTGTGTTGGTTCTCAAAACCGAGGGTAGTGTCTGAACTGAGAGTATTTGCCTCACCGCTGCCTCAGTAATTCACTGCAGGTGTTAAATTTAATTTTTGTTTTGTGATTTAGGGTATCTAAATTAATTTGTTTATGATATGCTGTAGTGCTGGGGATGTAAATTCTAAATTCTGGTTGTTAGTGTTAGTGAACATGATATTTAGTTAATTGGTATTTTGAGCTTTTGTTTACAGTATAGAGTTATTAAGTATCTTGAGCTATTATTTGAAGTGCAGAGTGATGTGATTTTTATGAGCAAGCTAGTGCAAGAAGATTGTTTGAATTTCTGAATTATGTTGATCATGCTATGAGTAGTGATAATTTTTAAGTCAGTTAGTGAGGTTTCTGTATAAGTGAAGTAGGTTCATCCAGTGTGGTTTCTCTAGGTTATGTAATGCTAATTAATGCTTGTGCTCGGTGTAAATTCTGTGTTGAGGATAATTTACTTGGTTTATTTGTTTACTTTCAGATAGTAGATTTGGTTAATGTATAATTTGGGGCTCTTATTATAACTGTAAATTTAATTGAAGTCTTTGAAGCTGGTCTGGGAGATTGCGGAGGTTGCTAAGGTTGTTAAGGTGCTGTAAATTTAAATCAATAAGTGTAAAATTGTAAATTTGTCATTGAGCTAACTAGGTGACAGAGAAGAGAGTACGTTTCAAAAGAACAGTACTTGTCCACCTAGTGGAATTAAGAAGAATACAGTAATTTTTTTTTGTGTGTAAACTATGTGAATCGTAGTGGAATTTTGGATGCATACAGTGTGTAAACCATGTGAATCATAGTATGATTTTGGGTGCATAAAGTCAATGCCTAGTGTTCAAACCAACTGTGTTGAAATATGTCAAGTTGTGCTGTTCATACGGCGAGTGGCCAAATAGAAATAGAAAGAAAATTGAGATTCTGTTTTTATACTGCTGTGTTTAAGCAAACAAGAAAAAAGGAAATGCCATCTGATTGTCCACTAAATTACCTTGTTAAGTTTTTAAAGAAAAATATTAAAAAAAAGTCCAAAATTAGTGCAGTGTGAAAAATTTTGTGTGCTGTTGTCTTCCATGACTTGAGCCCATGTACCCACCTTAGCTTGACTAAGGCTATCGATCCGAATCCTGGTATTATAAGGTATTTCATAACTGCAATTTTTGTCCTATCCTTTTAAACTGACTTTCACCGCCTCCACAAGTTTTTGTTGAACAAGTACATTTTATCCTATGACTTATAGTGACACATTTTCATATACATGCAACAATATTCACTTATTTTTGCACTTTCAGGTGACTCAACTCTGCGTGAACACAAACAACGCAAACTTTCCAATAACTTCTTCTGGAATGTAAATTTTAGATGCATTTTTGTTTAGGATGTTCATGGCCTTTCTAATACTTAGAAAATATTTTTGTTTCGAAATGCATCTACCCATCTCCCAAATTTAAATTTCCATATAAATTTCAATACCGGCATAAATATAGTCTCTTTTAATAAATAACTTCAATTCAATATACAAATTGATTTACACCAAAACAGAAGCATCGCATTGAAATATAATTTCATGAACGTAATGATACAGATGAATGACACACATGATGGCAAAAGACAATTACACAGGGATCTGTGGCTCGCAGTCCGGTCATTTTCAATAGCGCGCTGCACCACCTCGTGCGGCGATACATGCTACAATAGGATTCGGCATGGAGGCGAACAGACGCCTGATGTTCTCCTGTGCCAGACTGGCCCACACGTGTTGGACCATGTGCTCCAAATCCCGGATAGTGCGACACAGCGAGAGCTGTCGCTTCAACTGGTCCCACACATGTTCAATCGCGAACATGTCCGAGGAGCGGGCAGGCCATGGCAGTGTCTGCACATGACGCAGGAAGTCCTGGGTAACCCGAGCCGTGTGCGGACGGCCATTATCCTGCTGGTATAGTGCTCCAGGAATCCCGGCCAGGAATAGGAGCACATGGGGCCGTAGGATCTTATCCACATACCTCTCGCCCGTCAATGATCCACGTACCACTATTAGAGCTGATCGGCTATCGAAGGCAATGGCCCCCCTAGACCATAATGCCTGCAGTGGAAGAGGTGTGACGCTCGATATCAAGGTCGGGATTGTGCCGTTGACCCAGGGGCCTCTACACCCGGACAAGATGATCATCTGTCCCCAAAACGAAGTGGCACTAATTGCTGAACGCCACACGTCGCCCGTCTGTGGCGTTCCACGTCGCTCTGGCCTGGCACCATTGCACACGGAGCCGGCGACGTTTCGGTGTTAACGGCAGCACACGTAAGTGGCGCTGGGATCTCAGATTCCCTACCGAGAAGCGTCCGGAAACGGTTCGTAGTCACACAGGAGCCGGTACATCTGCCTGTGTAGTGGACCTCGTACCCGTGGAATCCTGGCGGACGATTCGTCGATCCTCTCTATCGGTGGGAGCCACTCCGCCGTGAGGCAGTGCCGTAACATGTCCACTACTCCCAACACAGTCGGATGGTATGGTCAGAACGATCCACGTGCAGGCTATACGGCGCGCCGACCACCCAGCGGTTTGCAACTCAACTATCAGGCCTCTCTCAAAGTCCGCAAGTTGCCTCAATCGAAGTCTCTGACGTCTACCTGGCATTCTTGTCACTCTGTACCCTTGCTTACACCGGCCAGTGCTGTTCGCTTTCATGGGGCATCGACTACACGCCGGTTTATAAGGCTGTCGGTTCGTGCATTCAGCGCCACAACAGGGTGTGCGGTCATGCGCAATCGTACAAAATTTGGATCACTTGAATACCAGCACGCACTCTAGCTATTTGCGAAGTTTCGCGGTTGTAGCATGTTTTCTTCTAGGTGCGCAAATTCCATTGTCCGTGAGTGTATATAGAATAACTGCACAAATATGTTGCTTTACTCTACTATAGGTATATACACTGAAGAGCAATTGAACTAGAGATACCCGCCTAGTAACGTGGAGCACAACCTTTCGCCCTGATGACGGCGGCGATTCGTCTGGGCATGGGCTCGACAAGACACCGGAAGCGTTGGGAAGCCATACGGATCCACGACCCCTGAACAAGCTCCCACAGTTCACGAAGATTTGATGGAGGGGGTCAGAGCCTCGAACATCTCTCTCGGTGGCATCCCAGATGTGCTAGATGGGATTAAGGTCAGGGGACCTAGCTGGCCAAGGAAGCGAGGTCACGTCGGTGGAGTGGTAATCCAATCATTCGGATACAATTCGGGAGCGATGGCACGGTGCATTGTCTTGTTGCAGGATGAGGTCCCCAGTGGGATGTTGAAGACGCACAAACGGGAGCAAATGGTCGTCAAGGATATTCCGGTGACGTTGACCTGTGAGGGATGATGTCACACGTACCAGGGGTCCCATTTCAGTCCACATAAACAGTCCCCAGACGAGAATGCCCCCCCCCCTCACCAGCTTGAAGAGTGCCCTACCGGCAAGAAGGATCCATCGCTTCATGTGGTTTGCGCCGTACTCGTATCCTGCCATCCACATGTACCAACGTGAATCTCGACTCATCAGTCCAGGCAACATTTCTCAACATGTCGAGGGTCCAGTGGCGATGTTCCCGCGCCCATGCTAATCTTTGCACCCTGTGATGTGCGATCAGCATCGGTACCCTCGTGGGACAATGGCTTCTGTACCCCATAGCGAGGAGATGGTTCTGGATGGTGTGGCTGCTTACACGTTTTTGTGTACCAGCGTTAAATTGCCGAATGATTTCTTGCAGTGTGGCCCGTCTATCCGCTGCTACAATGCGAGTTAGCCGACGATGACCCCGCTCATTCACATGCTGTTGTCCACGGCAGTTGGCCCTTGCAGGGATGGTTTTACCGGATTAGATGTACTCATGGTGCACCCGTAACACAATGGTTCGTGAAGATCCCAGTGCCTGCACGACTTCCGAAAGGGAGTGACCTATTCGTCGACCCCGAAAATTTGCCCACGATCAAATGCGCTTAGACCCTTCGTCTTACCCATACTGCGTCCGAGTCTTACTCATTCTCGTCGCATCACTCTTTACAATGGCGGATCTCTGCATACGCCATGTCGTTTCGGTTTACAGGGTCGCCCTTAGCGCCACATTTGCATAACACCAGCTGTCTCTAATTCAATTGCTCTTCAGTGTAAGTACACTGAAGTACATGATACTTATGGATTTTTGTATGCATGTGTAACATAGTGTGCATGTGTAACATAGTGTCTGGATAGGTAGATAGCAAAATAATTCTGTGTACAACTGTCAAAATGGTTTTTACTTCATTAAGGTTCTGAGAATTTAAAAGAAAGCAATGATGAAATATACACCGTGTATTTTAAAACTGTGACTGATGAAAGTACTTTGGATTTTTTAAATTAAAAAATACACATACAATTTCTTTTAGATTTAATTAAGTTTATAAATACCATTCAAATATTTATGAACCACAGAAATACAGATGATTAACATTCTGGCTCAAAATCACCTGGTCAAGACTGTTTGAAATGAAAATTAAAATGGTTAAGGTTAGTTTACCTAGCTATTTCTAAAAACTATTTAGTACATATAACAGTTCGATCTATTTTTATTCAAGGTGAATACCAAATGCCGCCCCGGTGGCGCAGTGGTATACGCGATGACCTCTGATTATTCGTCCGCAAGGAGTCCGGTTTCGAACCCCGGTGAGGCATGGATGTTGTGTTTGTCTTACGGCACTGGCTCTCTCTTTTCCCTGGAACCATTGACCCTAAATTAGGGACGGGTGACTGCCCATTGAGTTCCTCACGGTGGTCGTTAAACCTCCAATCAATTAAAAAAAAAAAGAATACCAAATGAAATTGGTAACTTTGTCAGAATGTGAATTCATACCCAACCTTGAACTTCATTGTAATATAAATTTGATAAAATGTAAACATTAGGGATATGTACAACACCCTATTATAAAAATCCCTAAAACGTATGAATCCGCCCCCCCCCAAAGTACGCTAAAAACGTTCAAACATCTGTGGCTATGAAAAAAAACTTTTTTTTTATTTTGGCATGTGGCCCGTGTTATCTTCAAAATGACTTCTTTCTTATCTTTTGAGCTACAAATTAACAAATTACGTCATTACAATGTAAATCAGAAGTTATGTCATTTTCAAAAGAAAGTATTGCCAATGCGGAAAGTGTTTCTTGACCTAGCTTTGAAAAATTTTGGGCCCCTGAAATTTGTGGGCCCTGGGCAAGTCTCCCGTCTGCCTGGCCGATAATCGGGCCGTGCTGAACAAGACTCAAGACCCACAGTGGACATGTCACTGAAACAAACTCCGTGTACAATTCTGTAACACTAATTTACAATCTTACCTGGCTAAATAAACTCTCTGAAAAAAAAATCGAAGCACCTTGAGAAAGTCATTCTATCCTAATGAAACTCCGCATGTCAGTACCTGAGGGTCGAATATGCAAATGACTGAAAGGTCAGATCAGATCATATGTAGAGGATTTCAGGAAGGGAGTGTCTGACCCCAGGTCTTAAACCATCCTTAGAAATAGGATGCTAGGAGATTTGGGATCGTGTGCCTGATAGGAAAGTGACGCGGAAGCGAGGTATAAAGGGGGAGGAAGACGCCCTTATTTATTTTCTTATGGCCATTACCCGGGGCCCAACGGCTTAACGCGCCAATTCGACGCACGGCGGTTATTTAGTGATTCGAGCATTCGTACCTGCCTGGGATCGAACCTGATGTCTTCTCCGTGGCAGTCACGAACGTTGATCACTAGGCCACCCGCGGCCCAAGAGTTAAAAAAATAACGACTAATGACTAAATAGTGGCCCTACACAGCGCATGGGAACCGCGCATCGATGAGGGTATACCAATAGTAAAGCTCAAACGCAAGGACAATTGTGACAGCCATTTTCGGTTGTATTAACCTCCACGGACTGCGAGGATGCCTGAAAGTCGTATCCGTGCGCAATACGAACAGTTGAGCGAGTTAGAGAGAGGACGTATAATTTGGCTGATAAAAGTTGTTTCTCAAGTCGCCATATCGCCAATCATTTAGGTCGAAGCCACACGGCAATAAGACAATGTTGGAGCCAGTGGGTAGAGGAGGGCACAACCAGAAGCACGCCGGCAGTGGACGGCCGAGGGCAACGACAGAGCGCGTGGTTAAAGGAATTGTGAGAGCCGCACGAACAGAACCGAATTCATAGCCTTCAAATATGCGAGGCCATGTTGTGGCGTCGTCAAGAGGTACTTAAGCGACCAATCGGACCGTTGCCATATGTCTTGAGACACGGGGACTACATTCGGAGAGGCCATTCTGCCGCTATATCACTTACCAGTGAGCATCGCCGACACCGGTTGCAGTGGTGTATGGCCCTATCAACGTGGGATAGTGTCCAGTGGCATCGTGAGGAGTCACGGTTTGCACTCGGTGCCGTGAGCGGTTTTCAGTGTCTTCATTGTGGAGTCACGGTTAGCACTTGGCGACGATGACAAGTCTCCAGTGTCTTCATTGAAGAGTCACGGTTTGCATTTGGCGACGATGACAAGTGTGCAGTATCTTCATTGAGGAGTCACCGTTTGCACTTGGCGACGGTGACAAGTGTCCAGTGTCTTCATTGAGGAATCACGATTTGCACTTGGCGACGATGACAAGTGTCCAGTGTCTTCATTGAGGAGTCATGACAAGTGTCCAGTGTCTTCATTGAGGAGTCATGACAAGTCTCCAGTGTCTTCATTAAGGCGTCATGACAAGTCTCCAGTGTCTTCATTGAGGAGTCAGGGTTTGCACTTGGCGACGATGACAAGTGTGCAGTATCTTCATTAAGGAGTCACAGTTTGCACTTGGCGACGATAACAAGGAGTCCAGTGTCATCATTGAGGAGTCACGGTTTGCATTTGGCGACGATGACAAGCCTCCAGGGTCTTCATTGAGAAGTCACGGTTTACATTTGGCAACGATGACAAGTGTCCAGTATCTTCATTGAGGAGTCACGGTTTGCACTTGGCGACGATGACAAGTGTCCAGTGTCTTCATTGAGGAGTCAAGGTTTGCACTTGGCGACGATGGCAAGTGTCCAGTGTCTTCATTGAAAAGTCAAGGTTTGCACTTGGCGACTATGACAAGTGTCCAGTGTCTTCATTGAGGAGTCACGGTTTGCATTTGGCGATGATGACTAGCCTCCAGGGTCTTCATTGAGGAGTCACGGTTTGCATTTGGCAACGATGACAAGTGTCCAGTGCCTTCATTGAGGAGTTACGGTTTCCACTTGGCAACGATGACAAGTGTCCAGTGTCTTCATTGAGGAGTCAAGGTTTGCACTTGGCGACGATGACAAGTGCCCAGTGTCTTCATTGAGGAGTCATGACAAGTGTCCAGTGTCTTCAATGAGGAGTCACAGTTTGCACTTGGCGACGATGACAAGTGTCCAGTGTCCTCATTGAGGAGTCACGGTTTGCATTTGGCGACGATGACAAGTGTCCAGTGTCTTCAATGAGGAGTCACAGTTTGCACTTGGCGACGATAACAAGAGTCCAGTGTCTTCATTGAGAAGTCACGGTTTGCATTTGGTGACGATGACAAGTGTCCAGTGCCTTCATTGAGGAGTCACGGTTTGCACTTGGCGACGATGACAAGTGTCCAGTGTCTTCATTGAGGAGTCAAGGTTTGCACTTGGCGACGATGGCAAGTGTCCAGTGTCTTCATTGAAAAGTCAAGGTTTGCACTTGGCGACTATGACAAGTGTATAGTGTCTTCATTGATGAGTCAAGGTTTGCACTTGGCGACGATGACAAGTGTCCAGTGTCTTCATTGAGGAGTAACAGTTTGCACTTGGCGACGATAACAAGAGTCCAGTGTCTTCATTGAGGAGTCACGGTTTGCATTTGGCGATGATGACAAGCCTCCAGGGTCTTCATTGAGGAGTCACGGTTTGCATTTGGCAACGATGACAAGTGTCCAGTGCCTTCATTGAGGAGTTACGGTTTCCACTTGGCAACGATGACAAGTGTCCAGTGTCTTCATTGAGGACTCAAGGTTTGCACTTGGCGACGATGACAAGTGTCCAGTGTCTTCATTGAGGAGTCATGACAAGTGTCCAGTGTCTTCAATGAGGAGTCACAGTTTGCACTTGGCGACGATGACAAGTGTCCAGTGTCCTCATTGAGGAGTCACGGTTTGCATTTGGCGACGATGACAAGTGTCCAGTGTCTTCAATGAGGAGTCAAGTCACAGTTTGCACTTGGCGACGATAACAAGAGTCCAGTGTCTTCATTGAGAAAGCACGGTTTGCATTTGGCAACAATGACAAGTGTCCAGTGCCTTCATTGAGGAGTCACGGTTTGCACTTGGTGACGATGACAAGTGTCCAGTGCCTTCATTGAGGAGTCACGGTTTGCACTTGGCGACGATGACAAGTGTCCAGTGTCTTCATTGAGGAGTCAAGGTCTGCACTTGGCGACGATTACAAGTGTCCAGTGTCTTCATTGAGGAGTCACGACAAGTGTCCAGTGTCTTCAATGAGGAGTCACAGTTTGCGCTTGGCGACGATGACAAGTGTGCAGTATCTTCATTGAGGAGTCACCGTTTGCACTTGGAGACGATGACAAGTGTCCAGTGTCTTCATTGAAAAGTCAAGGTTTGCACTTGGCGACGATGACAAGTGTCCAGTGTCTTCATTGATGAGTCAAGGTTTGCACTTGGCGACGATGACAAGTGTCCAGCGTCTTCATTGAGGAGTCACAGTTTGCACTTGGCGACGATAACAAGAGTCCAGTGTCTTCATTGGGGAGTCACCGTTTGCATTTAGCGATGATGACAAGCCTCTAGGGTCTTCATTGAGAAGTCACGGTTTGCATTTGGCAACGATGACAAGTGTCCAGTGCCTTCATTGAGGAGTCACGGTTTGCACTTGGCGACGATGACAAGTGTCCAGTGTCTTCATTGAGGAGTCAAGGTTTGCACTTGGCGACGATGACAAGTGTCCAGTGTTTTCATTGAGGAGTCACCGTTTGCACTTGGAGACGATGACAAGTCCCCAGTGTCTTCAATGAGGAGTCACAGTTTGCACTTGGCGACGATGACAAGTGTCCAGTGTCCTCCTTGAGGAGTCACGGTTTGCATTTGGCGACGATGACAAGTGTCCAGTGTCTTCAATGATAAGTCACAGTTTGCACTTGGCGACGATAACAAGAGTCCAGTGTCTTCATTGAGGAGTCACGGTTTGCATTTGGCAACAATGACAAGTGTCCAGTGCCTTCATTGAGGAGTCACGGTTTGCACTTGGTGACGATGACAAGTGTCCAGTGCCTTCATTGAGGAGTCACGGTTTGCACTTGGCGACGATGACAAGTGTCCAGTGTCTTCATTGAGGAGTCAAGGTTTGCACTTGGCGACGATTACAAGTGTCCAGTGTCTTCATTGAGGAGTCATGACAAGTGTCCAGTGGCTTCAATGAGGAGTCACAGTTTGCACTTGGCGACGATGACAAGTGTGCAGTATCTTCATTGAGGAGTCACCGTTTGCACTTCACGACGATGACAAGTGTCCAGTGTCTTCATTGAAAAGTCAAGGTTTGCACTTGGCGACGATGACAAGTGTCCAGTGTCTTCATTGATGAGTCAAGGTTTGCACTTGCCGACGATGACAAGTGTCCAGTGTCTTCATTGAGGAGTCACAGTTTGCACTTGGCGATGATGACAAGCCTCCAGGGTCTTCATTGAGAAGTCACGGTTTGCATTTGGCAACGATGACAAGTGTCCAGTGCCTTCATTGAGGAGTCACGGTTTGCACTTGGCGGCGATGACAAGTGTCCAGTGTCTTCATTGAGGAGTCACGGTTTGCACTTGGCGACGATGACAAGTGTCCAGTGTCTTCATTGAGGAGTGATGACAAGTGTCCAGTGTCTTCATTGAGGAGTGATGACAAGTGTCCAGTGTCTTCATTGAGGAGTGATGACAAGTGTCCAGTGTCTTGAATGAGGAGTCACAGTTTGCACTTGGCGACGATGGCAAGTGTCCAGTGTCCTCATTGAGGAGTCACGGTTTGCATTTGGCGACGATGAAAAGTGTCCAGTGTCTTCATTGAGGAGTCACGGTTTGCATTTGGCGACGATTACAGGACTCCAGGGTCTTCATTGAGAAGTCACGGTTCGCATTTGGCAACCATGACAAGTGTCCAGTGCCTTCATTGAGAAGTCACGGTTTGCACTTGGCGACGATGACCAGCGCTAACCATTCTGAAGACGAGCTGGCCTGCGTAAGGATCTTGCTTTTACCGTAGAATGGCACACAGCTTCCACACCTGGAGTTTCTCTCTGTGGAGCCATTTCCTAGGATAGCCGGATACCCTTGGTAGATCTCCTTACCACACTCACGGCTTAACGGTGCGTCGACGATATTGTACGGCCTGTTGTGTTGCCCTTTATGATGCAGCATGACCGAGCAATTTTTCAAGTAGATAATGTTCTCCCATGCACGACACGGATCTCTCAGGCCTGCGTCCGTAATGTTGACACCCTTCCTGGTCCAACCATATCGCCCGCCCTCTCACCGATCGAACATGTTTGGGAAATGATGGAACGCCACCTACTGCTATCCCGGAGCATCGGTAAACTGAGGGCATTTTGGATACCACCTGGCATGCTATACCTCAGGACAGTATTCGTGAACTGTATACGTCTATACCACGCCGGGAAACCGTTGTATCCAAGCAAGAGGTGGCCCTACAACGTGCTGACTTACCCCACTCGTGTAGCTGTTTTATCCAAATAAATGGCCCAACTGCTCTGGAATTGCAATAATTTCCTTTCTTACACATGTACATTGCCCGTACCAATTTTCATCTCGATTGGGAAAGAATGTATCTAAGAGAAATCTTAGAAAATACAGGAGCTGTATAGAAAAGAGTCATTAATTTTGTATGAATTAATAAAAGGACTGACAATGCCTGACATACACAGATATCGTGGCTTTGAAACACATTCATTTTGGTTTATAAACGTTTCGACAAAGATCTTATAATCTTTACAAATTCCTCACGGAAACTATATTCTTCTGTGAAGCATTTTAACAATCTGGCTTTGTCAATTTTTCTGACACGTGCGTGTCCTTTCAAAGTTTCCGATGAGCCACTCAAACTACCAAAACCTTTAATTATATTAAATACCCAGTTGAATTTTCACGCTGGTATTCGACTTGTCTCCGTTCCTTTTAAACAAAGAAGCCTTAATTGCAATCACATTTACAAAGTAACTCGAAACGGAACTTGATTGCAAAATCAATTTCTCCTAGAGTAAAGGACAACATGAAACGTTAACCCGTTACTTTTTCTCCAGTCTGCTTATTTTTCGGCAGTTAAGTTACGATAGGTAATCCGATGATGAGCAGGAGATGCGAAAATTAATTTTAAACGCCAAATATCTGAAGAAAGTAAAAACTCCTGTTCTACTCCAGTTCAGGCAATCTGAGGATTTTTGTTTAAGATTCAGGTTTTTTTTTACGCGCGATAATTTTAACGAGGCTTAACATCTGTCACGGGAGTAACCTGATTCCGTGATCAGACATCTCGAGTGTTTAATTTTCTTTTATTTCTAAGTATGACAAACAATGCAATTCCTGTGTAAAATAATGTAAAGAAATGCAAATATTTTGAAGATTTTGAAGATAAATAACTTGAATTTTCCAAGTTATGTTTCGTGAAGACAATGGCTTCCACACTATAAAGGTCTTCCTGGTGAATTATTTTCAAAGAAGGTAATAATAGCAGAGATCTTTATAGGCTTCTATACCTTATTTTATATTTAGAACAAGCAAGGAAAGTAGATAACTTTCTATCTTACTTATTGTATCAAACATAAGTCATCGCTCTTTCCTCGTTTTCAAGTGAGTCACGATAAAATTCTCATCGGTCGCCACCGGGAATCGAACCCAGGTCTTCCAGTTACGCGCCGGATATGCTACCACTGCACCACAGCGACCTCGAATTCTTCATACTCAAATACGACTAAGTGCCAAACCACATGGCAGGTTGCTTCTTGGAGCCCTGCATAATTCTGTGGATTCACTAAAGTTGGAAAACAGCAACTGAACAAATAATTAGGAGGCGAATGTATAATTAATACACACAATTGACGTGGGTTAGGAACATCAAACAGAACGATGTGTGTATCCATTATTCATTCGCCTCCTAGTTAGTTGCTCAGTTGCTGTTTTCCAACTTTGGTGAATCCCCAGCATTGTGCGAGGCTCCAAGAAGCAACCTATCATGTGGTTTGGCAGTTAGTCGTACGTGAGCCTGGAGATTTCGAGGCCGCTGTGGTGCAGGGGTAGCATGTCCGGCGCGTAACTGGAAGACCCTGGGTTCGATTCCCGGTGGCGGCCGATGATAATTTTTGCGTGACTCACTTAAAAAAACGTGGAAAGAGCGATGACTTCTGTTTGATGTTCCTAATCCCCGTCAAGTGTGTGTATTAATTACTTATTGTAATATACAGGAGAACATTTTCTAGGGAAAAAGACATGCGATCATTTCAAAAATGTTTAAATTCTTCTTAAACAGTTATTGTTATTATAAAGAATAAATAAATACTGCTTGAATAGAAGGGTAGGTATAAAGAAATATAAGCGCTGTCTTACTTAAACGATGTATCTATCTGAACAACGACGAATATCGTTTCAAATAAGAAAAACATGAGAATACGTTAACTTTGGTACTCTTGATTACTGAAGTATTTTTAATGGAAGAAAACTCCTAATTATTCCCGCTTAATCCTGTAAAAAGGTAAAAAAAAAATTATCACATTCCAGTTAAGCTGACACATACAGTTTCTTAGTAAGAATCCATCGGGGTCACGTGTAACATACACGTCCATTTTCGCTGAATTGGACAGAAAAAAGTGAATAAAGTTTATTCCTTTTTTCTAGTGAAGTCTCTTTGTTGGAAAAGATCACGTGACTAATTATATCTCGTTATTACGTTGACTTTGTATGTAAATCCCTGGCCGTCTTAACACGATCTTATTGGATTTAAACAATATAATTATTACAAATTTTGAAGATGACAATCCCATTTTTGCCTTAATTTTAACTAGGAGGAGTAAGTCAGATAATACCCGAAAACTTGAAAATTTTCATTGTCCTGGAGCGGGACTCGAATCCGCGTCTCCTAGATAGCGCCCGGGTATGCTAACCACTACACCACCGAGAACGACCAAGTTTCAAGTTTCCGATTAATTTGAATATAACCATCACAGGATTCGCTAGTCGAAGCAACCGTCATTCATGTTTCTCCGGGCAATCACGGTATAGGATTCTTAACCTCCAGATTCGTTAAACATGATTGCCGGTTGCTTCGACTAGCGTATCCTGTGATGGTTATATTCAAATTAATCGGAAACTTGAAACTTGGTCGTTCTGGGTCGTGTAGTGGTTAGCACACCCGGGCGCTATCTGGAAGACGCGAATTCGAGTTCCGCTCTAGGACGATGAAAATTTTCAAGTTTTTGGATATTATCTGACTAACTATCCTAGTCACATTTACGCCAAAAATCGGATTGTCATCTTCAAAATTTGTAATATATGGCGTAATCCCATATTTCTTTCATGAATACAGTTATTGTTTGAATCCAATAAGATCGTGTTAAGACGGCCAGAGATCTACATAAAAAAACAATTCATCGTTTCGACGCAGGTTTCCGGCCCGCTCTTAGTTTCTCGCGGTGGGAACACTTCGGGTCATGTGATAAGAAGATACTGTCATTATATCGAAGGAACGTCACAGGTGAGTGTGGTCCTTACTTTCTGCATGACATCGCCTCCCACGTGGTGCTTGCGAATGTGAACGAAGCAACTTTTAATTCTGAGAGAGGGATCTCCTTTCTCCTTGTCCTCCATTTTTATTTTGGAATGATGGAGCGTAATTATTTTCGAAAAAGCAACAAGACGGTTTGGAACTGGATGGATTTGAACCCTGGCCGTTAAGTTTGTAGTCGAGAGCTTTACCAATGTGGCTACTGAGACATTGTTGCTTATGGTCAAAAGGATTAAGACAACAAATTTAAAGTCTTTGAAGTTTGTAGTCTGTCTTTGAAGTAGTCTGTCTGTCTTTGTTTGTAGTCTATCTGTCTTTGAAGTAGTCTCTCTGTCTTTGAAGTTTGTAGTCGAGAGCTCTACCAATGTGGCTACTGAGACACTGTTGCTTGTGGTCAAAAGGATTAAGACAACAAACTTAATGTCTTTGAAATTTGTAGTCTGTCTTTGAAGTAGTCTGTCTGTCTTTGTTTGTAGTCTATCTGTCTTTGAAGTAGTATGTCTGTCTTTAAAGTAGTATGTCTGTCTTTGAAGTTTGTAGTCGAGAGCTCTACCAATGTGGCTACTGAGACATTGTTGCTTGTGGTCAAAAGGATTAAGAGAACAAACTTAATGTCTTTGAAGTTTGTAGTCTGTCTTTGAAGTTTGTAGTCGAGAGCTCTACCAATGTGGCTACTGAGACATTGTTGTTTGTGGTCAAAAGGATTAAGAGAACAAACTTAATGTCTTTGAAGTTTGTAGTCTGTCTTTGAAGTAGTCTGTCTGTCTTTGTTTGTAGTCTGTCTGTCTTTGAAGTAGTGTGTCTGTCTTTGAAGTTTGTAGTCGAGAGCTCTACCAATGTGGCTACTGAGACACTGTTGCTTGTGGTCAAAAGGATTAAGACAACAAACTTAATGTCTTTGAAATTTGTAGTCTGTCTTTGAAGTAGTCTGTCTGTCTTTGTTTGTAGTCTATCTGTCTTTGAAGTAGTATGTCTGTCTTTAAAGTAGTATGTCTGTCTTTGAAGTTTGTAGTCGGGAGCTCTACCAATGTGGCTACTGAGACATTGTTGCTTGTGGTCAAAAGGATTAAGAGAACAAACTTCATGTCTTTCAAGTTTGAAGTTTGTAGTCGAGAGCTCTACCAATGTGGCTACTGAGACATTGTTGTTTGTGGTCAAAAGGATTAAGAGAACAAACTTAATGTCTTTGAAGTTTGTACTCTGTCTTTGAAGTAGTCTGTCTGTCTTTGTTTGTAGTCTGTCTGTCTTTGTTTGTAGTCTGTCTGTCTTTGAAGTAGTCTGTCTGTCTTTGAAGTTTGTAGTAGAGAGCTCTACCAATGTGGCTACTAAGACATTGTTGCTTGTGGTCAAAAGGATTAAGACAACAAACTTAATGTCTCTGAAATTTGTAGTCTGTCTTTGAAGTAGTCTGTCTGTCTTTGTTTGTAGTCTGTCTGTCTTTGTTTGTAGTCTGTCTGTCTTTGAAGTAGTCTGTTTGTCTTTGAAGTAGTCTGTCTGTCTTTGAAGTAGTCAGTCTGTCTTTGAAGTAGTCTGTCTGTCTTTGAAGTTTGTAGGCGAGAGCTCTACCAATGTGGATACTGAGACATTGTTGCTTGCGGTCAAAAGGATTAAGACAACAAACTTAATGTCTTTGAAATTCGTAGTCTGTTTTTGAAGTAGCCTGTCTGTCTTTGTTTGTAGTCTGTCTGTCTTTGTTTGTAGTCTGTCTGTCTTTGAAGTAGTATGTCTATCTTTGAAGTAGTCTGTCTGTCTTTGAAGTCTGTAGTCGAGAGTTCTACCAATGTGGCTACTAAGACATTGTTGCTTGTGGTCAAAGGATTAAGACAACAAACTTAATGTCTTTGAAATTTGTAGTCTGTCTTTGAAGTAGTCTGTCTGTCTTTGTTTGTAGTCTGTCTGTCTTTGTTTGTAGTCTGTCTGTCTTTGTTTGTAGTCTGTCTGTCTTTGAAGTAGTCTGTTTGTCTTTGAAGTAGTCTGTCTGTCTTTGTTTGTAGTCTGTCTGTCTTTGAAGTAGTCTGTCTGTCTTTGAAGTTTGTAGTCGAGAGCTCTACCAATGTGGCTACTGCGACATTGTTGCTTGTGGTCAAAAGGATTAAGACAACAAACTTAATGTCTTTGAAGTAGTCTGTCTGTCTTTGTTTGTAGTCTGTCTGTTTTTGAAGTAGTCTGTCTGTCTTTGAAGTTTGTAGTTGAGAGCTCTACCAATGTGGCTACTGAGACATTGTTGCTTGTGGTCAAAGAGATTAAGACAACAAACTTAACGTCTTTGAAATTTGTAGTTGAGAGCTCTACCAATGTGGCTACTGAGACATTGTTGCTTGTGGTCAAAGAGATTAAGACAACAAACTTAATGTCTTTGAAATTTGTAGTCTGTCTTTGAAGTAGTCTGTCTGTCTGTCTTTGTTTGTAGTCTGTCTGTCTTTGAAGTATTCTGTCTTTGTTTGTAGTCTATCTGTCTTTGAAGTAGTCTCTCTGTCTTTGAAGTTTGTAGTCGAGAGTTCTACCAATGTGGCTACTGAGACACTGTTGCTTGTGGTCAAAGAGATTAAGACAACAAACTTAACGTCTTTGAAATTTGTAGTTGAGAGCTCTACCAATGTGGCTACTGAGACATTGTTGCTTGTGGTCAAAGAGATTAAGACAACAAACTTAACGTCTTTGAAATTTGTAGTTGAGAGCTCTACCAATGTGGCTACTGAGACATTGTTGCTTGTGGTCAAAGAGATTAAGACAACAAACTTAATGTCTTTGAAATTTGTAGTCTGTCTTTGAAGTAGTCTGTCTGTCTGTCTTTGTTTGTAGTCTGTCTGTCTTTGTTTGTAGTCTGTCTGTCTTTGAAGTAGTCTGTCTGTCTTTGTTTGTAGTCTATCTGTCTTTGAAGTAGTCTCTCTGTCTTTGAAGTTTGTAGTCGAGAGCTCTACCAATGTGGCTACTGAGACACTGTTGCTTGTGGTCAAAAGGATTAAGACAACAAACTTAATGTCTTTGAAATTTGTAGTCTGTTTTTGAAGTAGTCTGTCTGTCTTTGTTTGTAGTCTATCTGTCTTTGAAATAGTCTGTCTGTCTTTAAAGTAGTATGTCTGTCTTTGAAGTTTGTAGTCGAGAGCTCTACCAATGCGGCTACTGAGACATTGTTGCTTGTGGTCAAAAGGATTAAGAGAACAAACTTCATGTCTTTGAAGTTTGTAGTCTGTCTTTGAAGTTTGTAGTCGAGAGCTCTACCAATGTGGCTACTGAGACATTGTTGTTTGTGGTCAAAAGGATTAAGAGAACAAACTTAATGTCTTTGAAGTTTGTAGTCTGTCTTTGAAGTAGTCTGTCTGTCTTTGTTTGTAGTCTGTCTGTCTTTGAAGTAGTGTGTCTGTCTTTGAAGTTTGTAGTCGAGAGCTCTACCAATGTGGCTACTGAGACACTGTTGCTTGTGGTCAAAAGGATTAAGACAACAAACTTAATGTCTTTGAAATTTGTAGTCTGTCTTTGAAGTAGTCTGTCTGTCTTTGTTTGTAGTCTATCTGTCTTTGAAGTAGTATGTCTGTCTTTAAAGTAGTATGTCTGTCTTTGAAGTTTGTAGTCGGGAGCTCTACCAATGTGGCTACTGAGACATTGTTGCTTGTGGTCAAAAGGATTAAGAGAACAAACTTCATGTCTTTCAAGTTTGAAGTTTGTAGTCGAGAGCTCTACCAATGTGGCTACTGAGACATTGTTGTTTGTGGTCAAAAGGATTAAGAGAACAAACTTAATGTCTTTGAAGTTTGTACTCTGTCTTTGAAGTAGTCTGTCTGTCTTTGTTTGTAGTCTGTCTGTCTTTGTTTGTAGTCTGTCTGTCTTTGAAGTAGTCTGTCTGTCTTTGAAGTTTGTAGTAGAGAGCTCTACCAATGTGGCTACTAAGACATTGTTGCTTGTGGTCAAAAGGATTAAGACAACAAACTTAATGTCTCTGAAATTTGTAGTCTGTCTTTGAAGTAGTCTGTCTGTCTTTGTTTGTAGTCTGTCTGTCTTTGTTTGTAGTCTGTCTGTCTTTGAAGTAGTCTGTTTGTCTTTGAAGTAGTCTGTCTGTCTTTGAAGTAGTCAGTCTGTCTTTGAAGTAGTCTGTCTGTCTTTGAAGTTTGTAGGCGAGAGCTCTACCAATGTGGATACTGAGACATTGTTGCTTGCGGTCAAAAGGATTAAGACAACAAACTTAATGTCTTTGAAATTCGTAGTCTGTTTTTGAAGTAGCCTGTCTGTCTTTGTTTGTAGTCTGTCTGTCTTTGTTTGTAGTCTGTCTGTCTTTGAAGTAGTATGTCTATCTTTGAAGTAGTCTGTCTGTCTTTGAAGTCTGTAGTCGAGAGTTCTACCAATGTGGCTACTAAGACATTGTTGCTTGTGGTCAAAAGGATTAAGACAACAAACTTAATGTCTTTGAAATTTGTAGTCTGTCTTTGAAGTAGTCTGTCTGTCTTTGTTTGTAGTCTGTCTGTCTTTGTTTGTAGTCTGTCTGTCTTTGTTTGTAGTCTGTCTGTCTTTGAAGTAGTCTGTTTGTCTTTGAAGTAGTCTGTCTGTCTTTGTTTGTAGTCTGTCTGTCTTTGAAGTAGTCTGTCTGTCTTTGAAGTTTGTAGTCGAGAGCTCTACCAATGTGGCTACTGCGACATTGTTGCTTGTGGTCAAAAGGATTAAGACAACAAACTTAATGTCTTTGAAGTAGTCTGTCTGTCTTTGTTTGTAGTCTGTCTGTTTTTGAAGTAGTCTGTCTGTCTTTGAAGTTTGTAGTTGAGAGCTCTACCAATGTGGCTACTGAGACATTGTTGCTTGTGGTCAAAGAGATTAAGACAACAAACTTAACGTCTTTGAAATTTGTAGTTGAGAGCTCTACCAATGTGGCTACTGAGACATTGTTGCTTGTGGTCAAAGAGATTAAGACAACAAACTTAATGTCTTTGAAATTTGTAGTCTGTCTTTGAAGTAGTCTGTCTGTCTGTCTTTGTTTGTAGTCTGTCTGTCTTTGAAGTAGTCTGTCTTTGTTTGTAGTCTATCTGTCTTTGAAGTAGTCTCTCTGTCTTTGAAGTTTGTAGTCGAGAGTTCTACCAATGTGGCTACTGAGACACTGTTGCTTGTGGTCAAAGAGATTAAGACAACAAACTTAACGTCTTTGAAATTTGTAGTTGAGAGCTCTACCAATGTGGCTACTGAGACATTGTTGCTTGTGGTCAAAGAGATTAAGACAACAAACTTAACGTCTTTGAAATTTGTAGTTGAGAGCTCTACCAATGTGGCTACTGAGACATTGTTGCTTGTGGTCAAAGAGATTAAGACAACAAACTTAATGTCTTTGAAATTTGTAGTCTGTCTTTGAAGTAGTCTGTCTGTCTGTCTTTGTTTGTAGTCTGTCTGTCTTTGTTTGTAGTCTGTCTGTCTTTGAAGTAGTCTGTCTGTCTTTGTTTGTAGTCTATCTGTCTTTGAAGTAGTCTCTCTGTCTTTGAAGTTTGTAGTCGAGAGCTCTACCAATGTGGCTACTGAGACATTGTTGCTTGTGGTCAAAAGGATTAAGACAACAAACTTAATGTCTTTGAAATTTGTAGTCTGTTTTTGAAGTAGTCTGTCTGTCTTTGTTTGTAGTCTATCTGTCTTTGAAATAGTCTGTCTGTCTTTAAAGTAGTATGTCTGTCTTTGAAGTTTGTAGTCGAGAGCTCTACCAATGCGGCTACTGAGACATTGTTGCTTGTGGTCAAAAGGATTAAGAGAACAAACTTCATGTCTTTGAAGTTTGTAGTCTGTCTTTGAAGTTTGTAGTCGAGAGCTCTACCAATGTGGCTACTGAGACATTGTTGTTTGTGGTCAAAAGGATTAAGAGAACAAACTTAATGTCTTTGAAGTTTGTAGTCTGTCTTTGAAGTAGTCTGTCTGTCTTTGTTTGTAGTCTGTCTGTCTTTGAAGTAGTGTGTCTGTCTTTGAAGTTTGTAGTCGAGAGCTCTACCAATGTGGCTACTGAGACACTGTTGCTTGTGGTCAAAAGGATTAAGACAACAAACTTAATGTCTTTGAAATTTGTAGTCTGTCTTTGAAGTAGTCTGTCTGTCTTTGTTTGTAGTCTATCTGTCTTTGAAGTAGTCTGTCTGTCTTTAAAGTAGTATGTCTGTCTTTGAAGTTTGTAGTCGAGAGCTCTACGAATGTGGCTACTGAGACATTGTTGCTTGTGGTCAAAAGGATTAAGAGAACAAACTTCATGTCTTTGAAGTTTGAAGTTTGTAGTCGAGCGCTCTACCAATGTGGCTACTGAGACATTGTTGTTTGTGGTCAAAAGGATTAAGACAACAAACTTAATGTCTTTGAAATTTGTACTCTGTCTTTAAAGTAGTCTGTCTGTCTTTGTTTGTAGTCTGTCTGTCTTTGAAGTAGTCTGTCTGTCTTTGAAGTTTGTAGTAGAGCGCTCTACCAATGTGGTTACTCAGACACTGTTGCTTGTGGTCAAAAGGATTAAGACAACAAACTTAATGTCTTTGAAATTTGTAGTCTGTCTTTGTTTGTAGTCTGTCTGTCTTTGTTTGTAGTCTGTCTGTCTTTGAAGTAGTCTGTCTGTCTTTGAAGTTTGTAGGCGAGAGCTCTACCAATGTGGCTACTGAGACATTGTTGCTTGTGGTCAAAAGGATTAAGACAACATACTTAATGTCTTTGAAGTTTGTAGTCTGTCTGTCTCTGAAGTAGTCTGTCTGTCTTTGTTTGTAGTCTGTCTGTCTTTGTTTGTTGTCTGTCTGTCTTTGAAGTAGTCTGTCTGTCTTTGAAGTTTGTAGTCGAGAGCTCTACCAATTTGGCTACTGAGACATTGTTGCTTGTGGTCAAAGAGATTAAGACAACATACTTAATGTCTTTGAAGTTTGTAGTCTGTCTGTCTCTGAAGTAGTCTGTCTGTCTTTGTTTGCAGTCTGTCTGTCTTTGTTTGTAGTCTGTCTGTCTTTGAAGTAGCCTGTCTGTCTTTGAAGTAGTCTGTTTGTCTTTGAAGTTTGTAGTCGAGAGCTCTACCAATGTGGCTACTGAGACATTGTTGCTTGTGGTCAAAGAGATTAAGACAACAAACTTAATGTTTTTGAAATTTGTAGTCTGTCTTTGAAGTAGTCTGTCTGTCTTTGTTTGCAGTCTGTCTGTCTTTGTTTGTAGTCTGTCTGTCTTTGTTTGTAGTCTGTCTGTCTTTGAAGGTTGTAGTCAAGAGCTCTACCAATGTGGCTACTGAGACATTGTTGCTGGTGGCCAAAAGGATTAAGACACGCGGTCGTGCAATAGGGAAGACGGTCTGAGAAGCTTTGTGTTGTCAGTCCTTAGATTGCATACAGGAAGGAGGGCGTATGAGTCATGCAAACATGCCCGTTCATGATTTTCACAACCACGCAGGTGTGTTTCCACAACCAAGTAGAAAGGTTGCTACTAGTCAGATTATGGAAGTCTCGCGTTCTTAAACTGTGACACGGAAGCTTATATTCTCTATGAAGAGGAATTTTATATTTTCATGACATATTATTCGTCATAATCATAAACGGACTTTTTTTTTCACGAATTTTCAAACGTGAACTGTTTAAACTTTTTCTGCTCTGGTTCCTACGTGTTTAATCTGATTTATACTTTCTCTTGCGAAATGATGTATTTTTTTTTTCATGTTTGAAAACTACTTTTTTCCGTCGGATTTTTTATCATTAATTTTTTTTTTCAATCAGAGAACTTATGAAATCTTTTTTTGATAATTATTTCTATGCAACGTGTTATTTTCAGTAATTAAGGATTTTTTTTCAATTATGTTTATGCTCGTTCATGCTTTTCTCTTGTAAACTGAAGAACATTATTTTCTTCATGTCTTTAATATTGATTTTTGTGCAGGTTCACTACATAATTCATTTTTTCTGCAGGAAGACTTAACTTGTTTCTTCTTCACGAATATTCTTAGCACCACTTTGCTTTCAGTAATTGAGATATTTTTCCCTTCGCATTTACGTTCATTCATGTTTTGTCTAGTGAAATGAAGAACTTGATTCATTTTCTTCGTGTTTTCAAAATTATGAAAATCTTCAGGAGTTTATTATACCTTCTCTTTTTTATAGAGTGACTTTTTAATTTCTTTTCTTGATTTAAACTATGTAACTTCTTTTCAGAAATTAAGTTTTTTCATATCGTGTTAATGCTCGTTCATGCTTTTTTTCTTTTCTGTTATGAAATTTGGTGAATTATTATATTTTTCGCGTAGCAACAATTTTTCCGCACGGGCTTATTGCACTTCATTTTTCTGTAGTTGGACAGATATATTTTCTTTGTGATTTTTCAAAACGTTACGTTATGGTTTGAGAACTTAAGATTTTTTTGCATCTGATAGAATCATCTTTAAGTTTGGTCATGCTTTTTTACTTGTGAAATAAAGGACCTTTCTTTTTTCATATTTCAAAATTATTTTTGCTGTAGGGTTTTATTTCTGTAGAAAAACTCACGAAAACTTTCACGAACATTCTGTGTAATGTGTTTAAAAATATTACGATATGCATACAACCATGTTGGGCAGAATCAATATGCGATGTAGTTTATTTGTCTATTCTGTCTTGAGCCGACAATGCGTCCATGATCAAAGTCGGTCATATCACCATGTTCGCCCATGTCCGTTGTTTGCGATACACTGCTGGGAAGCCCTGCTGGCCACCTATTTATCACCTGCGTCCGATTTGAGTCAGTATTATTCTGCGCGAGAGATGCCCACGTCAACTACCCATCTAGGGCAGTAATTTTATCGCTGGAAAGAAAGGCAAAATTTGCGGGGCGGTCGCAGGGTAAATTATGAAATTTCGCGAAAAATGCGATGACATTTCCAAAAAAAAAAAAAAGTCTACCAAGTTATGAAGCAGTAATACAAATGACTAGTGCGTAATTAAATAAGCATTACAACTTTATAAGTTTTTAAAATTGATATTTAACATTTATAAACCATTCAAATTCTGGCAATGCTATCAACGCCGTTACACGAGATTTCCACCAATAGGCGTGGTCCTCTCAAAAAGCATCAAGGTTAAGTTGAAGTTAAAACAGACGGTCTTCTTCATACATAAAATTTAAATACAAGATTAGTATTGGTATTAGTATAGATAAAAGAAAAAGCCTATGTCCACCGGAAAGAAGTAAGCTTCCCAACGGTGAAAGAATTACCCGAATGGGTTTAGGTTTCGAGATTAGTAAAAACAAATCCGTATATTATCGTGAACTACTTTTTTCACGTTGGGTGTGATAAGGTTGTATGTAAACAAAGCGGAACGATACACGGAAAATTGGAAACTACTTGAAAGCGATGTTATTAGGTAGTAAAGCCAAAAATAATAAAAAATAATAAAATAATAATAATAAATAAACGAAATAGCCTATGTCCTCCGAAAAGCTTCCCAACGGTGAAATAATTATCCGAATCGGTTTAGTTTTTGATATTAGTAAAATAAATTCCGTATATTATCGTGTACTACTTTCTTTCACGTTGGGTGTGATCAGGTTGTATACACTCTAGAAAGCTGAATGCGGAATTCATGAAGTATTATTGTGCATGTTTGCTATTTCGAGATTTTAGGGCTCAGAACGGCCATTATAAATTGTGATTTTTTTAATAAAATGTTCATCAAGTGTGGTGAAATGCTTCCAAAAAAAAAAAAAAAAACGCAATCCCATCGGACAAAAGCAGAGAAAGTAAAATTACTTCGAAAGAGTGAGACAACCGAAAAACGTGATCGAAGACTTATGGATCAGCGGATCTAGGGCAGCAGAGACCTTGGAAGAGCGTGAAGCTCGACTTGAGCGTTGTTCATCATAGTAGGATTTTTTTATAGTGCGATTTACATTGATACTTGAAAACAAACTTTATGTCTATCTCGGGCAACGCCGGGTATCTTCGCTAGTTTCATACATATTTGTACATAATGACTAAACACTGTGACTTATGCTTTCTTTAAATTCCTTTTTTTTTCTTAACATTAGCAAAAATAATATTGAAATATCTACTCCTGTTTGTAGGTATTCGTAAGAAAATATTTCGAAATAGGACATGATTCTGGAGATCTACGGAATAGCCATTTGGTTCTACCAATCCGAGAAAGCGAAATAAAAGAGACGCGTGACGTATATCTCTAATTAAATCTTCCTTTTGAGCTTTTATTTTTCATGTAAATTTCGTTACTTTTTGATTAGATATTAATACTTTCTTACTGAACGGCACGTTATTTTTTCTCACTTTTTTCCGATTGGGGCTTTAACGACCAACTTGAGCCACTCTATGGGCTATAAACTGTCGTCCGGTTGCTAACTGAGAGACACTGGCTCCAAGGAAGGGAGATATAGATCAGTGTCATAACACGAACACACTACAGATGCCTCACCAGGGAATCGAATTCGGACCCATCTCGGACGAATGGTCAGAAATCACCGCTTATACAACTACACAACGGCGACGGCTTCCCGAACTACTAGTAGGTTTTGGCAACGCCGACAGTGAGTCAAATAAAAATAGAAAGCTACGTAGCGTGTGTTTGGGGGTGAAGAGGCGAAAGCGTAGAAAAAGCGGAGATTGTACACACACACACACACACACACACACACACACACACACACACACACACACACACACACACACACCACACACATATTGTCGAGATTATTATGATTATTAAAATTATAATAGCTGATTGTTACTATGATCAGATGATTTACGATTGATGATTGCCGACTGGAAATTATTTTCTTTAATGCTACTATGTGCCGTTCAGTAGGAAAATATCTAACCCATAATTTTCATAAGAAACAGAAACTCAACGGACAGGTAAAGTAGGGACATAGGCCACCCACGTTCACTGCAAAATTATTCAAAATCAAGTAATTTTTCCAAGCAAACAGCTGGCACATTCAGAATTTCCCTTATAGTAACGTGTAAGACTCCCATCACTCGAGTATGAGACTACACATTTATCAAACCCTTGTGCTCATTTGCGGCCCTTGACAACCAGCTCTACATTGCAAAAATTCCCTCAATTTGTTAAATTGATTTAAACGAAAAGAAACGTTAAGCCTGTTTTATGACGCATTAGTGTTTTCTATTAGGCTTCTCTAACCCAGTGAAATTCAACAATTTGTCATTTTACGGATAATCAAGCTACATGATTATGCATGTCTACTACGCAGCAATGCAACTTACCTCAATAGTGGTAACCCTTAAAGTGATGTTTGTGGTCCCGAATTCATGGAATGCAGCGTGGTTCGTAATGTTCAGCCCATAAGACGATGACCATTCGCCAACCTATATGAAAAAAATTGCATTTATTCTACTTTATTACGTGAACAAATTTCAAAGCAAACTTAACAAAATATTCATCCTCAAAACGAAAGTGTGTGTAATTAAGAAACGAACAGCTGAGTTTGTGAAACTTATGTATTAGGTGTGTAACTTAATTCTCGGCCTCGAACCGCCGGCGATCATAGAACGTCGGCATATGCAAATAGCTGTGTGCGATAATGACTGATTGCAGCGCCATCCAACAGCTTTCCAGGCAACCGTAACCGCTCACAGCTGTAGTGACAGAAGAGACGAAAGTTGACGGTAAAAGCAATGTCGTTCTGGAAGCAACGTTCGAGGCAGAGCCTTCTGTTCGCGTTTCAGCTGAAAAAGTGCCGCGGAAGCCCAGCAAATGATCTGTGCTGCTTTGGATGAGGCTGCTGTGTCCTACACTACGTGTGATAAGTGGTTCCAGCTGTTCAAGCAGGGAAATGTTGATCTCCGTGATGCAGAACATCCGGGACAGCCACAGAAAGCTGACGATGAGGAACTGGAACAACTGTTAGACGCGGATACCTGTCGCATATAGTCATAATTCGTCCAGGAACTCGGAGTAACATGGCAAGCCATTGCAAAGCGCAAGCTTAGACGCATTCACAAGAAAGGCCGTTGGATGCCCCACCAATTCACAGCTGCGAACAAGTCTAGGCGCTACGATGTTGCTGTGTCCTTGCTCTCCAGATTCAAGAAGAAGGATTTTGTCCACAAGATTTTGACCTGTGATGAAAAGTGGGTCCTGTACGACAACCTTAAGCTGCGCAAATCGTGGGTTTATCCAGATCAGCTTACCACCAATACCGCCAAACCGAATATCCATGCCAGGAAGTTGTTGCTGTGCATATGGTGGGATCAGTGCGATGTTGTACACTATGACTTGCTGAAACCTGCTGAAACGGTCAATGTTGAGCTTTATTGTCAGGAACTCATTCGTGTGAGTGACGCAATGGAGGCGAAAAGGCCATACACCGGCAAGGGCGGAAGATGGGTCCTGCTGCTTCAGAATAACGCGAGTCCTCACATCGCGAAAACGACTTTAAACATGATCATCGACCTGGGATGGGAGATTTTGTCCCAACCCGCCGTATTCTCCAGACTTCACCCCGTGGGATTATCACCTCTTTCGTTCCCTGCAACATCAACTGAATGATACGCACTTCACTTCTGTCGAGGAGGTCCACACAAGTATTGATAACTTTATCAACTCGAAACAGCCCTCTTTTTACTGCAGTGGCGTTCGGCAGCTCCCTGACCGATGGCTCAAATGTATCCAACACAACGGGGATAATTTCCCTGATTAGGTACGTATTCAATTTGCTATAATTTGCTGTCAACGTGTCGTGCCTTTGGCCGGGAATTAAGTTGCACACCTTATACAAGGGTTGTGCCAAAACAACTGAGAACATTATTGTACAAAATATATGTGTAAACAAGGAAGTAGTCATCTTTTTCAAAATACCGTCCATTGCATCGTATACAGGTGTCCCAACGTTCCTGCTACTTTTTGAATGTCTTCTGCAATTCATCTTCTGAAAAGCTGTTGATGTCCTACTGCGCAGCTGTAATGAGTTGTTGATCAGTCTCAAATTGTCATCACCGTAATGTCTTCTTTAAAATGGGGAGCAACCAAAAGTCACATGGTGCCAAGTCTAGATTATAAGCATGCTAAGGTATCAACTTAATATTAATTTTCTTCATATCAGAAACGACAGAACTGGCCATATGCGGCATTGCATTGGGTCGCACATGAAAAGGAATGGGGAACTCAAGTTGAACAAACTTGTTTCATGCCCAAACGCTTGGTTAAAATTCTGTGAATCGATTATTTTGAATGTGAACCATATTTTCGATATCTCTAATTGATAGGAGTCTGTCTTCCTGTATAATAACTCCTATTTGTATTGATGTTAGGGTCACATTGATGAAGACATTAATCGGCGTATAAAAACGTGCCTGAAGAGATTTTGGAAAAAATAGTATAATTTTCAAGAGCAATATGCCATTATGTCTTAAAAGAAAAGTGTTTGATCAATGCATCTTTCCAGTGCTTACATATGGTATAGAGAAGTGGACATTAACTAAAAGAGACATACAAAGGCTGCAGACAACTCCAAGAGTCATGGAGAGGTGCATGCTTGGAGTAACCAGGAGAGATAAGAAGAGGAGCACGTGGATCAGAAAAATGACAGGAGTGGAAGACATCATGATCAGAATAAAATCCCTGAAACGGCAATGGGCTGGACATATGACCAGAAGGACAGACCATCAATGGACACCGAAATTTTTGGATGGATTCCAAGGGACAGGAAAAGACCCGGTAGAAGACCACATGGGAGATGGGTGGATGAAATTCGAAAGTATGCAGGAGTAACATGGAGGAGACTGGCGCAAGACAGACCGTTGTGGAAGAAACTTGGGGAAAACTTATTCCAGCAGTGGATAATAATGGTTGGCAATGATGATGATCTTTATATTTATATCATGTAATATGTATATAAAGAAAAAATGCGGCCCTCAAGCTAATTTTACAAATTTTTGACCAGATGTTCTATAGAAATTGGGAAACGCTTGTGAAGCGTATCACCCATGCCCAATTATGGACTCGAACTCGCGTCAACCGCGAATGAATTGTTTAAAGCCAAAACCTCAGAGCACTGTACCATTCTGGCCGGCTGGATGCAAATTTTGCTGAGTCATTATTTCCAACAATGAAAGATTTTTACCACGCAAAAGTAGATACTCAAAATGGAAAAATTTGTGAAAATTCAGCAGTAGTTTTCTATGTTGTGATTGGTATAAGTTTGTACACCCAAGACTTTTGAATTTTAGGGCATATTTTAGCCCTAATGATTCTGAGTTTCTACGCTGGCGAATTCGAAAATGTTTCTCTGCTTAATTTCGTGCGAAGGTAAAGGCAGAAATGGTATAGGTGTCTTAACAGTAGAAAAAAACAAGTCAGTAAAATCATGCAATGCAATGCTTATGATAGGCTTTCCAACATACCAGAAATTATTATTCAAGGTATGTGGGTAATGGCTGTGGAATAAATCTCGTTCCTGTGTCCTGACCTTTGACCTCATTTCGATGATATTCAACAGAACCGGTTCAGTATACCTCAGGAATGACATACCAAATTTCATCGAAATCGCACATACTACATACTATACTTACTACCACATACTGCAATTTCATCGAAATCGCAATAGAAACAGTTTTACGCAAGGTATGAGAATAATGGCTGTGGAATAAATCTTGCTTTTGTGCAATGACCTTTGACCCCATTTCGCTGATATTCAACAGAACCGGTTCACTATACCTCCGGAATAACATTATAACGTTTTGTTGCAATCGAAGCATTTTTAGGTAAGTTATGATGCACAAGGGCAATGGAATCAATCCCACTCCAGTATCCACACCTTTGAACCCATTTCGCCTATTTTCAACAGGGATCGTCCCCAAGTGGTTCCCTACCACATACTACAATTTCATCGAAATCGAAACATTTTTACGCAAGTTATGACGCATAAGGGCAATGGAATAAATCCAGCTCTTATGCCCTGCCGGACCTTTGACCCCATTTAGCCCATTTTCAATAGGATTCGTCCCCAGGTGGTTCCTTACCACATACTAAAATTTCATTGAAATCGAACCATTTTTACGCAAGTTATGCCGCATAAGGGCAATGGAATAAACCCCGCTTTTATGTCCTGCCTGACTTTGACCCCATTTCACCCATTTTCAGTAAGGTTCGTCCCAAGGTGGTCCCCTACTACATACTAAAATTTCATCGAAATCGAACCATTTTTACGCAAGTTATGATGCATAAAGGCAATGGAATGGATCCAGCTCCTATGTCTTGACCTTTGACCCTATTTCACCTATTTTCAATAGGGTTCGTCCCCAGGTGGTCCCCTACCACGCACTAAAATTTCGTCGAAATCGAACCATTTTCACGTGAGTTATCGAGCGGACAGACGGACGGACGGACAAAGCTGGAGAATATACACTTCTTCAACCTACGGTTGGAAAGCTTAAATAACAGCCGGCTTACGCACGATTAAAAGCTTTAATGGTGAGAAACACATTGGCTAAAAACCTGATATATGCATGAGATCTTTCGAGTCAGCAACTAACTCGTCCTCAGGTGTGAATACATTTACCGAATGCTATAAATACATTTGCCTCATGGTATAAATACAAACATTTAGTGACGTAAGCATTGCTTGATAGTAGGCGACCAATGAAAGGCATGACGTTCACAAAACACTAAAACTGTAATATACAAGATTTTAGTCTTGGAGCGTCAAGGATTTAACTTGTGAATCATTAGTCTAACTTATAACTTTTAACTTTTGAATCATTAGTCTAACTTGTGATTTTTAGTTTTGGAACGCCATGGGTCTTAACTTGTGAATCAGTAGGCTTTCGGACAGTAACAAACAAGATTTTAGTCTTGGAGCGTCAAGGATTTAACTTGTGAATCATTAGTCTTGGAAACTTGTGAATAATTAGTCTTGGAAACTTGTGTATCATTAGCCTTGGAAACTTGTATATCATTAGTCTTGGAAACTTGTGAATCATTAGTCTAACTTGTAACTTTTAACTTTTGAATAATTAGTCTCGGAAAATTGTGCATCATTAGACTTGGAAACTTGTGAATAATTAGTCTAACTTGTAACTTTTAACTTTTGAATCATTAGTCTTGGAAACTTGTGAATCATTAGTCTTGGAAACTTGTGAATCATTAGTCTAACTTGTAACTTTTAATTTTTGAATCATTAATCTAACCTGTGATTTTTAGTCTTGGAGCGCCATAGGTCTCAGCTTGTGAATCAGTAGGATTTCGGACAGTAACAAACAAGATTTTAGTCTTGGAGCGTCACGGTTTTAACTTTTGAATCATTGGTCTTTGAAACTTGTGAATCATTAGTCCAACTTGTAACTTTTAACTTTTTAATCATTAGTCTTGGAAACTTGTGAATCATTAGTCTAACTTGTAACTTTTAACTTTTGAATCATTAGTCTAACTTGTGATTTTTAGTCTTGGAGCGCCATGGGTCTTAACTTGTGAATCAGTAGGCTTTCAGACAGTAACAAACAAGATTTTAGTCTTGGAGTGCCAGAGAACTTGGCTTCGGCCCAGAGCGGTTAATGGGTACATCAAGAACACAATCTTCACAGGGCTGTGGTGGGAGCATTAGACTTTAAGTAATACTTATGCTCTGAAATTCTGCAACTAAGATTGCGGGATGTGGAGCCCAAGTAAATCCTGTCGGTTTGATCTGGTTCCGTGGCTTTAAGAGGAATGGCATAAACCCAATAACGAAACTCCATTGGCACTGAATCCCTGTCGTTTTTTGTTTTTTTTTTTTTGATTGGAGGTTTAACGACCACCGTGAGCAACTCAATGGGCTATAAGCAGTCGCCCGTCCCTAATTTAGGGTCACTGGTTCCAGGGAAGGGAGAGAGCCAGTGCCGTAAGACAAACACAACATCCATGCCTGACCGGGATTCGAACCCGGACCCCTTACGGGCGAATGATCAGAGGCCAACGCCTTAGACCACTGCGCCACCGGGGCGGCCCTGTCGTTTTTGATTAAAATCAAAATGTTGTTAGCTTTGATTCCACACCCAACGCCGTGCTTCTTGCAGATGTTCTTTAAGACATTGGTAACACCTGGAATGTACTGCAACGAGGTTACATGCCTAGTGCATCTACGTTCCTGGACTAAGGTTGAGGAAAAAGGTGTCATTATGCGGCGAAATAGCCTGTCCACATCCAAGGGGGGGATAACCATACAAAGGAGCAAATTTTTTAATCTTGAAAAAATCAGCATTACAGAGTTGGTTGGAGGAAGAGTGTGTAATTGCTCGTAGGATGAGAAAGTGCAAAGATGCAAATGTTTGACTGTTGTGGTGTGAAGAACGGAAGGGGATTAACGAGGTTTTTGATAGGTGTCTTATTAGGGAATCTCTATGCAGCGTAATTTCTTTATCAAAATCATCACATGAGTTTTAAACTACGTTTCGAATGGAAGGAATTACATTACAGCGGCAAAAAAATAAGTTCAGTAAACAAAGGTGAAAGTACAGCAACCATGGAACCGTTCCTTCGAACAATAGATACTTCATCGGTTAATAAAGAATTATGCCAGCCGTATGAGGTATAAAATTACCACCACAGACCTCTTGCAAAAGGAAAAGAACTCGTGTTTTCTACGATCATAAATTGAGAATTGCGTCTGCGTTTTCTGGTATCGTGACATCGAAATGGCTAAATCGATATTTTTTTCGCCTCATTCATTTCGATAGACATCGCTCCGAGGTGAGTCAAATTACAGTGAACATAAATGCTAGGCTTTATTAACTCGAAGGAGAAGGAGGAAAATGCAAATAATGCAGAAAATCAAACAGAAGAAACGCTGAATGTTAAACAAGAGCTTTCTTGAATTTGACTTGAGTTGTGCCGTATAGTTAGCAAGTAATTGTTACTCGCAATAGAATGACTTAATAAATTTAATTTCCTCCGGAGGGAAGTAGAGGAAATGGCGGTATTATGCAGCACATTACTTTCGCTAAAGTCCGGCATGTTCCCATGACAACCGCAGGGAAAACGATCTTTTATACCACTTCGCTGTGTACAGTTCCTTCATCGAAATACCTGAGACAACAGACCCAATGAATTAATTTCAGAATAAAATTAAATGTTTATTAGTAACGTGGTTGATAATCATCTGCTCCTTATTATGTCATATTTTAAGGCATGCAAATGGCCAAAAGTAATTCAAATGGAAAAAAATAACACATGATCCCCCTCTTTTTTTAAACCTACCACTATTATCTCCTCACTTGTAAAATACAACTTTTCATATAAATGTTTACCCATAATCGCTCCTTAGACGGTCTTTTTTAGACAGGCGCAGGAAAAAAAGCCCCATTAAAATCTTGTCTTGCTGTCCTAACCTAGAACGAGATCTAAGATCAGAATGGAGCTCACTGCATGTGTTAGACATCACTACATGTGTTAGACCTCACTACATGTGTTAGACATCAGTACTTGTGTTAGGACATCTCGCTGTCCATGTGTAACACAACCTTTGGTTCATTCAATGTGACTGTACGATGGCCATTTGTCCGAAGCCTGGACGACGCATGCGCCGTCCGATTGCCTATATCACTAGATGCTCACAATATCCTTAAACTCTCAAAAATAAATAAGATAAATGAATAAAAGTCCCAGAGTTTTCTCACTGGGCCAATAAATCTTCTCGTTCTCAATAGAAAAATCTATGTCAACTTAATTACCTCTAGTTGTTTAGGAGAATAAGAACAGGAAGAATCTATATATTTTTGATTGGGGATTTAACGACCACCATGAGCGACTCATTGGGTTATAAGCAGTCGCCCGTCCCTAATTTAGAGCCAGTGGCTCCTGGGAAAAGAGAAAACCAGTGTCGTATGACAAACACAACATCCATTCTTCATGGGGATTCGAACTCGTACCCGTCTCGGACTAATGACCACTGCGGCGACTAACAAGAAGTATACTTTCATCTTTATGCATTAAAATATTGTCAGTTTTCGACTATAGCTTAAACCATTGGCATTTCCTTAGATAATTCAATATGCATCTCAGGGTAAAAGGTTGTTGATCCCACTTCGATAAAATCAAAATTTCAAATTTCGTCTTCCCTTGGATCACAGACGTACAGTTAAACTGTCTGTGATCTGAGAGAATATTTTGGCTCTTCCAGCTGTGTAAGTAAAATATTCATAATATTCTTTCTTCACGTGACATCAAAAGTGCGAATATTTTCTTTTCTTCTTGACATGATTCATTCTTCTCATCGACGTTATCTTCATTTAAGAGTTTTTAATTTCACTAATGCACCCGCCCTCAGTAAGAGTTATTACAACCCTTGTCGAAAATAATCCATCAACGCATCGTGGTACGAGAGCATAGATACCAAGTACTGTTCTCTGACACTTTCCGGCATTTTTCTCACAACTGAACACGAAGAATGTTTCTGTTGTTTATTTTCGAGGTTTAGCGAGAACAGTTATCAACTTCAAGAGCTATTAGTAGTCTCCTTTCCTGAACCTACGACCACTGGTTCCAGAGAAGGGAAACTAACCAGTTCCGTAAAACAATCAAACCACCTATGCCTCATTCAAGACTCGAACCCGGCCCCGGCAGGACGATCGAATAGAAGCCACCTTTTAGACCACGGCGATACCATAGCTACAGATTAGCGTTTCTAGTATGTGTGCCAAAATCTGGATGCTCTTGGTGAATATATGTACTTTACGATGTTCCAGATGAGCTCAACAAGTAGTAATTTATGGATACTACTGACCAAAGCAGCGTCTTTACAGATCGATGGAAGCCACGCATGGAAATCCATAATACTGTTAGGAAATGGCATTAGGTATGCGACCCAGCTGGTATAGGTGCGCAGTCAACGTTGCACGGATGAAAACCAAAGATTATCGGGTGCCGTAACTCATGGCACCTTACGCTCTATTTGCAAGAATGTGGGCCGTGTGGCACGCCTGAAAGTACGCTGGTTCCTTCTTTTGCGATGCCATATTCTTCGACGGCCATCATATTTATACAAAACGAAGAGGGAATACATCTAATATGAGGATTTGGTGCAATTCCTTTACCGAAGCAGTCAGATAGAAACACCACAGCAGAAGTTCCTGGAGATAGGGGAATGTCAGATTGAACCGACAAGCTAAACGCCGTGCACTTGACCATTTCTGAATATCGTGATCAATTCCTTGTATAGACCGAAGTAGGTAACTGGGAACAACTATATTTTCTTGAATATTAGCAAATGTGCCAGAGAGCATTGAAATTGTTTATCTCTGGACGCTTGATTTTCTCGCTCTGTGTACTAGATCAAATTTCAGTGTCGATGGACTGAAGCATCCTTTCACATTTATAACATGCAGAGTGCGAGGCCCGTAGCAGGTTATTTAGTTTGCTGACCAATATACTTTACCCAGCAAAAGCACAAGTGTTGGGAAACTGCTGGCCAGCAGCTGGAAGTGATGGGTCACTGATAGCTGAAATATGCCATTCACGGTACGGTAGCGGTCCGTTGATGGCAGCGCCGCCAGTTGGCAGCCATTGATGGACCTGCAGCATTGCCGTGAATTACGGGCCTACAAGCAAAGCGCCACGAGTGGCCCGTAGCTGGTAACCGCAGCAACCCAACACGAAATAGAAGCATCAGTACTGCGCATGCGCAGAAGCAACACGTGCCAGATTTACTGGACACATAGCAACAGATACAAAGATGAAACGATTGAGCTTACATGCCCGTGCCACTTGCGGAACACGTAGACATCAATAGTTCGTGTGCCCCCCCCCAAGGCTGTATGTATTGGGGTATGTCGGTCCAGGCTGCTTCCACACGTTGCCACAGTTCATCAGGCGTAGCCGCGGGTGGTGCTTGCCTGGCCACTCGGTTGCCGATCAGCGACCAGACGTGTTCGATGAGCGACATATCGGGATAACCGGCGGGCCACGGCAGCATTGACACCTGGTGGGCCGTGAAGAATTGTTGCACGATGCGTGCCACGTCCGGGCGCGCATTGTTCTGTTGAAACGTGACCGCTGGACGGTCCTGCTGGTAAGGGAGGACTACAGGCTCCAAAGCGTTGGAGATGTAGTTGTGGCTGTTGAGTGTAACGGCTATGCGTACCAGAGGGGTGCGGGTGTCATATCCAATTGCGCTTCAAACCATAACGTCAGGCGACGAACCGGTATGGCGATGCATAATGCAGGCGTCATACAGTCTTTCGCCGCGGTTCTGCCACACGTGAATCCGAACATCGTGGTGTTGCAGGCAAAAGTGGGATTCGTCGGAGAAGACAATGTCGTGCCATTCTGTAGCCCAGGTGCGGGATCAACGGCCCACTGCCGCCTCACTCACCGGTGGTGTAACGTCAATGGTAATCAGAGCAATGGGCGCCGTGCGACAAGTCCCCGCTCCTGCAGACGACGTTGAACGGTACGTGCTGCCACAGGTTGTTGCGCAACACACCCTAATTTATGCGCTAACGTTCGTGATGTGGCGGTGCGAGCCGTCGATGCCCGCCGCACAACATACCGGTCCTCTCGTTCGGTGGTGTGCCGCGGCTGCGGCAATCGCTCACGTCGGTCCATCCGTCCCTCCTGCACCCACCGAATCCATACTCGCCTCACTGTGGGTGGATGTCGTCCCGCACGGGCGCCGATGTCTCGGTACGATAAACCGCTGTCGCGATAAGCCATTATTCGTCCTCTGTCGAACTCCGAAACGTGCTGGAATGACTGCTGTATTCTGCGACGAGGCATCAGGAAGCTTCCCACGCACAGGTCTGGCTGCACAACACACTTCCACTACTTACACCCCGCCTTCTGTGCACCCTTCTTATAGTGCTTCTCGGTGGCGTGCCGGGCGCACATGATTTGCATATGCCCTGCAATGCTAATCGTTTGCATGTCCTCTCGCGGGCGACGCATGCTGCGAATTTCAGGCCAATCGGATGCTTCCTTCTTGGTGTAGCATTTTGGGTGGTCAGCAGTGTATTTCATTAACATACTCCAAACTGCTTCGAACAAAATTCCCGGAAAGACATTAAAAAATCGTTATGCTGGAAAAAAATGAGAATTATGCTCGTACAAAATTTTTCAATTATTTAAAAAAAAGAAACAAAAAAAAAACGAATTGTAGATATAATGTACTTATCCATAAGTTGAATACACAAGATGGGAGGAATTCGCTGCTAAAAATAACGAAAAGCAAAATAAAATCTTTCTTCTTAGATCAAACGTAGCTTTGGACCGTAGGAAAAAATATGCAACGTTAAAAATGTTACAGAATATAACATGAACGGGTAATATTAACCCTTTGAGGATTATGAACTTACCGTTCGGATTCCCCAAAGGTTTAAAAAAACCTCACGCCTCAAAGGGTTAATTAAAAAATCGCCTTTCAAGACCGCAAGCACAGAACCAAACTTTGGGAAATGTCTTTAAGTTCCCTTAAGGTAAATAAAAACAATCGTTACCTTGAAAAAATAAATTTATGAATTAAGTGAAACGGACGTTTATGAAAAATAACTCACAATATTATAAAATTAAAACGAAAACCCTTCGTCTCGCATCGCTCAGGAAAGAAGTTCACCTTCAAGCTAACCCTTGTACGTGACAAACTAGTGTAGCGGCTAAAGCGTCCGTATTGCAAACAGGCCGTCGTAGCTTCGATGCTACTCTGATCCAAACGGGCGTTTTCCCGGACCTGTTGAGTAAATATTCCCAGCGCCGTGCTGTTAAGCATAAGTTTCGTTGGGAACGAAAGAGGAGTTCTTTTTTTCATAGCTACTACTGGGAAATTAGCGATCAAGATTCGGCAAGCCTTTAGCTACGTCACGTGATTGCCGGCTGCCACTTCCGGGAAACTGAAGGACCTCATTACACCATCATTCATGGGACGTGCTTGCAGGACCGCTTAGGGGCCGCTTGTGGCAGCCACTGCCTGTGATGGATAACTGACAGTCCTATTCTGGCATATGAAAACTGTTGGCCAGCTATTGGCCTGAACTGCTTGCCCATGTAGTGGCCACCAGGACATTTTATTGACGGTTGAGTAGCGGCTACATAGTGCTGGGCCACTGCTGGCTTGAGTGCTGCTGGCCCAGCAACACTGTTTTTCCTGGGTAGGCATTCCCATCACATAGTACAGCTCGTATGTCTTCCGTTGTTGCTATCCGTTTCCTGAGCCATTTTCCTGGAAATCTACGCTGTAGGCTGTTAAATATCGTTTGACGTCAAGCAGTTAGGAATTTTAGTAGTAGCGTTGATGACAGCGTGACTTCAGCTCTCAAACTTCAGTACTAGTGATGTTATGGGGCTGCTGTGTGCATTATGTAGATGAAGACACAGTTTTACGTATCGTGCTGACTTCACGAATGAAATATCATACGTGATGGTAATGCAATTTTTATATTATTGAATATCCCTGCTGTTGGAACATTAGAAGTAGTGAATCATTTTCAAGCCAGTTAAGACTTATTAAACATTAATCGGGATATAATTTGGAATTTTAACTGCTGAGAAGCTGGAAGGTAGAAAACTGGCTCCATAATCTTGATGCCTAGGATAGATTTTTATTTTTCAAAACTTTATTGCAGCTAAATCACTAACAAGATTTATGGAAATCACTTGTGTCCAACTAATTCATTCAAAATTGCCAAACGTTTCTTTTTTATTCAGACTTTTCTGCGTGTTGAATGATTTAGCGATAATCTCTTTTTCGTTTAGAAGAAGATTTTCAGGAAAAGTCTGTGGTTTTAAAGCGAAAATTCTGCCATTTCTAAAAGCCAGCTAGAATTGCGAGCATCCCGTTTCAAATGGCACTACGAATTGATGAACAGGCGATCTTGTAACTGCGCATAGGCTATGTTGAAGAGAATAAGGCCGCAGTTCCAAATCACTTCTCTCAGGAACCATGCACAGCGCCGACGTACGAACCTGGATTTCACTGAATAAGGGTGGTTGCTATGGCAACCGATAACGTCAATGAACGAGATGAAGCGATAGTAGCTGCCGCTTCCCAAATGTGCGATTGCGTTTAGTTGGTTCTCGCGGTTCCTTCGCTGTGTTTTTACAGAGATTGCGAGTGCTAACTTCAGTTTCAGTGCTCTTTCTTTATTATTCTCAGTGTTTTCTGGATCCATGCTTTTGTTTAAAAAAATGAACCCAGAAGAGGACACAGCGAACACGTTTTTGCAGATATGTAATATGTATAAAGATTAATCCAAGAGTTGTATAAATTGTTTTCTCCAGTTCTTACTTTGCCCTCAACAACTGTGACAGCAGAAAGAAGTTTTTGCCTGTTTGAAACGAATAAAAAAGTAGTTAAGGAACACTATTTCACAGCAAAGAGTATCATCGTTATCTAATATCGCGATACAAAAAGAATTTCTCACCATACTTGGAGTTAAACAGCCGTTTTACGATGACATCATTGTCCGCTATGCTTCCCTGAAAGATAGAATCAGCTTTCTTTATAACAAACAGATGCATATCTTTCATGGATTCTCATTTTGTAACACTTCACCTAATCCTCTGGTCACGAGCCGCCACTGCCTTTGATTATAAGCAGACTGCTGCCCTTATTTGGAGACACTACTTCCAAAAGTGGAAGAAAACAGCGCCGTAGGACGCACGCGGTACACATGCCCCATACGGGACTCGAACTCGGAGTCAACCCGAAAGACTAGCCGGAAGCCTACGTCTCTGGTATCTCAGCGACATGGGTGGATTTCTGACGCCGTCTGGTCTGTTAATATTCTTCATTCGCCTCAATGACCTAAAAGAAGATAGTTATCCAAGGAATAGATAGATAGATTTATGGTGAGCAAGGCACTGGCTTGGCGCAGACATTCCTATCACGAGATTTACAGTTTTGTTCTGATAGATTTCCAGGAAGAAAGTTTAGCATTGTCATTAACAGGAAATGCAGTTTTGATGGTCCACATTAAGCTTCCCGAATATTAACTGAACATTTAGTTAATTAAATCTGCATGAATTTTCTAGAAACGATTTCCGTCTCAATATTTGATCACCGAATTCTGTTTCAATCCTTGGCTAGCGCCTTCTGTCTCAAACATAGTAAACGAATTCTGCCTCAATCTTTGGCAAGCGCCTTATGTACCAAACATGGTAAACGAATTCTGCCTCAACCTTTGGCCAGCGTCTTCTTCTTACACATGGTAAACGAACACTGTCTCAATTTTTGGCCAGCACCTTGTGTCTTAAACATGATAAACGAATTCTGTTTCAATCTTTGGCCAGCGCCGTCCACATCAAACATGGTAAACGAATTCTGTCTCAATTTTTGGCCAGCGCCTTCTGTGTTAAACATTGTAAAGGAATTCTGTCTGAATCTTTGGCCAGCGCCTTCTGTCTTAAAAATTGTAAAGGAATTTTGTCTCAATCTTTAGCCAGCGCCTACTTCTTAAACATGGTAAACGAATTCTGTCCTAATCTTTGGCCAGCACCTTGTGTCTTAAACATGGCGAACGAATTCTGTCTCCATCTTCGGCCAGCACAGTCTATATCAAACATGGTAAATGAATTATGTCTCAATCTTTGGCCAGCGCCTTCTGTCTCAAACATGGTAAACGAATTCTGTCTCGAACATGGTAAATCAAATCTGTCTCAATCTCTGGCCAGCGCCATCTGTCTTAAACATGGAAAACGAGTTCTGTCTCAATCTTTCGCCAGCGCCTTCAGTATCAAACATGGTAAATGAATTCTCTGCCAATCTTCAACCAGCGCCATCTGTCTTAAATATGGTAAACGAATTGGGTCTCAACATTTTTTCAGGGACAACCTTTACCACCCCGATGGGTTATAAGCTGTCACCCGTCCTTAATTTAGGGTTACTGGTTAAAAGTATTGTCCGTAAGACAAACACAACATCCATCCTTCACCGGAATTCGAATGCAGACCCACCACAGACGAGTGATCAGAAGGTTACTCCGGTGGCATAATGGTCAAAGCGTTGGCTTCTGAATATTCGTCGCCGCCCCGGTGGCGCAGTGGTCTAAGGCGTTGGCCTCTGATCATTCGTCCGTAAGGGGTCCGGGTTCGAATCCCGGTCAGGCATGGATGTTGTGTTTGTCTTACGGCACTGGCTCTCTCCCTTCCCTGGAACCAGTGACCCTAAATTAGGGACGGGCGACTGCTTATAGCCCATTGAGTTGCTCACGGTGGTCGTTAAACCTCCAATCAAAAAAAAAAAAAAAAAAAAAAAAAAGAATATTCGTCCGAGGTGGGTGAGGCTTCAAATCCCACCTATCTCGGACGAATCTTCAGAAGCATGGATGTTGCGTTTGTCTAACGGCATCGGGTCTCCTCACTTCCCTGAAACAAGTGACCCTAAATCAGGGACGGCAAACTGCTTATAGTCCATCGAGTCACTTAGGGTAGTCGTTAAACCTCGAAAAAAGATTAGAAGCCCGCAGTTACACCGCTTCACCACCCGGAGACGGTTCGCAAACTTTGGCTAGCGCTTTCTGTCTCAAATACGGTAAACGAATTCTGTCTAAGACATTGGTCAGCGCCTTCTGTCTCAAACATGGTAAACAAATTTTGTTTCAAACATGGTAAACTTATTGTGCCTCAATTTTTGGCAGACCACTTCATTGTCAAAGCTTTCTGAATGACATCTCTATCAGTATTATTCAGTGAATTGTGTCCCAATTTTAGGCTAACTACTTTTGTCTCAATTTTTAACTCTCCGAGTTTGTGGTCGTTGACTTCGGTGTTAATATTTGCTCAACAACATCTGCATTAATATTTAGTCAGAGATATTGGCTTCAGTTTTTAGTAGGGCTACTCTCCCAGTTTATCAGAAAAGAAATGAATCTCAAACTTTGGTCAAAACATTCTGCGCTCAACGTTTGGCCGTCAACTCCTACCTTTAGTTTTGGCGGAATAACTTCTCCTAAAATTATTGATCCACGATTTCGCGGGCATTTTGTGCTCAAGAACTTCTACTTTAGTATTTGGGCATAGAATTCCATCGTGTTTACTGGTCAACAACTTTTGTCTCAATTTTCACAAGCGATTTCAGTACTTAAAACTGCTAAATTATCAATAATAAATATCAATGGCAATGGAGTACTAACGATAGATAAAGTTACAAAGTACTAAATTATAATTCGAATTGTCACGAACAACTACAGATCAATCGGTAAGCAGAGAGTATTAAATCGCTATCGATATTCTAAAAACATTTTAGCAACATTTTATTTTTTAAGACTTAATGTAAAAATGTAACATGAAATGTTTAAGAGGTTGTTTGCTTTTCTAGGTAAGAGCAAAAACGTCCAGCTCAGAATGTCAGCAAAATTTTGTGAGGTAAGCTGACTTCGCGGTAGGGAACGCTGAGTCTGGGAGATAATCATTCCGGAAAGAAGGAAGGAAGTAGGTCGCTTTCCGGAGTGACAGTGAGAAGAGAACGGGTTAAATCCGCGGGAAGTCGGTCGTATCTGTAGGTAGTGGGAGTGAATATACCGAATCCGCCGAGTTGATGTAAAGAAGGTACGCATAAATTTTGTGATCCACACAAATTACATCATGTTTCATGAACACTTGGCTCATTTGCGGTATAAAATAACATTCTTTAAGTAGTTGCACAGAACTATTATTTTAATGGTTTAACTTCATTTGGTAACCAGGGATTATTCACAGTCGTTCGTTTCTTGCATTGTACTAGCCGAAACTTATTAATCTTGAATGCGCACGCTTCAGAATAACGGCCGTAGTACGTTTTTAAATGGTACGTATTAAAGCCAATTCCACTCTTTATTGAATATTCTAGCATGTCAATTATCTTACAATGAACAAGCCGTTTTCAACAACAATACAAATCGCTTTCACACTTGTGACGTACTACGCAGGTACAGCAGGTGTCAAGGCGACAAATCTGCAGCGATGCATTGCGTCCGTGAAGCGATCTCAATAACGGACAAACTTGTGTTTTCACATTGGCGCCCAAACGTAAAAATAGATACACTGGCCGTTTTGTTCTTCGACAAATGTGTGATGTTTGTTCCACACATTGTCTAGAATTCATGAAACTTCGATCTTCGCTTCAAAAAAAAAAAACATTAAGAGGCAGATGGTGTGACGTACTACGGAGGCAAAGCACGTGTCAAGGCGACAAATCTGCAGCGATTTTTTTCTTTTTGGAGGTTTAACGACCACCGTGAGCAACTCAATGGGCTATAAGCAGTCGCCCGTCCCTAATTTAGGGTCACTGGTTCCAGGGAAGGGAGAGAGCCAGTGCCGTAAGACAAACACAACATCCATGCCTCACCGGGATTCGAACCCGGACCCCTTACGGGCGAATGATCAGAGGCCAGCGCCTTAGACCACTGCGCCACCGGGGCGCCAAATCTGCAGCGATACATTCCGTCCGTGTAGCTCAGTTTGGAGAGCAACTTACTTCGGAGTGAGGGGGTGCGACTTCGATCTCCGTCACGGACAAACTTGTGTTTTCACACACTGCTGTACGTTTGGCATAGCTCAATTCATACAACGCACTCAGAACATTATTTTCTTTAACGTTTCTCAGTAGAGAGCTTTAACGAAATCGCTCTCAACTCTCACTGCAATCTTCTCATAGAAAATCGTCCCGCTAATCGAATATACACTGGCGGAAAGTGAAAAAAGAACACCAAGGAGACGTCTGATACCAACGAAATTTATACAGCATATTAACGGAATACAGAGGATAACGTGATCAAAACATTATGGTAAAATACAGCTGTATTTGCTGGTAAACTGAAAAATAACATTTCCGTTTAACACGGTTAGCACCAGGTTGAACCGCCATGAACTGCGTAACACGGTGCAATTCTAGCATGGGGTCTGTCGTACAGGTCTTGGATGTAAGTTTGGGGTATTGAGTTCCAAGCCTTATCAACCTGGACACGTAAATCGTAGAGACCGGATAAGTCGTTGTCCCATAAAATCCCACACGTGCTCAATGGGGGACAAATCCGGTGAACGTGCAGGCTATGGAAGTTGTCTCACACCCTGAAGTGCATGGTGCGTTGGACGTGCCGTGTGTGAACGAGTGCTATCTTGCTGGAAAACATCACGATGAACCGACCTTACAAATGGCACAAGAACGGGCTGAATGATGTTGTTGATGTAGGAGGTGCTGTTTAACGTACCCGGTACAAACACTAGTTGCTAACGGGAGCGATAGCTGATCGCTCCCCACACCAGGAGATCAGGTGTAGGCCATGTGCGTCGCTGGCGGATGCAAGAAGTGTGGAGACGCTCCCCTGTGCGTCTACGAACACGTATACGGCCATCGGAGGCTCCCAAGCAGAATCTGCTTTCATCGCTTAACACGACAGATCGCCATTGCGTTCTCCAGTGCAGACGTTGGCGACACCACTGCAGCCGTTCCTGACGGTGGGCTACAGTCAGAGGTACACATGTCAGAGGCAGACGTGCACGTAGTCCTGCATCCAGTAGACGGTTGCGGATTGTTTGCACAGTCACCTCAGGTGCAACGGCAGCTCGGATTTGCGTCGCAGGGGATGATCTGCTTGACAACTCCGCTCTTCTTATGCGTCGATCGGTCCGCTCTTCAGTCCGTCTGTGACTCCCGCTTCCACGTCTTCTCGTGTGGGAATGTTCCTCGGACCATTTACGCCACCATCGTACCACCGCTCATACTTCCCGTTCAATTCGCTCCGCAATACGACGATACGACCTCCCGGCCTCGCGGAGTCCGACTAGACGACCTCGCTCAAAGTCCGATAACTGCTGAAATCGTGCACGTCTTCCATGTTCAGACGTTGCAGCTTCTTCAGGGTCTTCGCACGTGTCCGTACGCCGACGACTGATTACATTCACTTCGCCGTACTCCTTAAATACCACCGACGACTGATTACATTCACTTCGCCGTACTCCTTAAATACCACCGACGACTGATTACATTCACTTCGCCGTACTCCTTAAATACCACCGACGACTGATTACATTCACTTCGCCGTACTCCTTAAATACCACCGACGACTGATTACATTCACTTCGCCGTACTCCTTAAATACCACCGACGATAATTTGCATATTATGCCGTGCTGTGGCGTAAGCGCTCACCGGTTGGTCCCGAAATTAACATCACACCTACGTAAACTCGACCCCATTAACATATGTAAATTTCATGATCGTCCGCCAATTCCTTCTTGGTGTTCTTTTTTCACTTTCCGCCAGTGTATTTTAATACAATAGGCCTTACATCTCCTCCTTTTCAAATTGCGCACTCAATACATTTTATTTAGTTTGATTGCACTTTGACACACTGCCATGGTGCCAACTTTTACAAGCGCATCTGGAGAAATTCTGTGGCGTTATTTCAGAAAATATTTAAAGATGAGGAACCAAATTTGCACGAGAAAACTGAAATACAAAAGGAAGGTATAGGTCATAGCTGTGAGAAATATATCGGAGGAAAGCATACGTCACAGCTGCTACAGGATTTCTTGCCTCTCTTTAAAATAATATTCAAAAGCTGGGGAGAGCTGTAGGGTAGAACCTTCCAGGGACCTGAGTAGCAGGTGGCTCCCCATAGATATAGTCCCGAAACACTGAATGACAAATGCTATGGTCATAGATTACAAATCGGTATTCCGTGAAATCAAAAGAACTACATTTCGTGGCAGATATCTTTGCAGTTTGGGTGTCCTTTACCCTTTTCTTTTCTTGGTTACTCAGCACAAGGACTGGTTGTTCAGTAGATGTATTCTGTCTCTCCATTCCTCCCTATTCTCCACCGTTCTCTTCAAGTCATAGTATGTCCCAGTATTGGTGTCTTGGATTATCTGTGTCGCAAAACTATCCTTGGCCGTCCTCTTCCTCTGTTGCTTTGAATTTTTCCTCCCAAAACTTTCAGAATCTGGCCTCCATGGTGCAATGTGTGTCCCATCCATAAAAAAAGAAATTGTTAATATCAGAAAGTACTAAGTGCTTATCATTATAGTAACAGATTACTAAACCGCTAACGTTATAATCACGAAAAGATGTGAAGTTTGCAGCAGTCGTCTTTGAAGTTAGCACATCTCTTTTCACCCACGACTCCAGGTGATGTACCTAATCTATATTTTATCAAACGTCGTGATTTGATGCTAAACAGAGATTTTAAGAAGCTTTTACTTTTTACAGACGAACTGGAAAGTCATACACACAGTAAGTACCTTCTCCATGCTGTTTTGCCGAAGTTTCAACAGATCGAGTTTGAGATTACTCCGTCTTCCTTCCTTAAATTGGATTTTCCCCGTCAGTCCTCGGAACTCAACCTAGAAAAGGAAAATTAAAGTTAAATGGACAAAACATGATACAGCGGTTACATTATTAAGAACTTACTTTCGACTGCGAGTTTTTTTTTGTTTTTGTTTTTTTGTAAGTCTAAACTTAATAATTCAGGAGGCCACATATTTGCTAATTTTTGGTGGATGTCAGTTGGAAGTGAAATAAAACTTTCAGTCTAAGCATAATAATAAGAAAAAAAGGTAAAAATGTTCCTTAAAAAGAAGGCTCAGCAACTCGTAGCGCACAAAGGCAGATAGAAATTGTTAGATACACGATGCGATGGACAGTGATGGGTAACAACCACTTCACAAATGAAAGAGACCATTGGAATGAAATTTATTCCACAGCCATTATCCTCATATCTTGACTAAAATACTTATATTGCGACAAAAATGTATTATGTTGTTCCTGCCGTATATTGAACCCATTCTGTTTAATATAATCGAAATGGGGTCTAAGGTCAGGGCACAGGAGCGAGATTTATTCCACAGACATTATCCTCATAACTTGAGTAATGATTTCTGGTATGTCGGAAAACGTATCATAATCAATGCATTGTATAATTTTACTAACTTGTTCTATCAAGATGAAACTTTCCATATGTCTTGCAATAAACCACTTGTGTTCTGGCTCTTCTTGAAATTTACATACTTCCCCTTTTAACTCAAATCCCAACCACTCTTCATTATTCAATCTGTTTTTTTCAAAACTGCTAAACGCCCTCTTCATTTATGTTCAACTCCAAATCATTTCCAAACAACAGCAGGTTGTTCTCTACTGTTGATTCCCATAAAGCCTTTAAAAACTTAGTGAAGAAGGGGAATCAGCAGCGTTGAACAAAATGAGAACACAAGTTGCTCCACATATCATTAATATTCTTGGTTGTTATATCGCATCAGGAAGGATGATCTTGATGGCATTGTAGTTTTTAAATGTTTCCCAAAAGAAATTCAGCAACTCATAACCTTACCCCTTCTGTGGCTATAATTGCCTACTAGAAACTCTTGGGTAAGAAAGACTTCTTGAAGGCCACAAACCCCCCACATACACTGCCTGAATCACTTAGGTGGTACTGGTTGTCAAGCATGTCATCTTGTATTTTGATGGTAGTCATCAAGGAAGGCCGGATGTCTAGGGACAATAGCAAGAAGAAGAGAACTTTCAAAGACAAATTGTTTTGGCCGCAGTATTTTCATGTGTTCCCATTCCTGGAAAAAAAATGAATAACGCTGACGTCGAAGTTCGACAGACTTATTCACACCCATGTGTTTAAATTCCATATCATGGGCGGTGACGCGTCGGAGATATTTTTTCAGTGCCCAATGATTCGCGATAAGAGGTTTTTACTTATTAACCGGATGGATCGAATTAATTATTGGTTTGCAAAATCGGCTGAAATCAGCTCGAACCAATACATTCGCATTCTAAGAAATCAGCCGAACGCGGCTGGCACGAGTAAAACTGGGCATCAGAAAGCATTGCTTTTCCCTAAGGTTTTGTATTTAAAGTTGTCATTCAAGGGGTATGATTGATAGTAATCCTGTTTTGACTGATTACCTGCTAAAATGGTTATAACAATGAACCTAAGAAATTAATGAAAGAAGAAATATTACTCATAATACATGTGAAATCAATAGAATATTCAAAGCAAACGGAATATAAATTCTAAATTTCCTTGTAACACTTACTGGTCATCCATGTAACACCTCTCAGAAAACTTACAAATTTCATCTCCCTGAAGGGGAATCGAATCCCATCTCCCCGTTTCCGTTCGAGTATGCTAACCGTTACACCACCCATGACAGTGAGGATGTTCAGATTCTTAAGCTATGTTTACTTAGTCTCAGTTGCTTGGAACTTCACGCTCCTGGGTGGTGTAACGGTTAGCATACTCGATCGGGAGATGTAGGTTCAATTGCCACCCCAAGTCGATACTCGATCGGGAGATGTAGGTTCAATTGCCCCCCCCTCCTAAGGTGATACTCGATCGGGAGATGTAGGTTCAATTGCCACCCCAAGGCGATACTCGATCGGGAGATGTAGGTTCAATTGACGCCCCAAGGCGATGAAATTTTCAAGTTTTCTGAGAGATGTTACATGGATGACCACTAAGTGTTACAAGCAATTTCAGAATTTATATTCTGTTTGTTTTGAAAAACCTAAGAAAGGAGGAAGAAGGTGTTTGAGTCACGTGTTTCCACCCAGCGGCAAGATGTCGGTGTCAGAAGAACTAGATCTTCCCCCATTAAATCTCAGGTCACGGAGCAGAGAATAAAGGACCAGAACAAAGAGCTTATCACATGTGACAGGTTTATGGTAGCTATTATTGAGATGAGGGGGAAAGGGATTATTTTGCCGTACCTTTCGTAAATCGGTCGCTATGTGAACACTTCTGTTTGGGGATCGCACAAAAATTTGCGCACTATTCCGTTCAGGTATATCTATCGCTTAAAGTTTTAAATCTTGCTGTCTGCAGACACACATCCACTTAGCACGAAGGTAAGCTAATATTACCGAGGCTTGTGGTCTGATATGGAATCTTCTTTTGATCTGCAGTTCCTTTCAGACATCTACGTCGAGTAAAGTTCTACATTATTTTTGATGAGTATTTGTTGTGCCTGATAACTTCCTTTCCTGGTGATACCTGTACATTTCAACAAGACAACAGCAAATGTTTCTTATCTGGGAGAACGAGACTTAAAATTATGCCTATTCGAGTTCAAAATTACCCCCTTCGAGTTCAATATTACGGAGTTCCACTCAAATAATACGTGGAATTTTACTATCTCAGACATCGCCTTTATAGGAAATTATTCTGATCTTTCACGTCGCAGCGGTGGCGCAGTTGTCTAAGAGATGGCTTTTTATCATTCGTCCGAGATGGGTCTGGGTTCTAATCCCGGTGAGGCATGGATGTTGTGTATGTCTTACGGTACTGGATCTCTCCCTTCCCTGGAACCATCGGCCCTAAATTAGAAATGAGCGACTGCTTATAGCCCATTGAGTTGGTCACGGTGGTTTTTAAACCTTCAATAAAAAAAAAAACTGTCGTTCAAAAATCGCACTTCCAGTTTTTGATAGAATTTTAATAAAAATGTAAGAACTAGGTAGATACTTAAGAACCACAGGTCGTAAATACCAAGTAAAGTGTAAGAGTTATGGGAACACCGACAACACAACACTCTACAGAATTGCAGAACAAAAAACAAACCAGCGCAGAACGAATGAGTATCAGATACTGAAGGGAACAATAGGAAGAAGCTTTAGGGGTAGGTCTTGGAAAAATTCCGTTCAAGATTAAACGTTTAGAGGGACTTGTAGCAATAGAACACAAATGATTAATTTCCACTTCATCCGAATGACATGTTCGAAAAGGTCATGGAGGTTAAGCATATCAGCACATATGCCTCCATTCACTGTTTGGAAAATTCCCTTCATGGATATGAGATGTGCACATCATAGTGTATGTTATCTCTGTACCCTGGTTAACTGCATGAAATACTGTATTCTTTAAAGAGAAAATACCCAAAGATGAAACTTTCTTTTTCAGATATTTCTCTTTTTACATCCCCCAGAGCATGAATTTACGCCATTGGAATGACCATACTGGGCGGGCAACCACCTTCCCTGTCCTTTCGGTAGCTACGGCCCTGCATGTCACTAAAACTTCGCCGTCAGAGCTTCGGCGTTTTGTGATTCCCGAGTGAGCTTAATATTATGCAAATCTGTGTGAGCCTTAAGCCTCTAGAATTGTACGTGGCATTCAAAGCACTGCAGCCCCGTGCTTCCTTTGTGATGTCCTCAGGTAGACTTATTCCTTCTCTGATACGTGCCTGATGCTGATGAGTATAGGTTGATATTGTTGGTTCTCGTGCCAAAAAATGAATCTTTTTAATCCCTGCAAATATCATTCGTTTTTTCTTGTTACTGGTCGGTGATCTCAAAAGAACAGAACTTCTATTATGTTCCATAATCTGCTGTTCGCTTTACAGTTGCATGAATCGCCAGTTTGTTTATTCTGTACAGAACGTTAACGATCTTATCTCCACTACCGATCTTCTTTACAATCTGTATTTGTGATTCTACTTACCATAATCACCAACCATTATCAATCCACTGCTGGATGAAGGCCGCAACAAATTTCTTCCACAACGGTCTATCTTGTGCCAGTCTCCTCCATGTCCCTCCCGCATGCTTTTGAATTTCATCCACCCATCTCCCATGTGGTCTTCTTCTGGGTCTTTCCCTGTCCCTTAGAATCCAGTGTAGAATTTGGGTTGTCTATCGGTGGTCGGTTCTTGCGGCAAGATGTCCAGCCCATTGCCATTTCAGGGATTTTACTCTGATCATGATGTTTTCCACTCTTGTCATTTTCCTTATCCACGAGTTCCTCGTCTTATCTTTCCTGCTTATACCAAACATGCATCTCTCCAGGCTTGTTTCAGTTGTCTGCAGCCTTTGTATGTTTTTTGTAGCACAAAATTCACGTCTCTGCTCCATACGTAAGCACTGGAAGGATGCGTTTATTCAACACTTTTCGTTTAAGACATAACGGCATATTGATCTTAAAAAATGTACTGTTTCTTCCAAAAGCTCTCCAACCAGCTTTTATTCGTCAATTAATTTCTTCATCAATGGGGCCTTTGCTTGATATCTGTTGTCCAAGGTGAATGTAGGTCTGAGTTGTTTCTAGCTTTTCCCAATCAATCAACACATCTTCATTTCTTGTAAACGCATTGTTCATTAGTTTTGTCTTCTGAAAGTTCATTTTTAATCCCACTTCTTTACTCTTGTGAGCAAGTTCTACTCATAACGGGGACTGAATTAGAAACATTTATTCAATACCGGTTTTGGCCTTCCTTTGCCCAAACTCTCAGTGAGGAAATCTAGAAAAGGGAAAATACATAGTTCAGTGGTTCATAAAGTCGTGGATGTGAAGGGTAATACTCCACGTTATTAAAGTGAAGAAAATAAAATGGTTTGACCATTTTCAAACGAATGCCATAAGAAAGCCTGACCATTTACAGAGACACTGGAAGGTTGAGGAAAGAAGAAATGGTAAACCGAAAAAGAACTGGATGAGTGAGAACTTAGTTATGGTATCATGGTAGAGCTTAACTATTCACCCTAGATTGGGACTGCGCCGCCCAGGTGGCGCAGTGGTCTAAGCGATGGCCTCTGATGATTCGTTCGACAGGGGTCCGGGTTCGAATCCCGGTGAGGCATGGATGTTGCGTTTGTCTTACGGCACTGGCTCTCTCCCTTCCCTGGAACCAGTGACCCTAAATTAGGGACGGGTGACTGCTTATAGCCCATTGAGTTGCTCACGGTGGTCGTTAAACCTCCAATCAAAAAAAAAAAAAAAAGATTGGAAGGCATGGAGTAAAGCACTGGATGAAACCTTCGTATATGAAACACACTTTTGAACAGAACTGAAGAAGAAGAAATCAAGAAACACCTTTCAAAGCAGTCAGGGAAAAACAGACCAAGGTATTGGAATTTTCCTATGTATTAGTGCTCCATTTTCCTATGAGAAAGATCAGTGTAAGAAGGGCATTTAGGGAAGTTCAAAAAAATGTCATGTCAGCACAAGATTACATCCTTCAGATTTAGAAACGGCGTCTCTAAGATTAATTACATTCCCCAAGGCTCTCAGCAAGCAAATATCATCCCACTCACTTCTTCTCAGCATGAACTGAGCTTTTACTCGTTGCAGACAAACATTTCTGATTTTCTTTCATTGTGTCTCCCCATGGTTATTTTCGCATTCCTACTCTATATTGATTTCGGTGTTTCCAGCATACTTTTACTTTCATTTTTTCCCACTTCTATTCCGTCTATATGATTGTTGCATTCCAGTGAAATTTCTAATGTCTATTCATGCACTGGATAGGATTCTCAAGTTTGTACATCTTTTCTTCATTCTGTAACTATTATTACTTTATTTAAAAACATCCTGAGTATTCGTATTCACAAGAGGGAAGAGAGAACAAACACGGTATTTATCTTGTTAGTCCCGGTGACTAAAGACGATTTTGTCAAATTGAATACTATTGACTGATCGAGAAAACTGCTGCTCTGAAGTAATTCACATTTTCAGAATTAATAAAAACACTGAAAAATTTAGTTAATATTTACCCCGGACAAAAGAAATGCTTCGCCAGGTTGGCAGAGTTTTCCGAAGCTCTGGATTCTAACAGTTCGTCTGAGTAGACCCATTTCTAGAATCCTGGATGAGACATATAGGTATTGGGCTTACCTTATGGCACTAGCTCTATCCCTTTCCTAGAATCAGTGGACCCAAATTTGGGATAGATGAGAGAATATATGCCGAAGATTTGCTCATGGCGTTCGCTAAATTACAAAACTAAAGAAAAACAAGAAATACACTCACGGAGAATGAAATTTGCGCACCAAGAAGGTAGCATCGGACTAAACTGAAATTTTATGGACGTTAATGATGCAGATGAATGATACGCATGATGGCAAAAACAGAGCTGAACGACAATTACAGAAGGATCTGTGGCACGCAGTCCGATCATCTTCAATAGCGCGTCGCACAGTCTCGTGCGGCGACACATGCCGCAATACGGTCCGGCATGGAGGCAAACAGACGCCTGATGTTGTCCTGTGGAAGACTGGCCCACACGTGTAGGAGGGTGTGGTCCAAATCCCGGATAGTGAGGCACGGCAGCAGCTGGCGTTTCAACTGGTCCCACACATGCTCGATAAGAGACATGTCCGGGGAGCTGGGAGGCCAGAGAAATTTCTGGACATGAGATAGACAGTCCTGGACAACCCGAGCCGTGTGCGGGCGGGCATTATCCTGCTCGTATAGCGCACATGGAACCCCGGCGAGGAATGGGAGAACATGGGGCCGTAGGATCTCGCCCACATACCGCTGGCCCGTCAATGATCCACGTACCATACTAGAGCAGACGGGCTATCGTAGGCAATGGCTCCCCAAACACTAATGCTTGCAGTGGGGTAGGTGAGGTGCTCGGTAGCGAGGTTGGGATTGATCCGTTGACCCGGGGACCTCAACACCCGGACACGATAACCATCTGTGCCCAAAACGAAGCGACACGCATCGACACGTCGCCAGTCAGTGGTGTTCCACGTCGCTCTGACCTGGCACCACTGCACTAGGAGCCGGCGATGTTTCGGTGTTAATAGCAGTACACGTAAGGGCACTGAAATCGTAGTTTTGCTTCCGCGAGGCGTCGGGAAATGGTTCGTGGGCAAACAGGAGCCGCTACATCTACCTGACAGGGTCCCGTTGGGATCCTTTCGTGCCAGGAGCACGATCCGCATATCTTCTCTACCGGTGGTCCTCCTGGTCGGTCCGGAGCCACTCCGCCGTGTAGCAGTGCCGTCCGGTATCCACTGCTCCCAACACCGTCAGACGGTATGGTCAAAATGATCCACGTGGCGGGCTATACGGAGCGCCGACCACCCAGCGGTTTTCAACCAGATGATCAGGCCTCTCTCAAAATCCGTAAGGTACGTAAATCGAAGTCTCTGGCGTCTACCCGGCATTTTCGTCACTCCGTACTCTTGCTTGCGTCGGCTGGTGCTTTTCTCTCTCACGGGGCATCGACTACACGCAAGTTTATAAGGCTGCCAGTTCGTGCTTTCAGCGCCACCAAAGGGTGTGCGGTTATGTGCACTCGCACCAAACGTGTATCATTTGCATACCAGCACACACTCCAGCTATCTGCAAAATTTAGAGTCTGTAGCATGTTTTCTTCTATGTGAGCAAATGTCATTGTCCGGGAGTGTACATTCACTTGCATATTATTCTCGGCTAAATGATTCTGCTAAAATACTCAGCCATACAATTTAAACTTCACTGGTAATTAGTGTTCTTTTTATTTTGGAAATACAATAAAGGCCGAACGTTCATTTGGATCCAAAGTATTTCTGATTGCTGAGAATTAAATATTTCGAAAAAACTGTTAGTATTGTAGTTTCAGTTGGTGGGGCAATTCCTTCTGGGTAGTTATCAGTGGTGTGCTACAGTTCCTTCTGGGTGGTTATCAGTGGTGTGCTACAGTTCCTTTATTGTGGTGCAATACATATAAACAGAACTGTATAGGACTCGGGAACAGCCTTCATTGGATGTTTTGGTCAACTGCTGCACGCAAGAAGTCCTGTTTCTCCGCGCAAGCCTTCCTAGACGACGGCGATCTCGTTCCTGACAGATTGTTATTACGTAAAATTACGCCTGTTAGACACGAAATGTTGGTCATATTTCCATTGTTCAAAGAACCGGGATATCGCCCATGTGGGGAAACCAGTCAGCTCTGCAATTTTTAAAATCATCGCTGTAGCCAGACGATCATCCATGTTTGGCGGCACAACGGTGATGGAATTTCTATGACCACAATTCTGAATGAGATTCTATAAAAAAGACTGTATAGCAGGTAGGCAAGCTAAGAGCTTCTTATGGTTCAAGTTGAATAATGAATCTAAGACAACTCACAATCTCTTTTAAATGATAAAATTTACAGTAGTTAAACATTACTGTAATAAAACTCTACTGTAGTGATAGTTAACTAAAAAGGGCAGTATCTTTTTTGCCCCACCCAGATTTTAACCAAACTTGGTACAAATGTTCATCATCATAAATAATGGAAACATGTGACATACTTAATCGGAAATTTTAGGGAAATACAGGGCGCAGAAATCTCTACATGAAAAATCCTATATGTCGCTTATGAACGACAAAGTAGAACCAAAATTCTTGATGCAACATTTTCCTGTTTCAAAAGAGCTGAACGTGTGACGTAATGCATCTCTGACGTCATGTCGGAATGAAATAAATGATACTGCGTCACACCAGCATCTGTTGAAAATCGGTCTTTGTTGCTATGACAACAAAGCAAAGTGGTACACGTGTGCGCTGTTTGCGACAAAATGGGACAAACGTTCATAATTTCGAACAAAGAAAGAAAATTATATTGTTTAAGATTGACACGTGGAATTAATATCAGAGGTGCACATTTAAATTACAAGGTATATTTATTCCCATTAATTCGTATATTAAGCACGATAACTATGAAAGCAAAGTGAGCTTTTGAGGTGGAAAATACCAAATAACAAATTATTAGGAATAGATCGAACACTTTCGTAGCGTTTTGTGAAAGCAATTTCCGAAAATGAGGTGATCACTGCATTCCTCATATGTTCCCAAAGTGTTCCGAATGTGTAACAATCTGTTCCCCATGTATTATCAAAGCTCTCTCCAACATAAAATGTTTTATGATAGAAGATACTATTTTTACATAACACATTCGAGACACTTCGTGGTAAAAGCATGGAACATTATCATACCGCACTTCAAACGCATTTTCAAGAATTACTTTCTCGATGTGTTGACGTTTTTTCTATTGTTACAAAATTACATAATGTTTATTCTAACACTAGCTCAAGTCATTAGCACGAATAAATGGAGCTGTTGTAAAGGAAGCGGCAAGAGTAAATGAACACCGTCCCTGGATGGCTCAGGCTATTGTACAGATTACAGATCACGGTCAGGGTATTTTGGTCATCTGTATTCTTTATTCAATGTGTCGGAGGTTTGGGCAAGGTGTAGAGTTTCCTGCATTGTCGTTCTTCTTGCAAGGAAGGAAATATTTCAGGGTGTTTTTCAAATGTAGATATATAGGTGCCCCATCTAACTTTGTTTGCAAATGTCTTCGCTGTCAGTCATCGGTTCGAACGATATTTAAGATTTAGGGGTTTATCCATGTGCTAAATAAAATACGCATAATATAACATACCTCTTATATTAAAAAATGGAGATAGAGAGCTAATTAGCATGTTAATTAGCTTAATTAGCATTTTTCTTCGAATCACGTGATAGTTCCCTTTAAGAGTTTTCAAACGGTACTTAATATGTTTGCATGAGGAAAACGGTTCCAAAGTTAAGGGGCACCGTTGTTTCTTTTGAGATCTGTACATGCTGAAGACCTTAGTGGAGACCGACCCACGTGTGATCACGCGAGAGTAAGTAAAACAGCTGTGGACCAGCCACTCCAGTATTATCTCGTACCTGCGTCAACTTGGGAAGGTGCACAAGACGGGGTTTCGGTACCCCACCAACCCACATATGGGCAAAAAGCATATCGCACGAGGGTGTGCATTTCCCTGTTTGCACGTGACACTGGTGAAAGGTTCTTGGAGAGCATTGTAACAGGCGACGAAAAATGGGTCCTGAATGACAGTGTCAGCGCCCGGAAACGGTGGTCGGACCCAAAACACAAGCCTATGCCGACCCCCAAATCGGGCTTACACCCACGTAAGATCTTGCCGTTTGTTTGATGGGATAAGCACAGTGTCGTGTTTTTGAGCTGCTACTGGACAACACCACTATCACCGCCAATAAGTACTGCCGTCAGCCCGACAATCTACACGCATCTTTCACGTCGAAACAACCAGCACTGCTGCGTAAGGGGTTCCTCTTACAGCAGGATGGAGCGAGAACCATACAGTGTGGGTGATGCGTCACAAGATCATGGACGTAGACTAGAAGCTTGTGCTGCACTCAGCTTATTCCCTGGACATTGCTCCAAGCGACTGCCTCCTATTCCGGAGGTAACAGAATTTCCTGGACCAACAGCGGTACACCAAGTGGGACGATGTCGAACGCGCATTTACTCACTTCTTTGCTTCCGAGCCTACACAGTTCTTCAGGGACGCTATCTAACAGCTGCTCAGACGAGGAGAGCAGGTCGTGCCAAGCGATGGACACTACATTTTTAACTAATTTGCATTTGTACGTACGATAAGTAACAGTTTCTCTTGACTTGCATTTGCAAAGTACTTTCTTTCCAACTCAATATGTGTGCAATCAACACATCCAAAAAAACAAACATTAGTACAAATATTAGTACTACAAGTGTCTAATAAGGTTTTTCTTTTTCTTTGATTGACGGTTTAACGTCAACCGTGAGCAACTCCATCGGCTATAAGCAGTCTCCCTTCCCTGATTTAGGGTCACTGGTTCCAGGGAAGGGAGAGAGCCAGTGCCGAAAAGCAAACATAAGATTGATGCCTCACCGGGATCCGAACTCGGATTCTTTCTCGGACGAATGGTCATAAGTCAACTTTTGGACCACTGTAGCTTTGGGACGGCTAATTCGGGTTTGAAACAATATTCTAGTGGTAGTACATAATGACCTGGATGAGAAGATAGAAAGCCTGTCTAACGGCAAAAATATTGAAAGATATCTCATCTACGACCGTTGCACTGTTATTATTCATGCTTTGGATGTAAGATTCTTGAGATCATGCAAGTAATTTGTTCGCTTTATTACTGATACAATAATAACGGATCAAAACTTCAATGCCGCCCCGGTGGCGCAGTGGTCTAAGCGATGGCCTCTGATCATTCGTCCGAAAGGGGTCTGGGTTCGAATCCCGGTAAGGCATGGATGTTGTGTTTGTCTTACGGCACTGGCTCTCTCCCTTCCCTGGAACCAGTGACCCTGAATTAGGGACGGGCGACTGCTTATAGCCCATTGAGTTGCTCACGGTGGTCGTTAAACCTCCAATCAAAAAAAAAAAATACTTCAATATTTGGCCGCGAGAGAACTGAAATTACAAACATTTTCTTTCTTCCAATTTAAGGCCCCTAGATACAGGAACTTTATCAAGAACGCAATTTCTAAATCAGGCTTTCGATAAAATTTAAAACAAAGTTAAATTTTGTGCCTTTGTGAAACTTTTCATGCTCAAATTTCCACTCCTTGTATCTCTACCCAATTGGATTTTATAATAAATATTTTACATCTGTCCATGATTGGTGATAATGAACATTTGTGCGAAGTTCGGCTAAAATCCTGGTTTGACAAAAGAAGACATTTTCTTTGTGAGTCACTCTCCCTCTGCGTGTGTGTGTGTGTGTGTACAGTTTTCTTTCTGTAATTCAACATCTTGATTTTTATTGTAAGAGGTGTTTGTTCTAATGTGCTCTTCGATGTGCAGAAATTTTCCGCATTCACAGTCGTACCAGAATAATATGACCACCTCTGGAATCACTGAGTACCCGGCCTGGAGAGTCACACAGTGCAAGAACAAGGTCGGCCACACGGAGATATAAGTGGCCGGCCAGGACAGATGAGGCATAGTGCGTTACGTGAGCACAATGAGCAGAGGAGGTGATTTGACGGACGTTCAAAAAGGAATGATCATCGGTTACAGCCCCAAGGATGGTATCATCTCAGGAACAGCAGACTTTTTGGGCTGTTTGCGAGGAGCTGTACTAAGGATGTACCAAGAATGGACCTCTCGCACACCGAGTACCTCTCAACGTCATAACTATGGAGTCCCAAAGGTTATCGATTCCAGAAGAGAACGTCGCTTTCGTCGACTGAAATAGACGTGCAACAGTACAGCAAGTGACCAGGCAAGTGGGGGCTAGAGCACCATGGTACGTGTCCCCGATAACAGTAGAACAAACCCTGTTACGCATGGGTTTCCGGAGTCGACGCTGCGTCAAGGCGTCTATGTTAACCCAGGTCCATCGGCAACGATGGCGGCAGTTCGCATGGGACTACCGTCATTGAACAGTAGAAGAGTGGAAAAGGATTTTCCTTCTCCGACGAATCGAGGTTTCTACTCCACAAAAGTGACGGCAGGTTGTGGATACGGCGTCAGACACACGAGAACCAAAACCCGGACATGCTTGTCGGTCAACTACAAGCCGGCGATGGAAGTGGGTATACCTGGGGGATGTTTTCCTGGTATGACCTGGTACCGCTGGTACCACTGGATGGGACCCTGAATGCCAATGGCTACCTGTCCATCCTCGCGGATCATCCCTTCATGTCGGACGTTTACCCTGGTGGTGATGGTGTCTACCAATAGCAAAATGCGCCCTGCCATGTCGCTAAGGGGGTGAGAGGCTGCTTTCAGGAACACGACAGCGATTTCTCTGTTCTCCTTTGACCGGCGAGAGCGCCAGACCTCAATCCTATAGATCACTTTTTAGACTATTTAGATGAACAGGTTCGACGTGCCGAGCCATAACTACGTCAGTTCCGGGACCTCCGTGCTCTGCTACGAATGAGCACTTAAACCCCGGGCAACCTTCCAGGACATCATTGCGCCCAAGCCATTCCGTCTCGCCTCTGTCATCCTGGCCAAGGGTGGTTACTCTCATTATTAGGTAGGTGGTCATATCATTCTGATACGACGGTGTATATCTCAGTGAAAGATTCCGTAGCCAAAGCTACATTAGAGTTTCAGCTGGGAAATACATTCAGCGTTGAACATACGAGTAATTCCAAAGAAATATTTCCAGACATGTTTCTTCCAAAGGCATACAGTTAAATTTTAAAAAAATAACAAATATACAGAAATACGATACGGAAAAAACTCTTTGTACGTATTTCTTTAAGTTCCTTCACACAAGGAAGTATTGGTAATGTTGAATCTAGGCAGCGTGACAGAATTACATATCCCAAAAAAATTTGAATGGATTTATCTTACGGAAGTTTATTTTTGCCGAAAGAAACGAGTTCATTGTCAAGGAAGATAGTGCCGTAAAAAGCAGATTTCGATATTTTTCTTAGCAAAAAAAAAAAAAAGAGCGATTTGTGTAAGTACCGTATTTGTGGTGTTTGTTGCGGTAAATCAATATATTTAGCGGGAAAATGTTTTCGGCTGAATAGTGTGAACATACCGCGTGACGTCGATACGAAAACTTGATTTTCACAAGCACAGAAGAGCCAAGTATTCTCTGATCGAAGATTTCCCGTTAACATAACCTCGAATGGTTTCATTCTGCCATCCCTGAAACCTGTGTGAAAGAAATCTTGCTACTGAGGGGGAACTTTCGCAAATCTCTAAAAGAACATCTGGCGCCTTCACTTCCCATTCCGTTTCCGCAGAATAAAAAAAAAAGCTATGAAGAGATCATGATCACTAGTACAATCGGATTTAGAAGATTTTATTGGTTTATGAGATTGCTACTTAGTTTCGTTTTCAAAATGCTTCACTCAGGAAATCCGAAACAATGAATTGCATCTGTTTACTTCGTATTACGTGTTTTGAAAAACGGTACGTCTGATTTGCAGAGTAAGTTTATTTGAGATTTGATTCCAGAGTACGATTATTTGATATTTGATTTCGGAGTGAGATTATTTGGCAATGAATTCCGAAGTGATATCACTTGAGATTTGATTCCGGAGTAAGATTACTTGAAATTTGATTCCAGAGTAAGATTACGTGAGATTTCAATTCCGAAGTGATATTACGTGAGATTTTAGTTCCGAAGTGAGATTACTTAAGATCTGATTCCAGAGTAAGATTACTTGAGATTTGATACCGGAGTAAGATTACTTGAGATTTGATACCGGAGTAAGATTACTTGAGATTTGATTCCGAACTGAGATTACTTGAGATTTGATTTTCCAGTAAGATTACTTGATATTTAATTCCCACTAAGATTACGTAAGATTTTAATTACGAAGTGAGATTACTTGCGAATTCATTCCGAAGTAAGATTACTTGAGATTTGATTCCGGAGGGAGATTACTTGAGATTTGATTCCGGAGTAAGATTACGTGAGATTTGATTCCAGAGTAAGATTACGTGAGATTTTAATTCCGAAGTGGTATTACATGAGATTTTAGTTCCGAAGTGAGTAATTTTTGTACTTAACATACTATGGCCATCCAGAAGGTAAATACTGTCTGAAAAAAAAGTACTGTTTACTAATTTTTAGCGTGTGTTGAATTCTACATACCTCAATCTACTTTTCAACATATTCCCTGTGGATGTTAAGAAAATTGTCATACCGTGGTAAAAGTTTCTGGATTCCCTCCTTATAGAAGTATGCCACCTGGGTTTGGAGTCACCACTAAACCGTCGTCTTCAGGTCATCATCGGACGAATGATGTGTTTCCATTGAAAGGAGTGCTGTTTCAATTCAGGTGTGTTGTGGGAGACCCAAGTCTCATCCCTCCTCATTATATTGCTTTGAAAAAACATCGTCTTTTTCCGCGTAACATCCCAAAACTACCAAAGTAGATCCCATGCGTTTCGTTATGTGCTTTTCCGTCAACATTTTTTTTTACCCATTGTGCACACACTTTGCGGTACTAAAGCTTTTCTGTACTGATTTAGAAACTTCAGAGAAATGTTCTGAAAGACCAGAAATTGTGAAGCCCCGGTTCTCCCTAATGCTTTCATTCACTCGCTTCACCAAAATTCCTCTGACCACAGAAGGCCTAATATAGCGCTCTGTCGTCCTTCAATAAATATTCGAACCCAGTTCCGTACCATTCTTGAACTCATTAGGTTTTTTGATCTCAAAGACGACAGTCTTTTGACGATTATATATATATAATCATATATATATATATATATATATATATATATATATATATATATATATATTATCATATATATATGATATATCTAATCGTATATACAATATACATAATCATTAATATATATAATCATTACGTTTTGTCTATAAACATCGCAAATTTGCCGACGAATCTCACTTGGACTGACATTATTTGTATTCAGAAGACTTATCACACACGGAACTTCTCTGTCAGCGGACGTTCTATTAACTAAAACATTATTAACGCACATCACGAACTTTTAACATGAGCACAACCTCACAAAATGGCTTCAAGGTAACAAAACGGCGCTTGCGCGACTCTGTAGTAAATACTGGCGCGAGAGTGATGCGCAAACGGTACTTACATTCTGGGTGGTCCTCACAGTTTAACCTTAGGGAACTCTGATTCATATTTTGGTTAAGTCAACTTACTCTATTTCTTTCTCTTATCCAAGATAAATGTAGGCATTTGTTGCCTTTTAACCTGTCTCCATTAATCCTCAAATCTACTGTTCCTGTAAAAGCATTGTACCGCATAACAAAATTGATGTACAATATTCCTACAAGAACTGAACATTTAGAAGACAAAGAAGCAAATTTAGAAGTAACTGATTGCATGTAACTTGCGCAGCAGATGTCTAGTAAGGGTACCTTCGAAGAAAAAAACAAGAAAGATGACACCAAATTTTCGAGTGTAATGAGCATGCCATTTGAATCCGTTCTGACGCGAATTATATTCACTAAAGCTATTCAAAGTCAATGGAACCGGTATGGAAAACAGTATTATTTGACCGAAGAAAGAAAGAAGTTTTCCAATCGGGTGTTTAATCCCGCAGATATTGCTCTAAACGGAATCGTAAACTTAAGCCCTCTGGTTGCAGACTTGTGCGTTAAGAAAAATTTCCAATTATATGAGAAATATATTACAGCAGAAACGCTCTCCAACAAAAAACAAATTTCTTCTAACCTGTCTCTTAGAGGCAAATATATCGAAAAATATAACATATGCATCTACGCCTCTGGCGGGAAAACCATGCATTATTTTAAAAAGAAGAAATGATTTTCAAAGGTTTTTTAATTTGTGAGTTATGGGTCCAGGAAAAAAAAATTGTCGAGTTTTCATGAGCTCAGATTTTGATGCAAATACATACATCAGAAGCAGAAATTAACACTTATGAACCCTGGTGGCCAAACCATTCTTTACCAAATATTACAAATTATTTGAAAAATATTTCCCACCATTAGTTGTATGTGTTACAGGAATAATTTTTCAAATCGGAGTTTTAGGAGCAGAAATATCGGGGAAAACGGAATTTACTTTCGCCCCTAACCGGAAAGTCTATTATTTACTTGAAATTTTTGAATTTGCGTGAAAAACACTTCGCACCGGAAACGCTGTCCAACAAAGAAGGAATTTTTCAAATCGGACTCTTAGAAGTAGAGATATTGACAAAAACATGATATATATCTACGACCCTCGGCGTAGAAACCATGTATTATTTTAAGAAAATATTCCCAAAGGTTTTGTCGGCGTGAGTGGTATCGATCCACAAACGACTTTTTTCAATCGAGATTTTACAAGCTCAGATTTTGCTGCAACTGCATCAGAAGCGGAAATGAAGACTAGCGCCCCCTGGTGGCAAAATCATTTTCTACCAAAAATGATATGCAAAAGCTTTCTTATCGGAACCTGTATCCTCTGAAGAAAAAACGTTTTCAAATTGGAGTTTTAGAAGTACAGATATCGGGGAGAACGCAATTTAATTTTACGCCCCCTAGCGGAAAATGTATGCGTAACTTGAAAAAGTGACACTACCTAAAAATACTCTTCGACATAAATGAAATCGAAAGACCAAAAACATTTTTTTTTCAAATATTTAGAAGCAAATATATGGATAAAATATATTTTGAATTCGATATCATCTGTATTTACGCCCTCTAGGGGCGAAATTGTACATCGTAGAAGAACAGAAAAAAGAAATAAAGGATCATCATTCGCATACTTCAAGCTGCTTTCCAATGTAAAACGAATTTTTCAAATCGGACTAATAGTTGCAGAGATATGGTCTCTACAGAAGGAGACGGACAAACCGGTAGCATAAGCACTGTCAATGGTGCGTGTGGTGTGTTATGCTTATACATATATTTAATATACTTGCTTATGGTAATTCGCCGCCACCAGACCAGGATATCTCTGTCCCGGTCAACTTACGTTGTTGTTGCTCCTCAGAGGCATGGTGAAGGAAAAGATGAGTTGTAGAGTACAGAGGTGAGCAGTACTACATTAGCTACAGTCCTTTATTTACAACTTGGTGACGAGTAGGTTGAAGATACATGTCAAACGATAAAAACGGTTCTTGAACTTGAGCAAGTCGACATTCCAGCACGATCATAGTTCATTCACAGTCCAGGCTTTGCATTATGAGTATGCACATAGCAACAGGAAGTTATTTATACATAACAATTATATGCTCTTCACAGGTGGCTAGATTTCTCACTTAGGTGGAGTATTTCCCTGGCAGACCGCAGTCTGGCATTTAGTAGTATTACACAGTTATAATCAATTACCCACAGGTAATGCAACGTATATACTCTAGTGGCCTTAACCCGCAGGTAGGCATCTAATTAACTCTCTAGTCAGCCGCAGCCGACTAGCGTACGTACATCTCGAGCGACGACTACAAAACGACCGTCCTCTTCCTATTCTAGCAAAAAAGAGAGTGTCCTAAAAGTTCGTTACAACTTTTTCCCGCTTAAACTCTCTGCAGCCTGGACCGCGCACAGCCAATCCCGAAAGCGCACATCTTCGGAGCAAGAGGCCAAGTGGTAAATCTCTCTTCCCTCCTCAGCTGTCTTTCTATCTGCTTGAAACTTTCTGCGCTAGTAAGACATCCCCATGTTCTGTGAACTCCTGCCGCAGCGTGGAATTCACCACGGAAAGAATTTCCGTCCCCCGTCGCCTCTCCGTGGGACCCTGGGCACACAATATGGCCGACCTGAAGTCATTTTTTTCCTAAAAGGAAAAAATGGCGTTCCACCTCCCATTTTGGATTTTTTTTCCAGTTTCCCTGTCTTCAATATTTTTACATCATCACAAGCACGATCTTTTTTTTTTTTACAAAAAACGTGTTAATAACTGGAAAATAAAATTCGAGTGGAATGCATTTGGAAGAAACAGACAATTTTCAAGAGAAATTTACCATTATGTATTAAGGGAAAAGGCCAATAAAGATAGATAAAAAAATGTTGAAAATAAAAAAAATAAAAAGGTTATTTCATAAAACGATCCCCACTTGTATAAAGAATGTTTTTTTCCTACCTTTTTATGCAATTGGACGTCATTTTATGGGTGCTAGAATTACATTTTCAAAGTCCCGCACGCTCTTATGTGTGCTGGAACGCCATTTCTTCAAGTCCCGAGCGATAATGGGATCTAGAATGCCATTTTTAAAGTCCCGCACACTTTTGCGTGTACTTAAATTCACCAATGTGGTACTTCCCCTCTTCCTTAGCAGGCACGGCACGTAAACTTCAGATTTCAATTTTGGAAATAGTGTTACAGTGTTAAGAAGGCAGGAGAAATTTGGACAGTCTCCTTGCGATCAATCTCTACTTCCGACAAAAGAAAAAAACAACAGATCCAAACTCAGGCGAACAAAGCAAAGAAGTGTAGCATACCAAAGATACAGAACTTTAATGAAGGTGGCAAAATTGAGGGCAGAAGAGAGAAAGAAAAACTACAAAGACACATCATACGACACTGGTGGATTTTAATGAGTATATGGTGAGCCGCATGTAGCTCAAACTTTCAAAGCTAATATCCGAATTTTAGGTTTTCAAGTGAATGTCAACATTCAGAGTGATAAAAATGAAATGAGAACCTCACCGTTTATGTACGATATTGAATCTAATTTCTCTCTGCCTTTTTTGGATTTTCGTTTATTTCGTGATCCAAATACTAACTCACTGTCGTTTTGTGTCTATCGAAAGCCTACCTATTGTGGCAGCCTTATTTTGTTTAACTCTTCATATCCAACTCCACAAAAATTTCTGCTATCAATTTTCCTTTTAGAAGAGCCTTCACACATTCTTTAAATGATAGTCATTTCCAGTCTGAGATACAGTTCATTTTTAAATTAGCGGATAAACATGGATACCCCAGGACGATGGTAAATAGATTATACACTAGAATATCAAGTGAACGAACTATTAATCTGAAACCAGATACAAGACCTAGTAAACGATTCGTAAGAGCATTGGAACAGCACCCCCATATCACTAACACACTATCTCGTATCTGTTTAAAACATAATAAACAACTCGGCACCCGCTCGAAGAACCTCCTATCATCAGGGAAAAAGAATCGAGCAACAACAGATTTTATGAACAAATGGGATGTGTATAATATTCCGCTGCCGGACCCCTCAACAGGAGAACATGATAACAAATACGTAGGCTTGACAAGAAGAAGTTTGGGTATCCGTGTCCAGGAACACAAATACGATATCCGAACCAACAGCAATAACACAGCTTTATCAAGGAATGTGGTAAACGGAATTCTACAACCAGACTGGGAAAACATTAGACTACTGGACACTCCAGCATATATACATTCGCTGCATTTTGTTGAAAGTATGTACATCGAAGCTTTAGGGGACAAATGCTGTAATGACTACTTGCCTGTGGTCATATCAAGAATTTTGGAAAGAGCGTATTACTAATCTTTACTTTAAATTATAGTAATATATATTTACAATTCCAACAATATATAAAATTGATCATAACTTTGTATTTGTAACGAATCCTTGTATTGATATTTTAAACTAAAAACGTATGAAATTATACCATTTACACTGTTATAATGGCAACAGTCACAACCCATGCGTCGTTTGATGACTTATACCCATAATGCATCGTTGCACTACTATATAAAGGAGTACTACATTGCCTCAGTTCCACCTGATGATGGGGTAAATGTTACCCCGAAAGTGCTAGTGGGGTATTTTAACTGTAAATATCTTTCGTATTTTATTGAATATCGTACATAGACGGCGAGGTTCTCATTTCATATGACGTATTGTGCGAAACCATCCTTTTATTATTCAGAGTGATGTAACTTTTAATCTACTAAATATATCTGCATGAAAAATTAACTGCATGTAATTCAATATATCTGAAATCATTTATTGTTGTGGAGTTGTGATATGGTAAGACGTGTTTTTGAGAACTAAAATAAAATATCTTTAATATTTGTATTTTAAGAAAAATGAATGGTAAAATACTATGAGGCAGTGTGTGCACCAGATATTGAAATTTCATAGAATCAAAGTCTAGGGTAATTATTCTAAAGAAATTACCGAAAGATCGTATACCTAGCTTTAAAATTGTAGAAGTTATGTCTGCATATTTTCCCCAAAACGCTTTTTCTTAATTGCAAATATACACTGAATCTGTGTCAGAAATGCTCAAAATATGTCAAATTTCAAATTTGTAAAAAAGAAAGATGTTAATTTTTAAGTTTCACTGTCCTCTTCCCTTGAAGGGAAAGTTTTAATCAATGTATCCTTTGCATTCCTTCGCATGGATCAGAGACATGCACCATAACTACAGAAAACATAGATAAATGTTTTTTTTTATTGATGGTTTAACAATCACTGTGAGCAACTCAATGGGCTATAAGTAGTCTTAATTTAGGGTCACTGGTTCCAAGGAAGGGAAAGAGCCAGTACCGTAAGACAAATACATATAAACGTGATAAAAGTGAAGGTCCTGAAGCGGAAATAGGCTGGACATATTGCCAGAAGAACAGATCACCATTAGACAACGAAAATATTAGAATGGATACCAAGGGAGAGAAAAGATCCAGAAGGAAAGTGTGAAATGGTTGGAAGAATTTGGCAAACATGTTGGAGTGATATAGAATATATTTTCTTAAGGAACAAAGTTGTGGAAGGGACTTGGGAACACTTACGTCCAGCCGGTTTTTTTTTAGGTTTAACGGCAACCGTGAGCAACTCAGTGGGCTATTATTAGTCTCCCGTCCCTAAATTTAGGGCCACTGGTTCCAGAGAAGGGAGAGAGACACTGCCGTAAGACAAACACAATATCCATGCATCACCGGGACTCGAACCCGGATCTTCTCGGACGATCTGGGGTTTGAGAATGGTTGATGATAATGATATTTTCATCTGATACTATATTTAGCATTCCAAAAGCTCGATGCGATTTTTTTTTCTGCCCGACAGCTGTAGTTCTCTGCGCAATGCATCCGTTTCTCAATTTGGTTTTCCTAATGATATTTGTACTATTTAGCAATGAAGTTGTAACGCACCAGTGAGGTGACGTAAGTGAAATCGGCAGGTTACAACCATAAGTCTTGCTGGCATGGCTCAATAGGTAGAACAACCTTCCGGAGTAGGAAGGCGTAGATTCGAAGACTCACCACTAGCAGAAAAGAGCTCTTTCGCTATATTGGCTCCTGAATGTAAGAAACTAATCTCTGGTAATGAGGTATGAGAAAAATGAGTGATGATTCTTCCACGCATTGTCTGGGATTAACAGAGTTGGGGAATATCATAACTAAATTATTCGGTAATGCATTACAGCGCAATGGTAATGAGAACAAGAACTTAGCGTTACCACTAAATGGTAATGATGAACTGGTCATTATAATTACACGGTAATTGTAATGACATGTAGCAGAGACCCATTGTAATCGAAATCGTTGATGGTTAACTACATGTTGGTAATTAATCAATAGCATATGGGTAACGATACGTGGTAGCCACTGTATGACTGATTGCTACTCAATCTGTCAAATAGTACCGAAATACTCATGTCGCCAATTTCCAGGACGGTATTCTTGTCTATTACATACGTTTCACTGTTTAAAATAATTACACCACTATAGCTATAAGCACATATTAGCACTACAGTCACAGTTCAGCAACTCAGGGTGCGATGCCAAATATTACAGAAATTTGCGAGCTCTTAACATTTTTGCCGTACTTCTCAAGTGTTGTTGTCCATTACTTGTCCGATACGAACACTGGACTAGCGAGCGACTGACTCCTTTGTATATACTTCACGACAGGACCTAAACCTTCTGGAATATTTTTGATTTACATAAAGCTTTCCCACTTCCCTTCATTCTGGAACATTCTAAAAACGTCTAACCCATTCTTGCGGCTTCTAAAACATTCTACACGACACTTCGGTCTGTGTCTGCTATGCTACATGGCTGACTTTTCTAGACATAGTTTTTGGCATACGTACATTTCTATAAACTATTAGTATGTAATTATTATTTGCAAATTGTGTAATTTCATTACCAAATAATTCCATTGCGTTTGAATGGCATTATTAAATAATTGCATTATATCTTCTTTATTGTAATGCATTACATTAATTCCATTACCTTGTGCAAACCGTACTTCGGATTACCTTCTAACGCATTACCTGTTACTGCATTGCACATTAATTGTAATCTGTAGTTCCATTACTTTGTAATGCATTCCTGCCCAACTCAGGGAACTAATATTAATTGCTTCTTCTATAGTCAGCTCCTTCAAGCGTGGTTAGTCGTCCGATCCGAAGCCTGCGAATTCGTTCCTTCGCCTTACTCAAATTGAGAGATATGTAGCATATTACTGAGGTGGTGCGTCAAAACGGCAAGATGGAACGTTGCTGGCGTAGTTCAATCGGTAGAATAGTCGATCCAGAACAGGAAGTTCAAATTCCACCACCAGTGGGAACAACTCTTTATCTATAAAAAAAACTTCTCTTTACAGATAGCTTTAGCTTGTTTCAATATAAAACATACAGTGTAATTTACTGGATACCCTGTTTTTCCACTGGATGGTGAGTATTCAGAGCTATATTTGAATGCTCGATTAAAGCAATTCCAGTACATACCACAAAAAGTTCGATCGAATTCAGATCGGGGAATTCTGACGGCCAAGGGTGCATATGAAATGCTTCTAGAAACACTTGGAGAATTAGAGACTTGTAACACTATGCATTGTGTTGCAGAAAGAGTTTTAGTGACATCCGGATACGTGATCACCATGTGGGCCAACGCTTTACCCGTAGCAATATCTAAGTAGGATATGGAAATGTGTTCACCAGGGAGGAAGAGAAACAATGATGTTTTCTAGAACAATATCTAAACCACGGTACCGCCAGCCTGTAACCATGCAGTTAGTTTGCATCAGTTCATTCTCGAGGCGTTGAATATGGAAACGCTAAATGGCACAGTGGAACTGAAAATGCTAACTCACCGGATGAGGATATTATTTTCCAGTTTACAAAATCCAGTTACTGTCTACCTGCGCTCACGCCACGAGAAGATTCCGACGAAAGTAGGACAATGTGTATACCTGGAAGATGCGCTAAACTCTTAGGCCCATCCACAAGAATATCCGCTGGATTCTGTAATCCTGCGTTTAGGGACCGTCAGCAGTCCGTTGTATCGAGAAGAGGAACGTGATTGTTAATACTTTGAGCCGATGTATGTCCCTCTTTGGAAAATTCCCTCCACACTTTCACTACGGAGACACTCAAATGACAAACAATGCTTTGGGATACTGAGATGCCGAATCCCGTCTTTCTGGTTGGCCTTTCTGACTCCACACTTCAGTACGGAGACACTCGAATAACTGTGACGTACCTACCCCCGAACGCACATGAGATAAAGGCAGATAGCAGTGAAAGCACATGCCAGTCTAGTATAGTGGATAGCACTCGAAGCACCGGAGTCCAGAATTGTGGAATCGAATCCCGCTGCTGGCATAAAAATGATGGAGAAATTTACTTTGTCATATTAGCGCCCGAACTTCAAGGATGACCTGGCTGGTAGGTTTCTCGCAATGGTGGGATGTTCTTTGCACACCGCGATATAGGAAAAATGAAAATCCCCTCTCCAGTTCTTCGAAAATAACTCAGTGTAACGTTACGTTCCACAAACCAAACTGTCTGTGATTTCTCAAATTCCCGTTCTTCATCGGATGACTGCCTACAGCAACACATGGTCCCAGCCGACCCGTGGGCCATGCCCCCGGACCTCTTTCGGGCGGGAGGAGATGTGGCATGCCTGCACCGCAGGACGCACATGATATAAAGGCAGATAGCAGTGAGAGCACATGCCAGTATAGTATATTGGATAGCACTGGAGCTCCAGAGCCGATTGTTGTGGGTTCGAATCCCGCGCCCTGGCATAAAAATGATGGAGAAACTTATTTCGTCATATAACCATCGATGCCTTGGATTACTGAGACCCTGTACCCGATCTTCCTGGCTCCACCCTTCTCTACGGAGATACGCGAATGACCAACAATGCATTGGGTTTCCAAGACGCTAACCCTGTCTTTCTGGCTGCACACTGTTATTACGGATACACTCAAACGACCAACAATGCCTCGCGTTACTGATATACTGAACCTGGTGTTTCTGGCTTTACACTTTCACCACGGATACACTCGAATGACCAAAAATGCCTTTGGATACTGAGATGCTGAACTCGATCGTTCTGGCTCCACACTTCTCTACGGATACACTCGAATGGCCAACAACGCTTTGGGTTTCCGAGTCTTTCTAGTTAAACCAGCAATGCCTTGGGTTTTGGAGTCGTTTTCTGTTAACCCAGTCTTTCTGGCTTCACATTGTTGTTACGGTTACACTAATGACCAACAATGCCTCGAGTTACTGTGATGCTGAACGTGGTCTTTCTGGCTCCACACTTCTACTACGGATACAATCGAATCATCAACAATGCGCTGGATTACTGAAATGCTTAACCCGGACCTTCTGTCTGCACACTTTCAGTACGGATACACTCGAATGACCAACAATGCCTTGAGTTACTGATATACTGAACTCGGTCTTTCTGGCTCCACACTTCTCTACGGAGACTCTCTAATGACCATCAATGTCTTGGGTTACTGAGACGCTGAACTCGATCTTTCTGGCTGGCCTTTCTGGTTTCACACTTTCACTACGGATACACTCGAATGACTAACAATGCCTTGAGTTACTGATATGATGAACCCGGTCTTTCTGGCTCTACACTTGTCTACGGAGACTATCTAATGACCAACAATGTCTTGGGTTACTGAGACGCTGAACTCGATCTTTCTAGCTGGACTTTCTGGTTTCACACTTTCACTACGGATACACTCGAATGACCAACAATGCCTTGGGTTACCAAGATGCTGGTTCCACACTGTTACTACGGGTGCAATCGAATGACCAACAATGCCTTGGATTACTGAGACGGTGAACTCGGTCTTTCTGGCTCCACACGTTTTCGACGAAGACAATCGAATGACCAACAATGCCTTGGGTTACTGAGATGCTGAACCCAGTCTTTCTGGCTCAGAAAATCATTGGAAACTGTACTTACGTCTGCAATTATTACACCTTCTTTGCACAGTGAAGTAGACATACTTACGGAGTTGACGTAGTTAAACAGACTGCTGCCATCAGTCCAAGGCACTTCCTCTTCGCATGACACGTTGGCTGGACGGAGAGTGGCGCCCCCTTGGAGAGCATGGAGACCCCACGCCAAGGCGTACACTGAATCGTAAATCAGGGCTGGTTCGGTCTAAAAGAGACAAAGGGAAACACTTTTTAAGTAAACCATTTGTGATACAGACACTTAGTGCAAGAAAAGGAAATTTCTGCAATGGTATGAATTCATGTTCTGTTTCGGAGAAGCGTTCTCTCATATAGCACTCAAACTTAATTGACAGGATATGAGGTATGGCTATTAAATAACGGTACTGGCGCTATGACTTTAGTTAAATAGGAAACTTATGATTTTAACTCTTACCATTTTTAATATACTTCCCTTTCTCTTCAGCACACCTCTGCATTCTGATCTCCCAATGGGCAAAGCAGTGCTGAGGCTCCTCTGGTGTGCTCGCTTTGAGAAGTGGTCCTTCTCTTCTTCACCACGGTACTGTATCAAAACAGATCCACTTAATCACAGATTTGACTTTCGGGAAAAGAAATGAGTCGCACGCGGCTAAATCTATCAAGTACAGGAACGATGTTCGAGCACTGTGATGCGTTTCTTGGAGATATATTGCTTCAGTGAGAGCAGTGAAAGGGTTCGCATGAATGAAGCTATTTTCGAGAATGAAGCTATTTTCGACAGTTTTGACCCTCTTCTTCACATTTCTGTGTTAAAGTCACCGCAACCAGTTTGTAATGTAATATGCTGACTTTGAGACAGCAGCCAGCCAACATTACACCCTTAATATCAAAGAAAATAATGAACATGGTCTTGAACTTGGACTTGCTTTGCCGTGTTGTCTTCATCCTTCGTGACGTCCGTGTCTTCCAATGCATCGACTGTTATTTTTTCTTTTCAGGATCGAATTGGAAAATACAGATTTCATCACAACTGATAACGCTTTCTAAAAGGTTTGAAGTTTATTTGCATTTGCAACAGAATACCAGCACAAACTCGCTCTTGATTTTTTTTTTGCTCAGGTGTGAGACTCTTCGGAACTATCTTGAGGCAAAACTTCGTCATGCTCAGATTTTTCACTAAAAATTAACTAACATTCCCTACATCGGTGTTTGCAATTTCTGCAACCCTTTTATTTCTCAGACGTCGATCATAACGAATAATTTCGTAGATAAATTTTGTTCACATTGTGCTATGCTTTTTGAAGTGCTTGGGGGATACCGAATTAAGTTCGTCGTCTTTAATGTCCTCTTGGCCTTCACTGAATCTCTTATGCCACACAAAAACACGCGCCCTTGGCATTTATTCTTCTCCATCGATACACTTAACATATGAGAAGATTCGGTAGGCGTTTTATTTTTACTTTCACCAGGATTTTCAAGTTTATCCGCTGCTCAGTTTCTCAACACAAACAACTACGGTAGTTTCACTGACACTTGTCACCGAAATGATACAGGAAGTAAACGGAACTTTGCATTTACGGTTACGCACAGTTCTTAGTCAATGGCATTTCTTTTACTTTCTACCTGCACCGTCCGTTTCATTCGCCACTAGCACAGTTTCTTTTCTTTCATGCGCCATATCTAGCTCAGCTCTCTTCCCGTAGAAACAAAAATGGTTTCCGTGCAAGTGTCACACGGGTAGAATCAGATGCTCAGAAGGACTTTCGCGGAGGCAGATGAACATGGAAAAACCTACTTCGAAAATGAATAAATGATGATTTTCGTGCTAAATTGCCCAACTCAAAACTATAAATAACTGTTTAAGTACGATGATAACTCACTAGATACTAGATGTTCCCCTTACCGTCGTCCATTCTACCATTGAGAAGACACTCTCCTCTAATTATGATCTTCCTTCTGATAAGGTGGAGGCTATTATATCAGCCTTAAGGCTAATAGCCTACAGAACTTATTTCCGTTTTAATGTTGCCATCTACCAACAATTAGAGGGGACACCTACGGGATCCCCACTTTCCCCTATCCTCGCAGAATTCTTAATGCAGGAGTTGGAGGAACTTGTCTCTTAAAATTACCCGTTAAAACCTTCTTTATATGTTCGTTACGTGGATGACATCCTTATTTTTTGGCTTTATTCTCTGACTCAACTTCATTCATTTACCGATTTCCTGTCTTCTCAATTTGTTTCTATTCAATTTACTGTTGAACTGGAGGAACAGGAATCCATCCCGTTTCTTGACTTCTTGCTTTCCCGGAAAACCCGTTCTAATACTTTACAGTTTTCTGTTTTTCATAAACCTACCTTTTGTTCTTCCATAATCCCATATGATTCCGCCCACCCTTGGAATCATAAAATTGTTGCCTTCCGGTTTTTTATTTAAGCGTTCTTTTTCCCACTCCTTCCCGAAGCACTTACAGCGGGTTGAACTTTCTAAAATTATAAATATTGCCGTTTCTTTTGGTTACTAGCCGAACGTTATCTTCACTCTTGTGCGAGATTTTTATAGACGAAATTCTACCACTGCCCAAACGAATCGTCGTTTTGTTTGCATCATTAACTTTCTCCCTCAAGTAGTAAATGTGTTGAAAAACATCTGTAGACGTTTTGACTCATATTTTGGTATTCGTACTTCTAATGTTTTCCCCTTTAGCAGCTGTGATCGAGATCTTGTTGATACTCGTAGCAGAATGGTGTATACGTCTTTCCTCTGACGGCTCACTCATCGGGGAATGAAAAGGTCTACATCGGCTCTACTTTGATGACATTGAAAGTCTGAACTCTGAAAACATAAATATGATATTCGTTCAGAGCACTCTTAAATCGCTTTGGGCAGGACTGTTGCAGTGGGAGAATTTTATCCTGAACGGAATAAATCTTCCATTCTAGCTACCGCCTGTTATAAATTCTTTCTATTATTTACAGAAGGCTTGTACATTCAAAGCTTCTTGTCTTCCTGTAGCAACGACAAGTTAACGTTATCTGTGTCTTCACCCTGGAACCTTTTCCACCGAAGAACTGCCTTCCTGATTATTTGGACACACCCCAAAAATAACTCATAACTATGACGTTACTATTCTGGTTTCTCTAATAATGTTTGTTTCAGTTGGCAACGTACTCTCCTCCACTACGGGCATGATGGAATTACTTGTGAATGTATATACTAGGGGCACTTCCATTTCTGCACGCTAGGCCTGAGGATGGATGTATAGTACCTTCGGAAGATCTAGCTAAGATCGTTTATTTCTTAATTATGTGTGTATAGTTTTTAAAATGTGAATAAATGCTATCTTTTATCTAGTATCTAGCGAGTTATCATCGTGCTTAGACAGATATTTATAGTTTTGAGCTCGACTTGGAAATGTTTGAGGACGGATACGATTTTTGGGGGGCAAAGCTGATGTTCATCGGCAGCTCGATGAAGTGTACGGCAACACAGTAATGTCAAGGCGACAGGCTAGCAGCTGATGTCTGTCGACAGTTCAAAGGAACGTCCCAGGTAGCAATATTATATTGGACCAACCGTGGGCTTTCAACGGTCGGCCCAGCGACGAGGCGACTCGGCGGCCAACAATTGGATATGTGTTGGTTCAACGGTTGGACCTACATTGGAAATTTGTTGCAAACAGTTTTCCAATGTGATCATGTGTTCTTGGACAATCATGGTTGGTCATGTGTTGTTGGACAACCATCGGACAACCGTTAAGTGGTCATTTGTTGATAAATGGTTGGTCATGTGTGGTTGGAAAAACCGTTGGCCAATCTTCGATAAACAACGCAACCTTCGCCCAACGCTGCCGACGCAAAAAATATCATTGGGCCAACCGTTGGCCAATGTCAGTGTACTACTGGGGGGTACAGCAACACAGTAATGTCAAGGCTACAGGCTGTCATATGGTGGAGAGGATAATGTGAAGAATCACAGTGCGCATGGTAGTGGCACACAGCGTTCCTTGAAGACAGAGGTCAACACTGCACGTTTCAAGGAACTCACTAGAGAAGACATATAATAATAACTGAGTGGCCTACTACATCTGAACTGGGGATATATTATATCACTGTGCGGCACATTGTGGTGAATGTATTACAGTACCGAATGATCTGCGCCCAACGGGTGCTTCGTGCGTTTGCATAAAACGCTCGGGTGTACAAGATACAGATTTTCCATTGGAAAACGGTTGGGAAGCTTACCCATAGAGCACACAACGTTTGAGATATGTATCAATAATGTTACAATCTCTCATTTTCGTTACACTTTCAGAGATATCTTATAAATACGTTTCATCAAAATCTATTTTGGAACATAACTCTTTGTACATTACGGTTACGTTAAAAATAACATTAACCGATACTAGTGTTCTATTGTTTCCATTGTATGTAACTGCTACCTTGATATCACATTCCTTGCCGCCCCGGTAGCGCAGTGGTCTAAGCGATGGCCTCTGATCATTCGTCCGAAAGGGGTCCGGGTTCGAATCCCGGTGAGGCATGGATGTTGTGTTTGTCTTACGGCCCTGGCTCTTTCCTGGAACTAGTGGCCCTAAATAAGGGACCAGCGACTGCTTTTAGCCTATCGAGTTTCTCATGGTGGTAGTTAAACCTCCAATTAAAAAAAAAGACTTTTTTCTGTTCGCACGTCATAGTATGTGAATTACAATAAAAAACGCAACCGTGTGGCGCCGTGGTGTAAGCACTAGCTTATGACCATTCGTCCGAGATGGGTCCGAGTTCGAATCCCGGAGTGGTATGGATGTTGTGTTTGTTTTACGGCTCTGGCTCTCCCCTTCCCTGGAACCAGTGGCCCTAAATTATTGACAGGCGACTGCTTATAGCCCATCGAGTTGCTCATGGTGGTCGTTAAACTTCCAATAAAAAAACTAAACTTTTTTTCTGCTCACAAGTCATAGTATGTGATTTACAATCAACAATGCCGCCCTGTGGCGCAGTGGTGTAAGCACTGGCTTCTTTTCATTCATCCGAGATGAGTCCCAGTTCGAATCCCGGAGAGATATGGATGTTCTGTTTGTCTCACGGCACGGGCTCTCTCTTTTCCCTGGAGCTAGTAGTCCTAAATTAAGGAAGAGTGACACCGTCACCCCGTTGGCACAGTGGTCTATGCGATGGCTTCCTATCATTAGTTCGAGATGGGTGCGGGTTCGAATCCTAGTCAGACATGGATGTTGTGTTTCTTTTACGGTACTGTCTCTCTCTCTCTCTCTCTCTCTCTCTCTCTCTCTATCTTCCCTGGAACAAGTGGCCCTAAATTAGGGAAGAATGACTCCGTCGCCCCAGTGGAACAGTGATCTAAGCAAAGGCTGCTTCTCTTTCTTCAGGTATTCGAATCCCTGTGACGCATGGATAAAGTGTTTGTGTCACGGCACTGGATTTTTCCCTTCCTTGGAACCAGCCACCCCAAATTAGAGACGGGCGCCTGCTTACAGGCCATCAAGGTGCTCACGGTGGTCGTTAAACCTCAAACAACAAGAAAAAAAACAATCAACGCAAATTCCTGTGCTAGCTGTTCGTGTTTGTTAGTATTGCGCCATATTTTGGCAACACAAAAAAATAACGAAGGTGCAACTGCATATTAGTAATTGGAGTAGACGTAGTTTATTTGTTAAGCAAATAATAGGGCAAATTATAAATGTAAAGGACCAGAAAGTGTCAGAATTGTTACGAAAAAAGGAAACTGAGTGTGCCAGTGTTTATAGATTTTTTGACAAAATGTAATAAAGTTGCACTAAATGCTCAAAAGTTACCAGAGAATAGATAATAAATGGTACAACATTTTCATCATACAGCGCTCAGGTATGTTGGACTTCCAACTTCCTGAATAACACTCCTATGCAAAAATGCGATTTATTCGATACATAAAACACATTTTAGAGACATTCCTTAGGATTCTTTCAAACAAGTAATTTCTGTTTGAGTTCACATAAACAGACACCTTTCATTTTTGTCAAAGGAATTAAAATCTGAGAAAACTTACCTTTATGACGTTTGTTTTGTTAATTATATGATGCCCAATGGATTGAAATTTCTCCATGTCTTTTAGCGCTAGTTTCACGTTGAGTTGCTCAGTGTCAACTATCCTATAGGCAGTCATGTTGACAAAATTATACTTAAAATCTTCTAGGTTATACGTTTCAATGTCCTGCAGAAGGAAGAGAAACAATTTAAATCGATAATTGCTCTTGAATATCGGAGAACTAAAATTGAAATTTTAAGAAAAAGAACAAGGAAATGCATATTTTACGATCTTTTTTAACATCTGTTTAGTTATAACATGGTATTGCATATTACGTTCCTGCGAATTTCCTGATGAATTTTGTGACCTACTACAAAGGTGACGCACTTATTAAGATGGCAATTAGCAGTGATAAGCCCTTGCCAGTGTAGCTTAGTTGGGAAAGCATTCGGCTCCGGAGAAGAAGGATGTGTCTCCGATATCCGCCACCGGCAAATTTGGGTTTCACATTGGCGTTCGAACATAAAAATGGATCTGCTAGTCGTTAGGTCCTTCAAAATTTGTGTGATATTTTTTCAAACAACCTCTGGAATTATGAGAATTCCTCCTTCGCTTCAAAGAATGTGTAATGCTTTTTCCACCCATCGTCTGGAATTAGGAGAATTCCTTCTTTGCTTCAAAGAATGTGTGATATTTTTTCCAAACAACCTCTGGAATTAGTGAGAATTCCTCCTTCGCTTCAAAGAATGTGTAATGCTTCTTCCACCCATCGTCTGGAATTAGTGAGAATTCCTTCTTCGTTTCAAAGAATGTGTGATGCTTCTTCCACACATCGTCTGGAATTAGTGAGAATTCCTTCTTCGTTTCAAAGAATGTGTGATGCTTCTTCCACCCATCGTCTGGAATTAGTGAGAATTCCTTCTTCGTTTCAAAGAATGTGTGATGCTTCTTCCACCCATCGTTTGGAATTAGTGAGAATTCCTTCTTCGTTTCAAAGAATGTGTGATGCTTCTTTAACCCATCGTCTGGAATTAGTGAGAATTCCTTCTTCGTTTCAAAGAATGTGTGATGCTTCTTCCACACATCGTCTGGAATTAGTGAGAATTCCTTCTTCGCTTCAAAGAATGTGGGATGCTTCTTCCACGCATCGTCTGGAATTAGTGAGAATTCCTTCTTCGCTTCAAAGAATATGGGATGCTTCTTCCACACATCGTCTGGAATTAGTGAGAATTCCTTCTTTCCTTCAAAGAATGTGTGATGCTTATTCCACCCATCGTCTGGAATTAGTGAGAATTCCTTCTTCGCTTCAAAGACTTTGTGATGCTTAGTCCACCCATTGTCTGGAATTAGTGATAATTCCTTATCTGCTTCAAAGAATGTGTGATGATTCTTCCATCCATAATCTGGAATTAGTGAGATTTCCTTCTTCGATTCAAAGAATGTGTGATGCTTACTCCACCCATCGCCTGGAATTAGTGATAATTCCTTCTTTGCTTCAAAACATGCGTGATGATTCTTCCATCCATCATCTGGAATTAGTGAGAATTCCTTCCTCACTTCAAAGAATATGGGATGCTTATTTCACCCATCGCCTGGAATTAGTGAGAATTCTTTCTTTCCTTCAAAGAATGTGTGATACGTCTTCCACCCATCGTCTGGAATTAGTGATAATTTTTTCTTCGCTTCGAAGGATGTGTGATGCTTATTTCACCCATCATCTGGAGTTAGTGAGAATTTCTTCTTTCCTTCAAAGAATGAGTGATACTTCTTTCACCCATCGCTTGGAATCAGTGAGAATTCCTTTTTTCCTTCAAAGAATGTATGATACTTCTTCCACCCATCGTCTGGAACTAGTGAGAATTCCTTCTTCGCTTCAAAGGATGTGTGATGCTTATTCCACCTATCGTCTGGAATCAGTGAGAATTATTTCTGTCCTTCAAAGAATGAGTGATACTTCTTCCACTCCATCGTCTGGAATTATTGATAATTCCTTCTTTCCTTCAAAGAATGTGTGATGATTCTCTCATCCATCATCTGGAATTAGTGAGAATTTTTCTTCACTTCAAAGAATGTGTGATGCTTCTTCCACGCATCGTTTGGAATTAGTGAGAATTCCTTCTTCGCTTCAAAGAATATGTGATGCTTCTTCCACGCATCGTTTGTAATTAGTGATAATTCCTTCTTCGTTTCAAAGAATATGTGATGCTTCTTCCACACATCGTTTGGAATGAGAGATAATTCCTCCTTCTCTAGTGAACTATGTTCTTCAAGCATGGTTTACGGTGGACCCGAAACCTGCGATTTCGTAACCCCGCCTTTCTCTAAGGGGAATATATCTGTCCTACTACTGAGGTGACGCATACGCCAAGACTGCAAATAGCAGTGATAAGCCCTTTCCCGGCTTAGCTTAATTGGAAAAACATTCGGCACCGGAGCAAAAGAATGTGGGTTCGAATATCGCCACCGGCAAATGCGTGGTTTTCATAATTTGCACTATATTCCTACTCCTTGAAGAATTTGTTATCGGAGATTCAATTGAAATTGTTAGTCTTTCAGTTTGGCATTTTATTCAGTATGGTTCGATAGAACTAATAATACACTCATGTCGAAAAATGCAGTATCAACGACAAAAGGCTAAATTTCTGACTCGCAATTCTGTTGGTTAGTAGTCAAAACCATAGTCCACTGGGAAGAAGAGGCCCTGAAACGAACGGCTGTCACTGCCAAACTGAAAGACTAACAATTGAAATTGTTAGTCTTTCAGTTTGGCATTTTATTCAGTATGGTTCGATAGAACTAATAATACACTCATGTCGAAAAATGCAGTATCAACGACAAAAGGCTAAATTTCTGACTCGCAATTCTGTTGGTTAGTAGTCAAAACCATAGTCCACTGGGAAGAAGAGGCCCTGAAACGAACGGCTGTCACTGAGGTCATGTGACTAAATGAGTCCCAGCTCCCAGCTATCGTGTGTGCGTCGTCTAAGCTATCAGTAATGTGGTGAATTGGAAGAGTGACAAGAGTTGCGGGAGGATTTCATAAAACGTGCGCTGATGGAAACTTTGAAGGTTGTGTTGCAATATGAATAAAATGTGTTAATATTTAGTTCACAGATTACTTTGAAAGCTTTACACAAAATGAAGGAAATGCTAATTTTTAAACGAAACTGACAAAGTATTGTGAAGTTTACGATTAGGATTCCAGCTGATGGGAACTTTGAAATTTGCCGCACAAAATAAATGAAATGTACTGCTGTTTTGTTGACAAATTACTTAAAAATTTGTGGCACGAAATGCAAATATTTTAATGTCTTTGATGGCATACTGGATGTCTGCATCGATTCCAGAATGGCGGCTTCTTTACAATTTCTGTTTCGCTCCTGGTGAACTCCCTGTTGGATTTTTGCGGAACTTTTTTCAATTTCCTTCTACTTTTATTGAAGGATTTTGCTCCGCCTCCATTTCGGAGGTTTCGGCGTCGGTATTTTTGGTTCTGGCCTATACCCGTGATGTTAATATTACCGATGTGCGGTGTCAGTGTGTTCTTTATTGATGAATTACTCAAAGAAGAAGACTTTTAAACACTTTTTGTATTTCTTTTGCTTGACTTAAACATACTGTCTGAGTTTTATTTTTCTGTCTTTATTTTTTGGAAGGGCGGATTTTTGTAGTTTGAACTTATAGCACTTAGTAAATCTACCACCTAGCCGTGTCTACCACTAAGGAAAACAAAAACGCTGCAAAAAACATACGGAAATGCTAAACCGAAACATACGGAAATGCTAAACCGTTAAACAACTGAGATTGTTTCACCAACAAAACATATGCATAACAAATTCTTTTTTTAATGTATATATAAATGACTAAACTTTGCACGCTATATTACTTTAGACAGAAAATAAATCTTACCTGTATTTCGGTAACAGCAGAAACCAGCAGATAGAAGTAAATATATATATATTTTTTCAAAAACGCTCTAACATTTTCTTCTGTTGCAGTGGTAAATGAACGTTATATGTTCTTACGAGTGCTAATTCGCTTTTCTTTGGAAAGAAAATCACAGTAATAAATAAAAAATAATAAAATATGAACAACGTCACAGCAGCACGCAAACGGACTAATGGCGTTCATAACTTCAGAGCAGGGGAGCTGAGACCATTTTAATCGCATCACTAAATCGTTTCAGGGCCTCTTCTTTCCAGTGGGCTATGGGTCAAAACCGAGGCTGACGAGAAAGACAGGCTACGGTGCGAAATAGTCACGTGCACAACTTAGTGCTGTCGCCAAGTCAATCGGTTGAACAGCCATTGCATCGTTTGTTCGCAGTGATTTGTATTTAGTGAGTGAGTGTTCCGTTTATTCTCATTTGGATACACGTATAGTTTTGTGAGGTAGGTATTTTTATATTTCTAAGATAAGGTTAATTCTTAGTAAACGTTTTATTTAGTTTTAGCAATAAGTTAGCGATAGTTATAGGTTTAATGAGTAGATCTTAGTTTCACACATGTTGAAATCTGTTCATGTCTCATGAATAGTGAAGTATAAAAAAGTGAGTTATTCTGTGGTGTTTAATCTTTTTTTCAAGTAGACAAATATAATAATTAATATGTTTTGCCAATGCGGATTCACATAGAGCTTGAATATTACCAGAAATTAGGGAAACTTTTTAGGAAATTAGCCTTTGTAATTTGTATAACATTTGCATCTCTTCAACAATCGTTAGCCCTTTCTTTACGAAATTAATGCTTGAATTTTTGTATTGTAATGTGTGTCTGAATTAAAGAGGACATTTTTTTAATTTCGTAACTTAATGTCAACTGTGATATAGCATTTGTCTGATTGAATTTACTAAAGCTGAACAGTGTGGACAGATTATGTTAAAAAAACTGCATGGTCAACTCTATTCTAACTGTACAAAACATAGGGAACTACTTTCGCTTAAAAATTTCATATCTAGTTCTTCTCTTGTATTAAAAGGTATAATTACTTTTACAGGAATTGACATGCCGCGGTGTTGCAGTGTTAGTGGCTGCAAGTCAAATTATAGAAGTCAAAAGGAGACTGTTACAACTTTTGCCATACCAAAGTCAGAACCTCAGAGAAGCCAATGGCTTCGTAGTATTCCAACAGATTTGAGTGGTTTAAAAAATCCAGTGGTATGTATAAAACATTTCGATGAGTCCTGTGTCATCAGAACTGATAAGTTGATTGTTGATGGTGAATATAAAGAGTTTCCTAGGAAACTGCCAAAGTTGAAAGAAGGATCACTTCCAACAGTTTTTCCCAATTTCCCAAAGTACTTGAGTTCCATTCCAAGCTCTTCAAGGCGCCTTGCAAACGTGGAAAGCGATAACCTCGAACAGGCCATCAAGGAAAGCCTTGTAGTACATAAAAAGTATTTAGAAGAAAAGAGTATTAAAGGTATGGGTGATGTAATGTCATATTTTGCAAAGAATAAAAACAATTTTCGACAAGAATGGGCTTTAGTAAGTAATGAAACTAAAGTAATCATTTGTTTTATTGATCTTCATAATGAGTCACCTGCTGTGTTAGGCTCCATTGTGATAGCTACTGATCTCCGTTTCGAGGTTTATATTGACAAAACAAAAATCAACAAAAGTAAGTTATCAAAAAAATATTTTGAATTCAGTAACTGTTATTGAAGAACTCATGCAGTATATTGAAGAACATTTGAAAGACCCTAATGTGCATAGTTACATTGAATCAGCCACAACTTTGTTAGAACTAGAATTGTCTAAATGTCCAGAATCAGCTCAGCTAATATTTTTTATAGAGCAGTTAAAATTATTATTACTCCCAAAAAATAATAGGAAATATTCTAATAGTACCATGGTTCTTGCGACATCACTATATATTTTTCTTCTTCAGCATATACTATTTTATATAAATGCAATGCTTTGTATCTTCCAGACCCCCGGAACTTGCAGAAACTAATTGGTCACTTTTCACTAAATAGCTGTGATCTTCGTGGCAGTATGGTGTATTTGAAAAGTAAAATTCAGGGTCTGTGTGAACATGAGTTCATAGTAAATTTGTTACTTGATGAAATTTATATGGAACCACATCTGAGTTTTAAAGGTGGCTCTCTTTTTGGAATGAGCCAGTCAGACACTGCTAAACTTGCAAAAACTGCACAAGTTTTTATGATATCTTCAGTGTTGTCCAAGTATAAGGATGTTGTAAGCATAATTCCTGTGAACAATCTCACAGCTGAACAACTGAAAGATATGATAATGAGTGTAATAACAGAAGTTGAAAAACTTGGATTTCAAGTAATATGTCTGATATCTGACAATAACTCTGTTAACCGCAAAGCATTTGAGTTATTCACTCCGCAGAAGATTTTGCAACCTAGTGTTCCACACCCTTTGAATGATACAAGATTGTTATTTTTTGTGTTTGACTCGGTGCATATTATTAAATGTATTCGAAATATATGGATTGGGAAAAAAGATGAAAAGTGTATTATTTTTCCAGATTTTGAAAATGATGGTAATATTTTAAAAGCCTGTTACAAGCATTTAGAACTGTTATATGATATGGAGAAAAATGCTCTTATTAAGTATGGTCATTTGCTTTCTAGTAAAGTTCTGTACCCTTCAAACATTCAAAAGCAAAATGTAAAGCTGGCTCTGAGGGTGATCAATGAAAAAAATATTGCAGCTTTAAAATGTATAAGTAGCCATTATCCAAACGTATTTGTTGGCTACGAAGAAACTTGCAAATTTCTTGATATTTTCACCAAATGGTGGAAAATTGTTAATGTTCAGAGTGCCTTTGAAGGCATCAGATTTAATGATCCACACAGAGAACCAGTGAGAACTGAAAATTCTCTATAAATAGAATATTTGAGTAAAATGTCATTGTGGTTGAAAAAATGGAGAACTTCAGTTCCTGTCACAAATACACTATCATCTCAAACATTCCAGTCACTCATAACTACAAATGATGCTTTCATACAGCTTGTTCCATACTTATTGGAGAAGTATAAAATAGATTACCTTCTGCTTGGTAAGTTCCAAAATGATAATTTAGAAAGCAGATTTGGTTACTACAGGCAACTTAGTGGTGCCAATTACTATATTAGCTATGTGCAGCTGCTGGAAAGTGAAAGAAAGTTGCGTTTCAAAAATGCAGTGTTGTTATCTATTAAAGATACCAAAGTACCCTTACAAACCTTAATTCCATGTGAAGATCGTCATTCTCATTCTGTAAACTTATCTATGTTTAATGATGTTATTAATAGTGAATTTAATTTTGAAAAAGTACCAGCACTTATGATTCCAGTGCTTACTTACATTGCTGGATTCACTGTTCGAAAAGAGTTAAGGAAGCAAAAATGTGACTTTTGTTGTTCTTGGTTATTAACTGACAAAGAAGTTGATCTTGCTGAACAACCATATCAGCTAGTAAAGGAACTGGGCAGGGGTAAGTTGATTTTGCCCACAGAATGTGTTGTTTTGACAGTTGCTGTGGCATGGTACACTTTACAAAATATTGTTAAAATGCTTGAAAACCAGTTCCTGAGTGCACAGCATCAACTTTCTGTCTTATAGAAAATCTGCTGCATACATTTAAACAGACAAAGTTATGATTTTAGATTTCCTTGTTCATTTTCTGTTGAATGTTTGTGTTTGAGTGGCTTGAAAACTAAATTGGAAAACATAACTCTCCTCAGCTGCAAAATACTCTTGAACAACTTAGTAAAAGCCAAAAATGATAACCGAAATGATTTGAAATCACGTGAAAGAAAAATTAAGAAGTTGAAAGGCTGAACACTTAGTTTTGCGTGCCTCCTTAGTGCATAGTGTGCACAGAGTAAGTCATGAGATTGAAAAAAGAGTTCAAACTTATCAAATATTTTGTATGCATGTAAAGTGTATAGCCAGGTTGGTTAAAGCATTGACATGTATTTTTCTTCTGTAGTAAATGAAGATAAAATTTCTGAAAAGTTATCTTTGAAACTAGAAAGTAAAGATCTGTCATGTTTGGTTTCATTTGAAACTTGTATACTAAGGAGCAGTACTTCGGTTAGCGTCTCGTAGCATTTCCGATCTTTTTTCCACTTCATCACATATTATTCATATAGTGATGCTGAGTGGTGGTGGCAGCATTATGTACTGGAGATTTGTATTTAATTTTTGATGGTGTCCTTTTTTTTTTTTTTTTTTTTTTTATGTTGGAACTAATACTGTTTGGGAAGTGGTTACCTGTGTTACACAATGTGCCTGTGATATACCTTTTTTGTATTCTCCTATCCCAAGATATGTATCTTTATTTGTCAAGCCATTTCACCGAAAAATGGACCAGAGGTCCTCATTTAATAGCAGTTGTGATTTCATCAGTCAAAAATCATTTGAAAATCTATGGACTATTTTCTTTCTGTGGAAGATGATGCTGTACTCCTTCGCGTCATGGAGTCTGGCTAGTCTCTCAACGACGCCATACCCGTACGAGTTCCATGTCATTTATTCCCAGATGAATCAATGTTAGCAGTAATATTGTAGCATTTTGTTTACGTTTCAACACTGTACTGAAAAATTCCAGGAAATTTCTCTTATTTTTATTCATACTTGCTCCTATGAATTCATTGTCACAAAAATTTGATAAAAACACCTGTGAGAAGGTAACTGAAGTGTTACTGTGTGTGTGTGTGTCAGAGCTGAGTTCGGGCTCAATTTTAAGAGCCTGAGCCCAAAAACTATGATTAACCTGTATAGGCATTAAAAAAAGTCTTTCCAGACTTCCACTCTTCCCTACCCGTGCAATTAACCGATGTCTTTCTCAACTGCGGGGTCAGGAAGGGATGTCTATCAATTTCTATAGTTTCTTTAAACATTCATTTCTTCTTGAAATGTTTCGGTGGGGTGGGGGGATATCAGAAAAAATCGGGAGCTAAATCATATACAATCACATTAAAAGAAAAGCCTCGGCCCGTCTCAGCACTGGTGTGTGTGTACTAGTGCTTATCTTGACATTAATAGTAGGTATCATCATCATCATCATCATTGTCAACCATTATCAAACCACTGCTGGACGAAGGTCTCCCCAAGTTTCCTCCACAACGGTCTGTCTTGTGCCAGTCTCCTCCATGTCACTCCTGCATACTTTCGAATTTCATCCACCCATCTTCCATGTGGTCTTCTTCTGGGTCTTTTCCTGTCCCTTGGAATCCAATCTAAAATTTCGGCTGTCCATCGATGGTCTGTTCTTCTGGCAGTATGTCCAGCCCATTGCCATTTCAGGGACTTTACTCTTATCATGATGTCTTCCACTCTTGTCAATTTTCGGATCCACGTGTTCCTCTTCTTATCTCTCCTGGTTACACCAAGCATGCACCTCTCCATGCTGCTTTGAGTTGTCTGCAGCCTTTGTATGTCTCTTTTAGCTAAGGTCCACGTCTCTGCACCATACGTAAGCACTGGAAGGATGCATTGATCAAACACTTTTCTTTTAAGACATAATGGCATATTGCTCTTGAAAATTATGCTGTTTCTTCCAAAAGCTCTCCAGGCAAGTTTTGTACGCCGATTAATTTCTTCACCAATGTGACCCTCACTTGATATCTGCTGTCCAAGATAAACGTACGTGTCTGTTATCACCAGCTTTTCTCCATCAATCGATAAATCTTCATTTCTTGTAAAAGCATTGTACATCACTTTTGTCTTCTGAAAGTTCATTTTTAATCGCACTTCTTTACTCTTGTCGGCAAGTTCCTGGATCATACTCTGTAGCTCTGATGGGGTAGTTGCAAAAATGACTATGTCATCAGCAAAACGAAGGTGGGTTAGATAATCTCCATTAATCTTTATTCCTTTGTTTTCCCAGTTCAGCGATTGAAAGACATTTTCCAATGTGGCATTAAAGAGCTTCGGAGATATGGTGTCACCTTGTCTCACTGCTTTTCCAATTTTTATGTGTGTTGTATTTTCAAACAGCCGAATCTTTGCACTTGCATTTTCATAGATGTTATTAATAATATTAATGTATGCATCTTCAATACCGCAGGATTTCAGAGCCATTGCAACTGCTGATGGTTTCACCGAATCAAAGGCTTTTTTCATAATCGATAAAAGCCATGCACAATATAAGTTCATATTCCCTCGCTCTTTCAATTAGTTCTCTCAGTACGTGGATACGATCTATTGTGCTGTAGCCACTCCTGAATCCAGCTTGTTCTCTCGGTTGAGCCATGTCCAGTGTCACCTTCAAGCGGTGTGAAAGAACTTTAGTGAAGATTTTATAAACCACTGATAGGAGGCTGATAGGTCTGTAGTTCCTGAGATCCTTAATGTCACCTTTTTTATGTAGCAAGATCATTGTAGCGTTGTTCCAATCCTCAGGAATTTTCCCTTCATTAAGACATCGAGTGAAAATTTGGGCGAGTACTGTTTCGATTTCTCCACTTGCTTCTTGTATGATGTCTACAGTAATTCCATCTTCTCCTGGAGCTTTTCCCCGCTTCATGTTCTTGATTGCATGTGTAACTTCTGCTGGAAGGACTGGAAGAACTCTGGTACTGGTACCTTTCATGATGTCTGGAGTACATGTATCATCCCTTTCATATAATTTGGAGTAGAAATCTTTCACTCTTGTCAAAATTTCGCCTCTATTTCTTGTTACAGAACCATCTTCTTTTCTCAGTGCCATAATCTGTTTTTTCCCCTTACTGAGATGTCCCTTTGGTATCTTTAGGCTTTGGTTGTTTTCAATTGCTTTCCTTACTAGTTCACAGTTGAATTTCCTTACGTCTTCAGTGATACTTTTTCGTACTGTCTTGCATAGCTCTATATATTCCACTTTGGAAGTCACATCTTCTTTAGTTGTCCTCATCTCTCTTCTTTTTTGCATCAACATTTTCGTTTTTCCTGATAATTTATTTACATGCAACTTGTTCTTAGACCCAGCTAATTTTGTTGCTGTTTCCATAAGAGCTTTGGTTACTTTTCTGTTAACTTCAGAGATGTCCACTTCTTCCGATGTTAGGCCTTCTAAAGCGGAGGACCTGTTCTTCAGTTCCAACTTGAAGGTATTATGGTGTTTTTTAAGGTTGGTTATGTCAATAGATTTTGTTTGTCTTATGAGCTTGCCACGTTGAAGTTTAGTGTTGAGGTGCATCTTACATCTCACCAATCTATGGTCACTACCTGTGTTGAACTTGTTTAGCACACTGCAGTCTTCTATGACGAATTTTTTGTTACACATAATAAAATCAATTTCACTTGTCGTCCCATTTGGATGTCTCCATGTCCATTTCCTGTGTGGCTTTTTCTTGAAGAAGGAGTTCAAGATGAAAAACCCTTCTGCCTCTGCAAACTCAACGAGAGTATTTCCACGCTGGTTTCTGTTGCCGTGACCGAATTTACCTACTGAAGTTTCATTCTGTTGCCGTTGCCCTATTTTTGCATTGAAATCTCCCATAATTATTTTCAAGTGCTGCTTACCTTTATTATTTAAATGACAAATTTCCTCATAAAATTCTTCAATTTCTTCTTCAGGATGGCTTGTGGTGGGTGCATAAGTTTGAATAATCTGAGGCTGGTATCTTTTCGAGAGTTGGATAACAAGCCGTGCAGCTCTGTCAGAGGAACTTTCAACTTCTACAACTTTATCCTTCAGTTTCTTGTTTATTATAAATCCAACACCACTAGTTCTGCCAGTATCTGTCCCACGATAGTAGAAGAGATGTCCACTTTTCAGTTCGATGAGATCTTCTCCTTTTCTCCTTACCTCACTTAGCCCCACGATGTCCCACTTGATCCTTTGTAGTTCCTCTTCCAATTCAAGAAGCCTTGAATCAGAAGATAGGGAGCGTCCATTGTACGTTGCCAAGGTCAGCATCAGATGGCAGCCTAGTCCGGTCCTCCGGGGATTCTTAGCACCCTCTGCCTTCATGTCGCACTGGCCGCTGCCTTGGCCAGGTACATTCCAGCTGCCGGAGACTGAGGGCCAAGATTTAAGTTGTGGAGTCATTTTGGAGGGGTTTGGCCATAACTCACCACGCTGGCCAAGCGGGTTGGTGAGTGTGGGATAGAATTTCCTCTAATCCCGATGGTATAGTTATACCGCTATTGGCGGTCGTCAGAGCCCCTTTAGTAGGAACAGGATGCACCACGAGAAGGCGGGGTTGACATTTGTCAAGGAGAGGCTGTGATGTTACGCATCACCTGACCTTATATTGAAAGTAAAAATTTAATTTTACTATGATAAGCAAATTTGGCTTCTAGTAAAGAATGTTAGTAAAATGTGTAAATTCCCTAGTGGGAGGAAAAACTACTAACCAATTCTGCTTAATTCCTTTAGATTTCTTTAGAAATTTATGGAAAAATTTGTTTATACTGTTGAAACCTAATCCAAAAAGTGATAAAAATATTTTTTATGAAAAAGTAATTCACAGTTAGGTATGAACATTACAAAAGTAGATTTTAGGTTAAAGAAAATAATGGACACAACTCACACATAAAATATTCAGATGGTAACACATAGTGGAATATCTAAAGCTGAGATAATTTTGATGTAGCGTGTGATGATTCAAACTATTTGAACCAGATGTCTTAATTTCTGCCATTGGTTAGCAAGAATTCTTTATTTTGTTGTGTGTATGTATAACTTTGTTGTAGATGCTGTCACTTGGAAAGTTTGGGGGAAAATTCTTAAGCTGGATACCGTTGCAGCTTGTGATGACTTTCCTTCTTTCAAACTATTTGAAACAGACATTTGAGGTACATTTATGTAAAAAAATGGACCCATTTGTTTATTTTTAATAGTATTTTTTACTTCATTCCGCTTAAAGATACAAAACAAATTGATAGTCCATAGGTAAGCTGATACTTTTTTCAAATGTATTTATGCTAATTTTTAAAACAAACTAAAAATTTAATTTCTGAATTGCAGCAAAGTGCTTTAATAATATGAGGGTGAATCAAAAAGTTAGTTACAGTGTTGAATAAAAAAAACCAAAGATATACTCATGGGATGTATGTTGGTTTAAAGGTACAACATTAATTCATTTTTTGACATAGTCACCTAAGGACTATAAACATTTATCGGAACGTGCGATTAGCTGTCCCATACCTATACAGAAAAAGTCCAGTTTGGTGCAACTAGTTAAGGACCACACTTTTCACAGCCTCATCTGTTGGGAATCGTTGTGCACTAACGTCCTTTTTCATTTTACCGAACAAATGGTAGCCGCATGGGGATAAGTTGGGGCTGTAAGGTGGATGTTGCCACACCTCCGACTTGAATGACTGCAGCAATTCCCTTTGTTTTCCGTCATGTGTAGCGTTGTTGGGCAGCAGAGTGACACCTTCGCTCAACTTACCCTGGCATCTGTCCTTAATTGAATTTTGCAAATTTAATAGTGTTTGGCAATATGAGTCACTAATGATGGTCTTCTCTTTTGACAGAAATTCTGTGTAAACAACAGATTCACAGTCGCCATGACCTCTCCCGCAGACAGACAGTTGGACTTTCCACGTCTTTCTTGTTGGAGAGGTGACATGTTTCAATTCCATGGCCGATCGTTTGATTTCAGTTATGCAACAGTAAATATGTGATTTCAGATTGCTCATAGAGATATATTTCCCACATATAAAAAGAAGAAATATTTCTTCCACAATGTTTACCTGAATAACTGGGAATTTGCTAAACATCGACCTGACTCTAAATAGCTGAGCTATGATGAAGAAGGGCTCGCTTTGACTGGCGAAAATCTGAGATTATTCAGATTAAATCACTCGGATGTTTGGGACTTCCTCATCCTGGATGGTGTAACGGTAGTATGCTCGAATGTAAATTGGAAAATGCAAGTTCGCTTCCTGCTCCACGGCGATGAATTTTTCAAATTTTCTGGTATGAAAGAGTTAGTCAGTAGCACTAAATCTGCAATTTCAGATTGCTTATTGGCTCATAATACAATTAAATTTCTGTGAATGGTGAGCAAGAATTCTGTTTACTGAGCTGTAGTTTGAATTAAATTCTAGTATGGAAATAGTTTTTTTTCAATTTTTGGCTTACCTAACAGTGTTCAATTATAGTAATTGTGAATTTACAAACGAAAGGAAAATTTAATAGTGACAAAAATGAATTATTTTATGAAAAAAGTTCTTGCATTAATTTTTCACAAAACAATGAGAGCATTTTTTGTGACAGTATCCTTCATTCGACTGTTTTTTCAATTACCAAGAAAATAGCTTGTGCCAGAATCTGTTGTTACATAATTTTAAAGTGTTGAAATATATACAGATAAGGATTAATTTTTTTTCTTCCCCCAAGTAGAAATAAGTAAAATAAACTAATGCACAGACATGATTTGTATTAAAAGGGATCCTAAGCATTTTTTTAAGAAGGAATTATTTCCAAATTATGTTCTTTTAGTGTACAGAAGCATTGTCCCAGAAATAACCCCATTAAGCAAAATACATGCAATAATATCCAAAAATTATTTTTTTCCAGAACAAGAAAAAAATATAACTTTTTTTAATTTAGTAAGGAACGTTTTAGCCAGAGATATGTATATGAGGGAACACTTTTTCTTCGACCTCAATATGATTTCGCTTGACGTTTTCCGTTTGCTATTAATATTCTGCACGCTATTTATTAAACGAATTTGCTTTTCATTGTTGCTAGAAAATCATGAAGGCAAAAAAAAAAAAATGAACTACACGGACAACGAAGAAAATAGAGTTAATTTCATTGAATCGAGCAACAAAACTTTCGAATATGTCTCTTGATACGATTTTGCTAAAGGAACGGCTAAACGCAAAAATCCACACTACACGGAAAACGAAAAAAAATTAATTCAGTAGTGTTAAACGATTAAGTTCAGCAGAAATCACATTTTAATAATGTTCCTTTTGAACGTTTTATTCTCTAATAGTTTGAAATTAATATGCAATGATTAGATGTGCCACCTTATATTTGCTGCGTGTTGGAAAAAATAGCTCTCTACTTGGTCACCGTTTGCTCTCGGCAGCCCAAGCAGAGGCAACAGCACTACCTTGGTCACGTGATCTTACAGATTCCCTTCCGCACCGAAGCCTGTCTTTCTCGTCAGCCTCGGTCAAAACATTGTGACGTCATCGAAACACGTAAGTACAAGCTACGTGGGAGTGCCAGGAATCACGTGACCGCTATGTTGCCGATCTGCGATAAAAGCTAAATCGAGAGTAGGAAGAGATGGTTGGTTTTGGAGATGTTGTAGTGTGGATCGGCCTTTTGTTGTTACATCCACTTGTAGTACGTCTCAAAGAACTCGTTTGGATGATTTAACCCGTGGGCGAATTGTTGGTATACTGGCAGGAGATCTTACAACGAGAGACGTAGCGAAGGAGTTCGGAATTGCCAAGAGCGAAGTATCACGGATTTGGAAACAATTTTTTGAACATAAAATAGTCACCAGAAGGTACAGTAGTGGTCGACCACGCAAAACTACTCCATCACATGACCGTTATCTTGTTGCAACGGTTGAAAGATCTTGCCGACTAACAGCTGGCAAATTAGCAAAACAGCTTGAATCAAGCACGGCTACAAAAATATTGCATGAAACCGTGTCAAGGCACTTTAATAATTTCGGATTGTATGCCCGAAAACCTGTACAGTGTTTTCCATTGACATCAGCATCCAAAAGAACTTGTTATCGATGGTGTCGTGAACACTCAGCATGGAGTGAAGAGCAACTAGTCGATGTTCCGTTTATAGACTAAGGCTGATTTTGTTTATCATCGGACTCTAGGCGGCAATGCATCTGGGGAGAACCCCATTCTGCCTATTCAGCCAGAAACATTGCAGAAATTTACCACAAGTGGGGTGGTTGACAGTGGCGTAACTACCACTCCCGCAGCCCCCGCAACTGCAAAGGGAGGAAGGGTTAACAAATGGTCGTTCTACAGCTGCCAGTTATAGTTTTACGAAAACATTCGAACACGCATAATAATGAAACCAAAGATTCATTTTTTGCTTTAAGATGCATTTAGCTTTGCCTAAATAAATGCCTAGTTTCATTTATAAAACACTGAATGCTCTAAACATTGAAAGTGTTCGGTCCTTTGACTTCGGGTTGTAATGCTATTGCTCTGCAATTGGTTTCAAATAATACGATTGCTCTCCAATCGCCTTCTCTCTGCGCTGCTGAAGAAAAGCGGGAGGCCACAGTGGGATTCCCCGTGGAGGATGTGCGAAAACAATCAGTTACCTAGGATTACGTGCACGGCAGGCGTCAATATTTATTCACAGCTGCCGCAGATCTGCAATGTGTAAGAGGGTGATTTCTTCAAATGATTTATTTTAGTTTTAGACAAAGCAATTTACACGTATTGTCAAATCGATTACTTAAAAAGTGAACGCTACATAGCTCTAGGTACCACCATTACTTTTGCAGACACTCTCCCTGACTCCCTAACCCCCCCCACTCCCCCAGCCATCACGCACACACAAACACCGCGAAAAATGCATCCTCCCTCGTCTTCGAAATCTTGGGGAAATTACTGTGCTTAGCGGTGCTGAAGTAAATCTTGCGGGGGGCACACGGTGTGCTAGTTATGCCACTGGTGGTTGAGTAATGGTCTGGTCTGTGATTATAATCAATGGGCGTACAGAGCTCTTAGTGTTGGAAAAAGGGTCAATAAACGCCCAGCGTTACTGTAAGAAAGTCATTTTAGAGAATGTAAAGATGTTTCGTGGTGCTGCGGGGAATTCTTTCATTTTTATGGACGACAACGCCCGTCCTGATCGAGCATCACGTGCATATGAACTGTTGCACAGCAAACCGATCGATTAAATAGAGTGGCCTGCGTATTCTCCCGGTCTGAAATCCATTGAAAATGCATGGGAAGCCCTGAGGAGGCGCTTGCAGAACGAGATCCTCCACCTGGCACCAAAAATGACATCGTGATGGCGCTAAAAGAGGAATGGAGAAACCTCCTTTACATCTTCCGGGAATCGCGTGAAAAGCATGGTTCACCGATGCCAATTATACATTACAGTCAGGGGTGGACATGATCCATGAATAAGTATTAATTATTCTCGGTTAATTTCAGTTATTATGAGCCAGTGTCAGAGAGTGGTATGATTTGTTCTTTTACCGATGCTCTCTATTAATAAGCACAAATTCATGCTTATTTATTTGTGCGCATGTCCTATTCATCTTTGTTTACTTCACATTACAATACTTTCATCCATACCCTGTTAGAGTAAAAGTTTCCTCTGAAAATATACACTGAAGTGCCAGAATAACTGGTACACCAGTCTAACACTTCGTAGGTTCCCCACTGGAGCGTAGGACTGCATAAATATGACGGGGCATGGACTCCACTAGCTTCTGGAAATATGCTGTAGGCAATGCATACCATACTTCCTGCAGAGCGTTCCACAATTCGGGTGTATTCCGAGGTCTCGGATTTCTGTGTTCGATAGCGCGTTGCATGGCATCCCAAATGTGTTCTATCACGTTCAGATCTGGGGACTTGGGTGTGAATGGCAACACCCCAAACTCAGATGAATGCTCCTCTAACCATAATGTTGGGTCCCGACACTTGTGTAGAGGCGCATTGTCCTGTTGGAACAGGCCCAACCCATCAGCATGAATGCTGGACATGAACGGGTGTACCTCGTCAGAAAGGATGCGCACATAGCGTTGGTCGAGCACAAACGTTTGTAGAATTACCAGGGGTCCTAGTGACGTCCACCTAAACACACTCCATACCATTACGGACCCCCACCAGCCGGTACAGTTCCCTGTTGACAGGCGGGATCCATAGCTTCATATGGTTTGCGCCACACACAAATCCTTCCATCTGCCCGATACAGTTGGAAACGCGACTCATCAGATCAGGTTACTTGTTTCCAGTCATCAAGTGTCCAGTGGCGGTGTTGCCCTGCCCAAGCGAGGCTCATATCTCTGTGTCGTGCACCCATAAAGGAAACTCGAGTTGGGCGTCAGCTCCCAAAGCCCATATCGTGCAGGGTACGTTGCACAGTCCGGACGCAGATGCTTTTTGAGCCTCCAGCATTGAATTCCAATAATACCTGCGAGAGTGTTGCACGTCTATCGCGTGAAACGATTCTTGACAGTCGACGATGGTCACGTTCACGCAATGCCTTTTTACGGCCACACTGGTATCGTAGGTTGGAGGTTTTGTCTGAATTCTTGTAGTCACAGTACACATTTGCAATGGTCGTCCGTGAAAATCCGAACTTCGTTTCTACCTCCGAAATACTATGACCCATCACACAAGCGCCAACTATAACACCGCGTTGAAAATCGCTTAAATCGTTATTACTTGTCATTCTTATGCCGAAAACAGCTCTGACAGCTGGCAAGGATGTTTATCGCTTTATATACGTACTGGCGGACGCGACCGAGTACGCGCATGGGTGACGTTGCTATGTATTTTGCATAAGCTCGTCTGTACCAGTTTTTCCGGCACTTCAGTGTGAGTGATCCTTAACTTTTGGACATCAGTCTATGTTAACTACTTCGCGTTATAGTCAATCAGAGATGATTATTTTTAGCTTTCTCAAGACTGTGTAGGAAGAGAGTCTGAGGTCAGTTGATATCTGCAAGCGATGTACAAATAAACCGTGATCAACTCTAAACCGTGTAATAAGGAATCTTTATCAATGTCATGTGCAACTGTCCATGAGCAGTTTTATTCTCAAACCTTACAAAGAACACAGCTGGATCAGATGTTGTCTTCAGAATGTGTAAGAATACTATGATCTGTCGTAACTAGGAGGAACTGAGTTATGATTTCGTGATCAGACGTCGTCTTCTGTACATGTGAGAAGACGAATGTGATGAGACGCTTTTGGTAGACCGTATGAGAAGAAATCTTAATCAGTTGTTATTTACAGACCTCATGACAAGATAGCGTGAAGAGAAGACCTTAACAAACCATATAAGAGCCGTTATATGCACTGCTGAAACATTCATATTCAGACCCCTTCTATTCTTAGTGAATTAGGTCCTAAATTCAAGATTCCTTTTGAACGACAATGTTAACCATTTGCTAACGATGCGCCACATAAACAACGCACGTGACATTTTAGCAACACTAAAGATGCATATATCAACAATTTGCGATGTTATATGCGAAACTAAACGACTCGTATGGGTAAAATAATAACCTTACGCTAATAAATCGGATTGCTAGTATAGTTTTACTATTTTCTACGTAGTTGGTGAATAGTTCTTAATTAACCTGTTTTTTACGCTTTCCAACCGTAAGTTGATTTGAGACGAAATGTTTCGACAATCTCTCTTATTGTTCTTGTGCAAAATGCCTGCACCTCTTACCACGAGGCTCCTTTGTGAATCCATACATCGTGCTGTATATAATATACATAGAATTTTAGAGTTTGTATATTTTACCGTACAATATATGTATCAGGACGCCCATGTACGCCTCCTGAACCCAACCTTGTTAATAAACTTGTGTTGAACTGAAGAAGCGTATATGCTCCAGCTTTGTCCGTCCGTCCGTCCGTCAGCACGATAACTCACGTAAAAATGGTTCGATTTCGACGAAATTTTAGTATGTGGTAGGGGATCACCTGGGGACGAACCCTATTGAAAATAAATGAAATGGGGTCAAAGGTCAGGACATAGGAGCGGGATCCATTCCATGCCTTTATGCGTCATAACAAGCGTAAATATGGTTCGATTTCGATTAAATTTTAGTATGTGGTAGGGAACCACTGGGCACGAACCCTATTGAAAATTGGCGAATAGGGGTCAAAGGTCAGGCAGGGCATAAGACCGGGATTCGTTCCGTTGCCTTATGCGTCATAACTTTCGTAAAAATGGTTCGATTTCGATGAAATTTTAGTATTTGGTAAGGAACTACCAGGGTACGAACCCAATTGAAAATGGGCGGAATGGGGTCAAAGGTCAGGACATAAAAGTGGGATCCATTTCATTGCCTTTGTGCGTCATAACATGCGTAAATATGGTTCCATTTCGATGAAAGTTCAGTATGTGGTAGGGAACCACCTGGGCACGAACCCTATTGAAAATTGGCGAATTGGGGTCAAAGGTCAGGCAGGGCATAAGACCTGGGATTTGTTCCGTTGCCCTTATGCGTCATAACATTCGTACATATGGTTCGATTTCGATGAAATTTTAGTATTTGGTAAGGAACTACCAGGGTACGAACCCTGTTGAAAATGGGCGGAATGGAGTCAAAGGTCAGGGCATAAAAGTGGAATCCATTCCATTGCCTTTATGCATCATAACGTGCGTAAATATGGTTCCATTTCGATGAAATTTTAGTATGTGGTAGGGAGCTACTGGGGACAAACCCTATTGAAAATGGACGAAATGGGGTCAAAGGTCAGGCAGGACATAAGAGCGGCATTTGTTCCATTGCCCTTATGCGTCATAACTTGCGTAAAAATGGTTCGATTTTGATGAAATTTTAGTATGTGGTAGGGAGCCACTGGGGACGAATCCTATTGAAAATGGGCAAAATGGGGTCAAAGCCTGGAGTGGGATCCATTCCATTGCCCTTGTGCATCATAACGTACCAAAAAATGTTTCGATTGCGACAAAACGTTATCATGTTGTTCCTGAGGTATAGTGAACCGGTTCTGTTGAATATCAACGAAATGGGGTCAAAGGTCAGGACACAGGAGCGAGATTTATCCCACAGCCATTATCCTCATAACTTGAGTAATGATTTATGGTATGTTGGAAAGCGTATTATAATCAATGCATTGCATGATTTTACTAACTTGTTCGCCATTCTCCGAGCAATGTGGAAGGCATTTAAACTTTTAGACAGCTTAGACTCAAACGGGAGAAGGAAGTACAAATGGTTGAAGCGTTCGATTATTCAGATGGCAGTTTCTGTCTATCTCCCTTGAAAAATGTCATCTGGTTGATGTGCGAAAGCTTGGAAACTATTTTTATGTACACTGCTGGCCACCCAAAATGCAACACCAAAAAGGAAGCATCCAATTGGCCTAAAATTCGCCAGCATGCGTCGCCCGCGAGCGGACATGCAAACGATTAGCATTGCAGGGCATAGGCAAATCATGTGCGCCCGGCACGCCACCGAGAAGCACTGTATGAAGGGTGCACAGAAGGCGGGGTGTAAATAGTAGAAGTGTGTTGTGCTGCCGGACCTGTGCGTGGGCAGCTTCCTGATGCCTCGCCTCGTCACAGAATACGGCAGTCATTCCAGCACGTTTCGGAGTTCGACAGAGGACGAATAGTGGCTTATCGCGACAGCGGTTTGTCGTACCGAGACATTGGCGCCCGTGTGGGACGACATCCAGACACAGTGAGGCAAGTATGGATTCGATGGGTGCAGGAGGGACGGACGGACCGACGTGAGTGATTGCCGCAGCCGCGGCACACCACCGAACGAGAGGACCGTCATGTTGTGCGGCGAGCATTGACGGCTCGCACCGCCACATCACGAACGTTAGCGCAGGACTTAGGGTGTGTTGCGCACCAACCTGTGTCACCACGTACCGTTCGACGTCGTCTGCAGGAGCGAGGACTTGTCGCACGGCGCCCATTGCTCCCATTACCATTGACGTTACACCACCGGCGAGTGCGGCGGCAGTGGGCCGTTCAACGTCGCACCTCGACTACGGAATGGCACGACATTGTCTTCTCCGACGAATTCCGCTTCTGCCTACAACACCACTAAGTTCGGATTCACGTGTGACGGAACCGCGGCGAGAGAATGTATGACGCCTGCACTATGCATCGCCATACCGGTCCGTTGCATGGCGTTATGGTTTGGGGCGCAATTGGATATGACACCCGCACCACTCTGGAACGCATCGCCGGTACACTCAACAGCCACCGCTACATCTCCGATGTTTTGGAGCCTGTAGTCCTTTCTTACCTGCAGGACCTGCCAGCGGCCACGTTTCAACAGGATAATGCGCGCCCGCACGTGGCACACATCGTGCAACAATTCTTTACGGCCCACCAGGTATCACTGCTGCCGTGGCCCGCCTGTTCTCCCGATATGTCGCCCATCGGAGACGTCTGGTCGCTGATCGTAAACCGAGCGGCACGGCAAGCACCACCCGCGGCTACGCCTGATGAACTGTGGCAACGTGTGGAAGCAGCCTGGACCGACATACCCCAAGCCCACATCCAAAGCCTCTTTTGTTCGATGCCATGGCGTGTAGCGGCCGTTATTGCCAGCCACGGGGGCCACACGAACTATTGATGTCTGCGTGTTCCGCAAGTCGCATGGACCTGTAAGCTCAATCGTTTCATCTTTGTATCTGTTGTTATGTGTCCAGTAAATCTGGCTTTGCTATCTCGTGTCCTTCTTGGTGTTGCATTTTGGGTGGCCAGCAGTGTATATACTAACGCCATTAAATCGGATTACAAGTATAGCTTTACTATTTTCAACATAGTTGGTATATAGTAGTTCCTCGCTATTAATTTGGAAATTTGAGTGTTCGCCAATTTTTAGTGCACTGTTCTTCGTACATTGGCAACTATATTCATTTTTGTAGATTATCCTTTAATTTCGAGCACTAGCGTGTGTGTGTGTGTGTGTGTGTAAATTTTCACTATTATTTTTTCATTTATACGTCATTAGATGCGAAATGTAATGGAGATTTCAAAAATGTCTTAGTTATTCCTGTAGCTACCCCTGTTCTTAAGATACATTACATAAATCATGACCAAGTCGAAATTATCATGAAAAGGATAATTTATCCAATACTTAGGTTTACAACAATAAATCGTTTTTGTAATTAATAAGGAATGAAATAACACTTGAATACAGAAATATAAGGAAGCAAAATTATAAAATGTACTTAATATTTCGTTGCCCAGCCTTAAGCTTTAATCACAGTTTTGCATCTTGTTGGCATACTGTGAACTAGGATTTGTAAAAGACTGGGTTGAACAATACGATTCCAAATTTGAATTACACAAGTTGAATTTTAGTTGTTGGCTTCTTTTTTGATAGTTCATACGACACTTTTAACAACAAATTTTCGATCGGGTTTAAGTCCGGTGACTCTGGTGGCCAATCAAGGTGCTAAACATTTTTTTCCTGAAACCACTTTTACACTATATAGCACGATGGCAGGGAGCATTGTCATCTTGAAAAACAAAATTGCTCTCATAAAATGTTCTAGATGATGATAGCATCTTGTTTTCTGTTATTAAAGTGTATTTCTTGAAATTTACCGTACCATCGACAATATGGAGGTTCCCAACGCCATGTACACACATGTAGCTCCAAACCATGACCCTTAGCGTATGCTTAACAGTAGTCATTAAGTAATTTGGATGGAATTCTTCATTCTTGGATCTCCTTACATAGGCACTACTCTGATTCCCATTATTGCAAAATTCTGACATCACTGGAAAGGGACATTTTCCCATTGCTTGGTTGTCCATGAGACATGCTGTTTTGCCCACTGAAGCCAACGCTGTCTTTGATTTGCAATTAACAGTGGTTCACGCCTGCTTTTGCAGCCACGTAAATCATAGTGAAATAGCCTCCTGCTAGCAATAGATGTACTAACAATAGTATCAGTCACTTTAGACCATCTTTGAGGCGATTCAGGTAAATTGAGCCTCCTGTCTGCCAGGCTTAGGTTCTGAGAATTCTGTCCTGCCTGGTTGTAGTGGATCTGGGCCTTCCATTGCGACGCATTATTTTTAATACCAGCAGTGTATTTTACTTTCTTCAGTAGCCTAATAACTGTAGATTGATTACAGCTCACTGTTTCAGCGATTTGCCTTGAAGAATATCCCTCTTCATGCAGAACAACTATTTTTACTCTCTCCGCTGTGGGCAATTCCGCAGTTTTAATTATTATTGAGAAAGTACACAAATTATAACACAATAACAACAAGAAACAACCACCAGAATGCTCTAGTAGATCTTCTGAGCGTCATTTTCTTGTAGGACTTCCGTCCACAGTGAGTAGAGTTTAGGTCTCAGCCACCTACAGCGATATCGCCTTTTGGTCAGGACATAGAAACGGAACAAATGAGAGCAAGTCTAGCGACTTTGACAGAACAGTTTGTAGTGAGATTAGAGTACAGTAGATGGCGCCACCGTACAAGTACGATATTGCATATAGAGGGGTGAGAGAATTTCAGAGGAAGGGGGGCATGCCTGAGGGCCGTCACTTAACGTGCTCCTCCGATGCACGGCGGATATTCAGTGATTGTCAGCAAATCACACCATCTCTGAAAGATCAGCCCAGGTTCGAACTTGAGGACCTTGCATCGATAGTCTGAACTGCTACCGCTAAGCCATCCGCGGCTCGCAATGCTCTAGTAGCTCTGCATCAAGCTTTATAAAGGCTGGAGCAGGATTAGGATAGCATTAGGAAGCAGCCAATTAGGTAAAATAGTGTCTATGATTGGCTGTACAACTGATACGCAATGAATGTGTTTGTCAAACTCCATATTTTATGTCTTATATTAAGAACAGAAGTAGCTACAGGAAAAACTAAGACATTTTCGAAAATCTGCATTAAATTTCACATCCAATGACATATAAACGATGAAATAACTATGAAAATTAGTTAGTTGAAGAAAGAAATAAACCTAAAAATTTCACGTTTTTTTAGGTGATGCAATACTTTTGCAAACCACTGTATTTATTGCATCTCTTTTTTTACGCTTTCCAACCGTAGGTTGAAGAAAGGTATATGCTCCAGGTTTGTCCGTCCGTCTGTCTGTCTGTCGGCACAATAACTCGCGTAAAAATGGTTCGATTTCGATGAAAATTTAGTATGCGGTAGGGGACAACTTGGGCACGAACCCTATTGAAAATGGGTGAAGTGAGGTCAAAGATCAGGACATAGGAGTGGGATGCATTCCTTTGCTCTTATGCATCATAACTTGCGTAAATATGGTTCGATTTCAATGAAATTTTAGTATGGGGACAAACCGTATTGAAAATGGACGAAATGACATCAAAGGTCAGGACATAGGATCGGGATCCATTCCATCGCCCTTATCCTATACTATTAAATAAACACTTCTTGTATGTATGCAAAGTTTATTTTAAAACGGCTCTAAGGATTTTGATAAAAGTCGTTAACCTACCGTTTTCTGGTACTACAGATCGATTTAGCTTGATCTCGACTTTAGGAAAATTCACTTAGTGGGTTAAATAACCACCCCGAATTATCACGTTTTTGGTGTCATGGCGTCGTCCCATTAAAATTACTCATGCTTAGAAATCTTATGACGTGACAATCGAGCGTTTTAGATGTTGGCGCGTGGTCACGCCATCTGTTTCATTACGTTACGCGTTGTGTGTGGATCCTATTAAAGTTTTATGACATCACACTCTTTCGAGCAGATGGTCGCGATTCCCATCTGCCTCATTACGTCACGCGTTGTGTGCGTATGACCGTTCGCACGATAACTCGCATAAAAATCGTTCGATTTTGATGAAATTTTAGTATGTGGTAGGGGAAAACCTGGGAAGAAAACCTAATTAAAATGAACGCAATGGGGTTAAAATTCAAGACATAGGAGCGAAATCACTTCCATCGCCATTATGCGTCATAACTTACGTAAACATGCTTCGATTTGGATGAAATGTTAGTATGCTGCAGGAGCCGGCCTGGGGACGAATCCTATGAAAAATGGGTGAAATGGAGTCAAAGGTTAGGACACAGGAGCGGGATCTATTCCATAGCCCTTATACATCATAACTTACGTACAAATGCTTCGATTGTGACAAAACTTTATCATGTTATTTCAGAGGTATACTGAATCTCTTCTGTTGAATATCATCGAAATGGGATCAAAGACCAGGGCACAGGACCAAGATTTATTCTACAGCCATTATCCTCATAACTTGAGTAATGATTTCTGGTATATTGGAAAGCGTATTATAAACAATGCATTGCATGATTTTACTAACTTGTTGACACTTGCGATAGTCTCTTCGGACTTAATTCATATAATATTTTTGCAAGGACTTGAAGAAATTGAAGTATTCCAAAGAAAATCAACTATTCCTCGTAACGGTTTCGTAAATATCCTTGGCAAAACTATCATATATATGAAGTGTGAAGAGACATACTGTATTTCTATAACAGGTATATTTTTAGGTGTACATCTATAATAGAAACATACCTCTAGAAACCGGTATGATTCCGCACTGGCTATCATCTCAAATTCTTTAACCCTTTAAGCGGCAGATATATCTGGACCAAATGCTGCCCACACTTTTCTGCGCTTCCCAAACCTATATGTTCTCATAGAGGTCTGGATTTACGAAAGCTGACAAAACGATTCCTTTCACCTTTTTACCTGAGAAGTACAAACCACAAACTTGTCACTGGTCGTAAATTCTCTCTCTCTGTCCCTCCGTCTTTTCTACCTGTCTCTGCCTCACTCTGTCTTTGCATCTCTTCGTCTCTCTATTTCTGTTTCTCTTTATATCTTTGTCTCTTTCTATCTCTCTCTGTCTCTCACTCTATCATTCTCTGACCCTCTCTCTCTGTGTCTGTCTGTCTCTCTCTTTCCCTCTCTCTGTCTCGCTCCCGTCTTTCTGACTCTTTCTCTCTCTCTCACTCTCTCTCTCTGTTCTAGTACCTTATTACCTGCTTCATGATTGAAGTCCCGATGGGGAACGGCTAGTTTTTCTGGCGTGGACATAATACCATTGGGTAGAATGATTCAAACATGCAACGCTTTCTGATGGGTAAGATCACTCGTTTCAGCCGCCTCGTTCGGTCCACTTCTTAGACAGCGAATTCATTCATTCAAGCTGATACCAGCTCATTTTGCTAACCCCGAGTTATTTCGTTCCAGCTGGTTAAGGGGGTTAACAGTTCTTATTATGTCAAGAACAAGTGGACCACTGATCGTTAGAGACCTCTGAGGATTCTGCAAGTTGTTAGTTGTAATTCATTTGAAACGCAAGTTTTGCAGGATGAACTTGATTTAGTATTTCCCATTTTAAATGAAGAATTTGTTTCGTACTATTAATGAAAATAAAAAAGCACATGCAGTTGCGACGCTATAACTCGTAAAATACTGAAAGTCAAAAGAAATTTCGAAAAAAATTCTGTGCTTAAACTTGCGGTGAACGTTTTCCAACTTCAAAGTTAGTTCACGGATTAATGCTTCCTTGAAGAGATATAGCATCTTTCCCACTGAACGGAGAAGTCATTTCATTTATAAGGAATTATTAAAAGAAACCTTCCTATGACGTTATCTGTCCATCCATTTTGTTTCAAAGAAATGCCACGAGACACGTGAATGATGGGAAGAGAAAGAATCTGTGTTGTTTCTATGACTCTAGCGGCTTTAGCTTTGTCATTTCCGGGAGAACGAACAATGGCCATGACAGCAGATAAGAAATACAAACCCCGATGTATCTCGAGCTGCACCCGTTTGAGGAATGTTTGATTTATAACCATCAGACCCTCCTTGGAAAAAAAAAAGAAAGTTATTCACCATTCTCTTTGAGAAAAATGTCACCACTCCCTATTGCGAAATGGTTTTCCTTCGCACTTCCAGACTTCATGATGTCAGGGAAATACGGCAGCATTTTCCGCTGACAGATGGAATGACAGCTGGATGATTGAAAAAACTGTAAAGGTTATGTACCACTGAAAGCGTATTAGGCTGCGTAATAGCACCTCAGGCGTTTAAAAAATTGCAATAAATGGTTTTTCACTGCATCCCCATTCTACTTTTAATAGCGCTTCTCGAGATGCCACTTTCAGAAGAAGATGATGGCAAGTTTTTCCTAGTACCTTTTTCCAGACTGAAAACTGCATTTAGGCGTATTTCAAGTGCTTTTGATTTGTTTCCGAAGTTACGTACCTGCGAGGACAGCTAAAAGTGCAAAATCACATCGGAAAACTATTTTAAAATACACTTACCAGGCACTGAATTAGAAACTTTCATTCAATACCGGGTTGGACTACGTTTAGCTCGATTAACTCACGTACGCGGTTTGGTATAGACTCCACAAAGTATTGGAGCGCATCTATAGCATACCATGCGCTTGCCAAACCGTTTTTCAGCTGGCTTCTCCCGTATATGTTTTTCAAACATGTCCCATACATTCTCAATGGAGTTCAGATCCGGTATTTGTGGTGGCCAGGGAAAATGGTGGAAGTCGTTGTTACGCTCGCTGTACGTCTGCTGATCACATCTTGTTCGATGGACAGTAGCGTCCTTGAAACAGCCTCCATCTGCTGCATAAAAGGTCAACATTGCAGGATGAACTAGATTTGAAAGAATGGTCGGATAATCCTTGGAGGAAATTCGACCTTCCAGCAACACGAGACCATCAGAACATGGTGCGATGCTCTCGTGTGGTACGGGACCCATTACCACACGAAACCATCAGGGATGGTACGGGACCCGTTCCATACCATCAGAACATGCCACCTCTAGAAATTTGAGTTGTGTTTACAAAGCAAGCTGAGTCCATTGCTTTATAGGGATCCCACCAAACTCTGCCTACCGTCAATACATAACAAAGTGTTCAGCGACTAACGGACCATATTACTTTTTCCAGTCTTCTAGCGTCTAGTCGGGGTGTTCCTGTCACCACTGCAGACGGACTTTCCGGTTCTTTGCAGAAAATCAGTGGTTACCGTATGGGCATGCGACTGCCAATACCGGTCCTCTGCAATTCCCCGCTCACAGTTAGCTGCACACAGGCAGTTCTATTTCCCCGTACAAACCTTCTCAGACGACGGCGATTTCGTTTCTTACAGATTGTAGTTTCGCCAAAGATACGCGAGCATTGTGGGCTATTTCCCCCTAATTAAAAACCTAGGATATCTTACCTTTGGAGAAACAAGTCAGCTTTTCTGTTTTCAGAATCGTCGCTCCAACCAGATGGGCAGCCAATAGGTCCTTTATTAAACTCCATAATACCCTTTGTTTTTACCATTGTGATCAATACTATTGCCAAGCAGAAGTCTTAAAGTGTTGCAGATATTACGTGGTGACGTGTGTGAAAATGTATTCAGCACATATGCTGTGTAAGTGACCTTCACGTACATCTGCATAGAGCTTTCAAATCAGAGGCCGCTGTGTGTAGTAGTTACATACAAACGCCCAACAAGAAGAATGATATGAGATGCTGGAATGCATCGTTTTTGGTGAAAGTTTTAAATGTACAATTTTAAAGACACACTAGGCTCTCGACTGGCCGTTTGATAAGAATAGTAGGCTTCTGACAAGCCATCCGTGCTGGGTCTGAGTTTGAGTCCTATGATGAGGGATGGGTCAGGTATTTGTCGTAAGGAGGTGGTTCTGTTTCTCGTCTCCCTGGAACCAGTCCCTAATTTAGGGCACATTAGGGACCGGTAATTGCTTATAGCTTTTAGAGTTGGTCGTATTCAACACGGATAATGTCCTACCAAATTCAAATCACTCTGTAATACACCGCGAATAAATACTGAAATAGAAACAACTTACAGTTAGACTCTTAACGCCGTTGTCCGGTACAGTGTGGATGCAATGCAAGCTTCCAATGTACACACTAATGAATTCAGTTGATAATACACTATGCTAACAAATGTTACCGAACACCCCTTCAAAAGCAAATAAACGGACCCGCTGCGTTGTTAAGATGCGCGGTACAGCTTCAAACGATATGAAAACAAGCCTGCAGCCGACCGCGCACATATCGCACTGTGAGTTTGAGTAAAAATGTCGCGGCGGGAGAGAACTGACTTTGAGAAGGGAATAATTGATGGGTGTTATATTAGTGGATTGTCCATAAGAGAAACCGAGAGGCTTTTAAACATACCCAAGTCAACTGTTTTGGATGTACTGAATACGTGGAAGACACATGGCGTGCCTGAAGCAGCAAAACGTACCGGAACACCAAAGAAAATCAGTGATAGTGGACGTCAAAGCCTCAGGAGAGTAGTTACAGCTAATAGACGGAGTACTGCACAAAACATCAGTGTGTACAGAGGAGTACAAATGGTGGAACCTCGGTATGTACGCGTACAGTTCGCAGAGAGCGTCATTCCATGGGTTACCGTCGTCACGCGGCTGCTCATAAGCCTTTCATCTCCACTCGGAATGCTAATCCTCGTTTAGTGTGGTGTAAAGAGCATTTATTGTGAACCGTAGATCAATGGAAACGGGTCCTATGGACTGAAGGATCCAGATACACCATCCATCAGTTTTATAGCCGTGTGTGGGTATGGCGGCAGGCGGGGAACGCTATTTACCACAGTGTACTGTTCCTACGGTCATGCTTGAAGTGTACTCGTGTGGGGGTGTCTTTCGTGGTATTGTCCCGGCCCATTGTTTATCGTGGACAAACGATAAGCAATGGGCCGGGACAATAACCAGCAGGTCTACCTCGATATTCTGGATAATTATAAACAACCAACTCTGTGGCAATACTATGGAACCGAGCCTTGTGGGTACTAGCAGGATAATGCACCGAGCCGTAAAGCAAGGACTGTTACGGCGTGATTTGACAATAATTCCGGATCGTAGGTGGACTGGCCGGCACAGAAACCTGATCTTAATTCCATAGAACACCTATGGGATGCATTAGAGCGCCGCATAAGAAGTTTGGAACCAAAGCCTGCTACTAAGCAACAGTTAGCGACAGTATTATGTACTGAATGGAAGCGTATACCTATCGCTGTGTTCCGAAACCTTGTCGAAAGCATATCTCGAAGGGTCAGTGCATGCATTAAGGCTAAAGGTGGATCGACACCGTACTAATGTATGTCAATAACTGCTATGTTGTGTTTCTCTTCTATGTGTCCGGTGACTTTTGTCAATATAGTGTACTTCAAAAAGTAGCAACGAAAACATTTGCTACCACCGATATGGTAAAAGATTCCGTCTCATGTACTTTGAATGTGGAATGATCTTGGGCGCTCGAATCATTGGTGCGAGCATTAGCAAAAGGGTTGCACTTGTGAAATATTCGAGGGCAGCAGGTAAAGTTTACCGAGAGTAGATAACCATTCAAAAAACAGGTTCGAAGCACAAGACATGTGGTCGCCAACTGCTACTGTATGCTCGAGCTGAGCGTAGGCAGACTTGTCTAGTCCAGCAGACGGGTAACACTTCGTCACATTACAGATAATCTTAATCAGATACCAAGTTCGATAACCTTTCAACGAACAGTTAGCCTGACACTACACCATATGGGCAACAGAAACAGATGTCCTGCCCGGAAGCCATTGCTATCAGCAGCGAGAAAAAGATATAACGCTTCTGTTTGCTCAGGTGCACAAGTGGATTGCAAATAAGTGGAAACAGATACTGTGGGCAATAACACCATGAAGATGGAAGGGTCAGGATATGGAGGCAGCATCAAGAAAGCGTGGACCTATCTTGCATCATCGGTACTCTTCAAGCTATTGAAAGCAGCGTTATTGTCTGAGGCATGATTTCGTGGGAATGTTTTGGCCCTTTGATTCGTGTGGAAAAGCATCTGATCGTCGAAAGGTATTTAAATATCGTTGCCGACCAGGTCCACCCAGTTATGTTCTTGGTTTATCCCAATGGCAATGGGTACTTCCAGAAGGCCAATGGTCCATGTCATATTGCTCACGTTGTACGCGATTGGCTTGAGGTGCATCACGAATATTTTCCTTGCTGCATCAGCCTCCTCAATCTAATGGAGCATTTGTGAGATGAAGTTGAAAGGGACATGAAATAGCTGGATATGCTCCCATTAGTTTTTCAAGAGATGGAGGATGCAATTCGTCACATTTGGAATAATATACACCAAGCCATTTACCGACATTTCATAGAGGCACAACAACGTGCTAACCAGGTGGTCATAATAATTTGTCCGAAAGAGTGGACGTGCCAAATCGGAAGGTATGTCCCTTCTTGTGTCCCTCTTTTGTGTTGGGGGACAGCACTAATGGGAAATCCAAAGTAATTTGGGTAATAGCCTTATAGAAAAGCGGTGCAGGTAGCACAGCCTTGCAATTAACGTAGGCCGAACACTGAGCCGCCGTATTTCAGGCATAGAAGGCTGTGATACCTGGGAGCACAGTAGGGGAAACATACGGATAGTAAAATGTGAGTACTTGTGTGTGTGTGTGTGAGAGAGAGAGAGAGAGAGAGAGAGAGAGTAAACAGTAAACATGGAAAATCGGGAAGCATGTGTTTGATAAAATACTATCCCCTGTGGGAAAAGAATGCATATAAAAAAACAGAAGACATGTAGTTAGTAAGATAAGATAATAAAAGCCTCTGTTAGTAAGATAATATAACAGCGTGTGTAAGTGTGTGTGTGTGTGTGTGTATGTGTGAAAGAGAGAGAGAGAGAGAGAGAACAGTAAACATGGAAAATCGGGAAGCATGTGCTTGATAAAATATTATCCCTTGTGGGAAAACAGTGGATATGGAAAATCAGAAGACATGTAGTTAGTAAGATAAGATAATAAGAGCCTCTGTTAGTAAGATAATATAACAGTGTGTGTATGTGTGTGTGTGACAGAGAGAGAGAGAGAGAGAGAGAGAGAGACAACAGTAGACATGGAAAATCGGGAAGCATGTGCTTGATAAAATATTATCCCTTGTGGGAAAACAGTGGATACGGAAAAATCAGAAGACATCTGGTTAGTAAGATAAGATAATAAGAGCCTCTGTTAGTAATATAATATAACAGCGTGTGTGTGTTGGAAAGATAGAGAGAGAGAGAGAGAACAGTAGACATTGAAAATCGGGAAGCATGTGTTTGATAAAATACTATCAGCTGTGGGAAAACAGTGCATATGGAAAATTAGAAGGCATGTGGTTAGTAAGATAAGATAATAAGAGCCTCTGTTAGTAAGATAATATAACAGCGTGTGTGTGTGTGTGTGTGTGTGTGTGTGTGTGAAAGAGAGAGAGAGAGAGAGAGAGAGAGAAAGAGAGAGAGAGAGAGAGAGAGAGAGAGAACAGTAGACATGGAAGATCGGGAAGCATGTGCTTGATAAAATATTATCCCTTGTGGGAAAAGAGTGGATATGGAAAATCAGAAGACATGTGGTTAGTAAGATAAGATAATAAGAGCCTCGCCGCCCCGGTGGCGCAGTGGTCTAAGACGTTGGCCTCTGATCATTCGTCCGTAAGGGGTCCGGGTTTGAATCCCGGTCAGGCATGGATGTTGTGTTTGTCTTACGGCACTGGCTCTCTCCCTTCCCTGGAACCAGTGACCCTAAATTAGGGACGGGCGACTGCTTATAGCACATTGAGTTGCTCACGGTGGTCGTTAAACCTCCAATAAAAAAAATAAAAATAAGAGCCTCTGTTAGTAAGATAATATAACAGCGTGTGTGTGTATGTGTGAAAGATAGAGAGAGAGAGAGAACAGTAGACATGGAAAATCGGGAAGCATGTGTTTGATAAAATACTATCAACTGTGAAACAGTGCATATGGAAAATCAGAAGGCATGTGGTTAGTAATATACGATAATAAGAACCTCTGTTAGTAAGATAATATAACAGCACTTTTAAGAAAAAAACAGTGCACATAGAAAGTCGGAAAGCATGTGTTTGATAAAATAATATCACTTGCGGGAAAACAGTGCATATGGAAAATCAGAAGATATGTGGCTAATAAGATAAGATAATTAGAGTCTCTGTTAGTAAATAATATAGCGGCTCTTGTAAGAAAACAGTGCACATGAAAAGTCGGAAAGCATGTGGTTTGCAAAATAAGAGTCCTTGTGGAAAAACACCGCGCTCGAAAAATCAGAAAGAAGGTATTTAGTAAAATAAGAGCCTGTGTGAAAAAATGATGCACATCGAAAATCGGAAAAGCTGTATTTAATAAAAGATGAGCCCTTGTGCGAAAATCCGCGCATATGGAAAATCGAAGGCGTGTGAATAACACAATACTAGGCCATGTGGCAAACCAGTGAAGCAGTAAAACCGGAACGTATGTGAATAGCACAGTACGAGAATTTGTGTGTGTGTGCAAAGAAATACCGGACATGGAAAATCGGAAAGCATGTGGTTAGTAAGATAAGAGTCCTTGTGGAAGAACAGCGCACATGGAAAATCCGAAAACCTGCGGTCAGTAAAATTAGAATCCTGGTAGGAAAAGGGTGCACATGGAAAATCGAAGGCATTTGGATAATACAATGAGAGGCCTTGTGAGAAAACATTGCAACAGGGGAATCAGACGGCACGTTAAGCAAAATATGACACCTAACGGAAAAACAGTGCCCAAGAAAAATCGGGAAATCTGTGGCTAGAAAAATTAGAGCCTTTGTGATAAAACAGTGCACATGAGAAATTGGAAGCCATGTGGGGAAAACATTACAGCAAGGAACTCGGATCGCATATGAATATTAAAACACGAGACCTTGTGGGAAAACAGTGAATATAAAAAATTGGGAACATGTAGCAAATAAAATGCAAACCCATGAATGAAAACAATGCATATGGCAGTCGGAGTGCATGAGGATAACTTAAATAGCTCTAAGAAATAAAAAAAATTATTAGCCGATTTCTAAAACAAATTTAACATCGAAAGAAAAGTTTCAATTGACGTTACCTATAGTGAGGAAATTCCGCACTAACAGACTCCGAAAAGGTAGGAAGACTATCAGTCATTACACATGAGAATGCGGTTTCACCATTCTCGTTGCTTTAAATAAGCACTCTGTGGAAACAACACTAGAGCTTCTAAGCAACCAAAACGTCGCTCTATTTCTTCGACGTATCAGAATTCTGTTACCTTCATTTTTCGAATTGCATGCTCGATGTTTTCAGTAGTTAACTACACTGAAGAGCAATTGAATTAGAGATACCTGTCCAGTAACGTGTAGCACCACCTTTCGCCCTGATGACGGCGGCGATTCGTCTCGGCATGGACTCGACAAGACACCGGAAGCGCTGGGAAGCCGTACGGATCCACGACCCCTGAAGAAGCTCCCACAGTTCACGAAGATTTGATGGAGGGGAGTCAGAGCCTCGAACATTTCTCTCGATGGCATCTCAGATGTGCTCGATGGGATTGAGGTCAGGTGACCTAACTGGCCAAGAAAGCGAGGTCATGTCGGTGGATTTTTCATCCAACCATTCGGATACAATTCGGGAGCGATAGCACGGTGCATTGTCTTGTTGCAGGATGAGGTCCCCAGTGGGATGTTGAAAACGCACAAACGGGAGCAAATGGTCGCCCAGGAAATCCCGGTAACGTTGACCTATGAGGGACAATGTCACACGTACCAGGGGTCCCATTTCAGTCCACGTAAACAGTCCCCATAAGAGAATGTCACACCCACCAGCTTGAAGAGTACCCTGCTGGCAAGAAGGATCCATCGCTTCATGTGGTTTGCGCCGTACTCGTATCCTGCCAATCGCATGTACCAACGTGAATCTCGACTCATCGGTCCAGGCAACATTTCTAAACATGTCGAGGGTCCAGTGGCGATGTTCCCGCGCCCATGCTAATCTTTGCACCCTGTGATGTGCGGTCAGCAGCGGTACCCTCGTGGGACAATGGCTTCTGTACCCCATAGCGAGGAGATGGTTCTGGATGGTGTGGCTGCTTACACGTTTTTGTGCACCAGCGTTAAATTGCCGAGTGATTTCTTGCACTGTGGCCCGTCTATCCGCTGTTACAATGCGAGCTAGCCGACGATGACCCCACTCATCCACACGCTGTTGTCCACGGCAGTTGACCCTTGCAGGGATGGTTTTACCGGATTCGATGTACTCACGGTGCACCCGTGACACAGTGGCTCGTGAAAATCCAAGTGCCTGCACGACTTCCGAGATGGAGTGACTCATTCGGCGGGCCCCGACCATTTGCGCACGATCAAATGCGCTTAGATCCTTCGTCTTACCCATACTGCGTACGACTCTTACTGACTTCCGTCGCATCACTCCTTATATTGTCGGATTGCTGCATACGTCATGCCGTTTCCGTTTACAGGGCCGCCCATAGCTCCACATTTGCATACGCCAGCTGTCTCTAATTCAGTTGCTCTTCAGTGTATATCATGTCTATATCCATATATCCAGTGGTGAAAATTAGCCGAAACGTAGCGGAAACCCGTTCCGGGAGCAATGCGACACCAAAAGAAAGGGAGCATATACTTTGAATGAAAAACATTTCGTAATGCATTATACATTTTAATTAATGATGCTATCTTGTATGAATTGTTCGTCGTTTTAGAATTAAAAATCTTCCTTCTGCTCTAATAAAGCTGTAATAAGGTGTTTGGTGAGAGCGAAGTTCAAGACAGGAACTGGTCGCCGAATGTCTGCCGGACTTCCTCCGCGGTCAGCCAGACTGTCAGGACAATTTGAAAATTATTTTAGGAGATAATTTTTATGTTTTGAAATCGAAGTTATTATAGATATTTCAGTTAAAATAAACGGATATTTCAGACAGGGCCGAGTTTCGTTTTCTTTTGTCGCTCAAGACAATTGCATATCACCGTCTCAAATACGAGCTGACTTTTTCTTTCTCCAATGTTTATTAATAACGGACACTTTTAATTGCACCTGCATTTGAATGGACTTTTCAATAAGATACGTACTTCTGAATAAAGAAAACACCTGTGACTTCCGCTAAATGTGAGTATTTCATTTTAATGTTTAATAAAGAAATTTCCCTATGACATTTTTAAAGCATTCACTTATACGTTGGGTTATGGCAGCGAATACCTTCCATTTCCACTACTGGTTATATCTAATATACACTGATAAGTTGCTTTCACAAATTCCAATGACAAGTTTTTACTTATTCTGTTTACTCATGATTGACGGAAATATTTTTCCAAAACAGGTGGCATTATCTGGAGGCTCTCACGTATTATGTTGTAACTATTAACATTCAGAATCTGTATTTTTCCGCTAATAATATTACAATAAAATTTATATACAGTTCGCAATGAAACTTCTCAGCTACACCATGCGGAAAATTCTTGGTTTTTAAATTACGAATGAAAAACAGACTTCTGCAAGAGTGTCGTGCTAAAAAAAAAAAAAAACATGGATATAAATTTGCTTGTTGTATGTAAACATTTAATTGAGATGATTTTGCCATCTGAAAAAGTGTGAAGCTGCATAACAAAATGAAATACGGCTATTTGAAAAAGGAACACAGCACTTTCTTGAAGTAAGTAAGTTCAGCATTATGCTAGAAAAGGTTTCTTAAGGTTTATTTTAAAAGTATCGATTTATTGACAAAAACGTTAATTAATCTAATGTCTAGACACCTAAATCTGACTGAATCATAAATTATTAAATGAATTCGGTTCTCATGACTCAGATATTATGAAAAACCTTAAACACTAAAAAAATAATTAATTATCTTTTGAAAAGAGTGCAGATGTCTACTTAAAAATTAAAAAAATACCGAAATTTACCAGAAAAAATCGATGATCGATTGTTTAGGATTCAGCATAGTTAATCATAACTATTCTTTACTTTCTATTCTATAAAAAACGGAACCGCTTTTTGGAGATGCAGTCAGCTCATAACTGTGGTTTTCCTATAGTGAGATAATAGGAAGCCAACCCCCACAATAGAGCAGTTTTTCAAATAACGTTGTTCTGTGGAAAATATAAAAGAAATCCATTTTAGCTTTGATTTTAGTGAAATAACATACTTTGTGATATATACGCAGATATTTGCGCACAAGTACTCAGAAATAAGAAGCGTTATAGACCATAAGAAAATGCCATTCCAAGTAGAAAATTCACAATCTTCTTTTAGTTCCTGATGCATCGTATACTAAATACAAAAAAGTTAATTAATAGAGGTTCTGTAAATGCAAACGTTTCCATTAGTATACAAGAAATCTCTTTCTAAGTGCACAGACGGCTTTATGAGACAGGACAACTCACACTGAGCGCCAAGAATTTCTTATGAGTTAAGGACACAGCATTTTAATTACAATACATGTACACTTTATGGGGATGTAAGGTCAGGTGATGCGTAACATCACAGCCTCTCCTTGACAAATGTCAACCCCGCCTTCTCGTGGTGCATCCTGTTCCTACTAAAGGGGCTCTGACGACCGCCAATAGCGGTATAACTATACCATCGGGATTAGAGGAAATTCTATCCCACACTCACCAACCCGCTTGGCCAGCGTGGTGAGTTATGGCCAAACTCCTCCAAAATGACTCCACAACTTAAATCTTGGCCCTCAGTCTCCGGCAGCTGGAATGTACCTGGCCAAGGCAGCGGCCAGTGCGACATGAAGGCAGAGGGTGCTAAGAATCCCCGGAGGACCGGACTAGGCTGCCATCTGATGCTGACTTTGGCAACGTACAATGGACGCTCCCTATCTTCTGATTCAAGGCTTCTTGAATTGGAAGAGGAACTACAAAGGATCAAGTGGGACATCGTGGGGCTAAGTGAGGTTAGGAGAAAAGGAGAAGATCTTATCGAACTGAAAAGTGGACATCTCTTCTACTATCGTGGGACAGATACTGGCAGAACTAGTGGTGTTGGATTTATAATAAACAAGAAACTGAAGGATAAAGTTGTAGAAGTTGAAAGTTCCTCTGACAGAGCTGCACGGCTTGTTATCCAACTCTCGAAAAGATACCAGGCTCAGATTATTCAAACTTATGCACCCACCACAAGTCATCCTGAAGAAGAAATTGAAGAATTTTATGAGGAAATTTGTCATCTAAATAATAAAGGTAAGCAGCACTTGAAAATAATTACGGGAGATTTCAATGCAAAAATAGGGCAACGGCAACAGAATGAAACTTCAGTAGTTAAATTCGGTCACGGCAACAGAAACCAGCGTGGAAATACTCTCGTTGAGTTTGCAGAGGCAGAAGGGTTTTTCATCTTGAACTCCTTCTTCAAGAAAAAGCCACACAGGAAATGGACATGGAGACATCCAAATGGGACGACAAGTGAAATTGATTTTATTATGTGTAACAAAAAATTCGTCATAGAAGACTGCAGTGTGCTAAACAAGTTCAACACAGGTAGTGACCATAGATTGGTGAGATGTAAGATGCACCTTAACACTAAACTTGAACGTGGCAAGCTCATAAGACAAACAAAATCTATTGACATAACCAACCTTAAAAAACACCATAATACCTTCAAGTTGGAACTGAAGAACAGGTTCTCTGCTTTAGAAGGCCTAACATCGGAAGAAGTGGACATCTCTGAAGTTAACAGAAAAGTAACCAAAGCTCTTATGGAAACAGCAACAAAATTAGCTGGGTCTAAGAACAAGTTGCATGTAAATAAATTATCAGGAAAAACGAAAATGTTGATGCAAAAAAGAAGAGAGATGAGGACAACTAAAGAAGATGTGACTTCCAAAGTGGAATATATAGAGCTATGCAAGACAGTACGAAAAAGTATCACTGAAGACGTAAGGAAATTCAACTGTGAACTAGTGAGGAAAGCAATTGAAAACAACCAAAGCCTAAAGATAGCAAAGGGACATCTCAGTAAGGGAAGAAAACAAATTATGGCACTGAGAAAAGAAGATGGTTCTGTAACAAGAAATAGAGGCGAAATTTTGACAAGAGTGAAAGATTTCTACTCCAAATTATATGAAAGGGATGATACATGCACTCCAGACATCATGAAAGATACCAGTACCAGATTTCCTCCAGTCCTTCCAGCAGAAGTTGCACATGCAATCAAGAACATGAAGCGGGGAAAAGCTCCAGGAGAAAATGGAATTACTGTAGACATCATACAAGAAGCAAGTGGAGAAATCGAAACAGTACTCGCCCAAATTTTCACTCGATGCCTTAATGAAGGAAAGATTCCTGAGGATTGGAACAACGCTACAATGATCCTGCTACATAAGAAAGGTGACATTGAGGATTTCGGAAACTACAGACCTATCAGCCTCCTATCAGTAGTTTATAAAATCTTCACTAAAGTTCTTTCACACCGCTTGAAGGTAACACTGGACATGGCTCAACCGAGAGAACAAGCTGGATTCAGGAGTGGCTACAGCACAATAGATCATATCCATGTGCTGAGAGAACTAATTGAAAGAGCGAGGGAATATGAACTTCCATTGTGCATGGCTTTTATCGATTATGAAAAAGCCTTTGATTCGGTGAAACCATCAGCAGTTACAATGGCTCTGAAAACCTGCGGTATTGAAGATGCATACATTAATATTATTAATAACATCTATGAAAATGCAAGTGCAAAGATTAGGCTGTTTGAAAATACAACACACGTAAAAATTGGAAAGGGAGTGAGACAAGGTGACACCATATCTCCGAAGCTCTTTAATGCCACATTGGAGGGTGTTTTTCAGTCGCTGAGCTGGGAAAACAAGGGGATAAAGATTAATGGAGATTATCTAACCCACCTTCGTTTTGCTGATGACGTAGTCATTTTTGCAACTAGCCCATCAGAGCTGCAGAATATGATCCAGGAACTTGCTGACAAGAGTAAAGAAGTGGGATTAAAAATGAACTTTCAGAAGACAAAAGTGATGTTCAATGCTTTTACAAGAAATGAAGATTTATCGTTTGATGGAGAAAAGGTGGAGATAACAGACACGTACGTTTATCTTGGACAGCAGATATCAAGTGAGGGTCACATTGATGAAGAAATTAATCGGCGTACAAAACTTGCCTGGAGAGCTTTTGGAAGAAACAGCATAATTTTCAAGAGCAATATGCCATTATGTCTTAAAAGAAAAGTGTTTGATCAATGCATCCTTCCAGTGCTTACGTATGGTGCAGAGACGTGGACCTTAACTAAAAGAGACATACAAAGGCTGCAGACAACTCAAAGGAGCATGGAGAGGTGCACGCTTGGTGTAACCAGGAGAGATAAGAAGAGAAACTCGTGGATCCGAAAAATGACAAGAGTGGAAGACATCATGATCAGAGTTAAATCCCTGAAATGGCAATGGGCTGCACATACTGCCAGAAGGACAGATCATCGATGGACAGCCGAAATTTTAGATTGGATTCCAAGGGACAGGAAAAGACCCAGAAGAAGACCACATGGGAGATGGGTGGATGAAATTCGAAAGTATGCAGGGGTGACAAGGAGGAGACTGGCACAAGACAGACCGTTGTGGAGGAAACTTGGGGAGACCTTCGTCCAGCAGTGGATTGATAATGGTTGACAATGATGATGATGATGACATGTACACTTTATGACTGAAAATCACATACCTTGCAATGTTGTAATATTATCTGTACCAGGTGTTTCTCTTACAATAAGATTATGTGAAAACACGGTAAAAATGAGCAATAGGTATTATTTAAGATAACGTACTTCCCTGGCTTCCAAAATAATTCCCCAGCCCTGGGTACAATAGATTTTTGGGATCGTTCGTCTAACTTCTGGGAGAGTGGGAAAGTCCGCCTTTGTTATCATCTGCAGCCGGGTCGTCGTATGCGCTTCAATGTCCCAAATGATCATATGTAGAGGATTTTAGGAAGGGAGTGTCTGACCCCAGGTCTTAAACAACCCTTAGAAATAGGAAGCTAGGAGATTTGGGCTAGAGTGCCCGATAGGAAAGTGACACGGAAGCGAAGTAGAAAGGGGGAAGGTAGACGCCTTTATTTATTACCGGGGGCCAGTACCCGGGGTCCGACGGCTTAACGTGCCCGTCCGACGCACTGCGGATATTTAGTGGATCGAGCGTTCGTACCTGCCTGGGATCGAACCCGAGGTTCTTTCCGTGGCAGTCATGAACGTTACCCACTCGGCCACCCGCGGCCTTCAATGTCCCAAATGCCCGCAAATCTCTTTCTTATCTGCGCTAATTCCAGTCGGGAAAGCAAGAAGTACTCCGTCCGTACCAGACCTAGGCGAGTACAGTGGGTATTTAAAGCAGCAACGACTCGTGATTAGAAAGTTTGGGATACATTTTCATCATATATTCCGCTTTCCCAAATCCTGTGTTCACAATCAATGTTTCATGATTAATGCCCAGTTCCTCAGCAAAGACGGATCCAGAACAACAGAACGAAGAGGTGGGATTTGATCCATAAAGAAAAAGACAAAACCTAAATTTAAGATATAATATATTAATACACTATATTGACAAACGTCACCGGACACCTAAAAGAGAAACACAACATAGCATTTATTGACATATATATTAGTACGGTGTCGATCCACCTTTGGCCTTAATGCATGCACTGACCCTTCGAGACATGCTTTCGACAAGGTTTTGGAACACAACGATAGGTATGCGCTTCCATTCAGTAAATAATGCTGCCGCTGACTGTTGCTTAGTAGTAGGTCTTGGTTCCAAACTCCTTATGCGACGCTCTAATTCATCCCATAGGTGCTTTATGGGATTAAGATCAGGGCTCTGTGCAGGCCAGTCCACACACGATACAGAATTATCGTCACACCACGCCGTAACAGTCCTTGTTTTATGGCGCTTTGAACGTGTGTGCCTTTGCTTCGTGTTTTTTCCGCACTACTACGCTTATTCTGTGATATCTGCCCTGTTGGGTATGGTGTTCATGAAGTTCTCGTGTTTCGTTTGACATATCTCCTAAGTCGGTGAGTGCTCGTTTGTTCCTATTATCCTCGTTTTACTTCTCGACCAAGTTGGTCGTTCTACGAACTTTCTTCGCCATTGCGAATGGCGTCATCTCCCGGATTTGCTAAGGGAACTGCCCATCTCTCTGAGCCACCTCCTACTACCCTGCCTACAACTGACGTTGCTATTGCGTTCCATAATGCCGTCCTGTCTTCACCTATCTTCGATAGCGTCAAGAATGCCTCTTCTTTCCTTGCTGTAGCCTCTGCTTTCTTGCCTTCGCCGCCTACATCTGACGGTGTGATGGATACATCTTTTCTCCTGTTGCTGCGGTGCCCTCCATCTACACATAGCCTTATCGCTGCCTGCTTTACCAGCTGCTGTTCCGGACGTTGCTCCTCTTCCCTCACCTGGCGTTCCATCTTTCAGAACAGCCTCGCTTTCCTCGAGGACTGGAACAACCACCTGCACATACTCATCTATTTCCTCGTCTCCTGCTTCGGCGTCCTCGTCTTCCTGGGTAAGTGCTCTGGATTCCTATGTTACTCTCCATGGACATGAACGTTTCCTAGATTTTCCTAAAGACTCTGCCACTGGTTAACAACTGCACACTGCTCGACCTCGGAGTTTCCTCCGAGGTCTTGCCTGACACTCCCCTGAATAAATAATGTTCTGCTTTAAAGACGATACTACCCCCGGTGCCATAACTCATATGGCCAGAAAGACTCTGTCTGTCATTGTGTATTTTGCTTTAATAGTGTTCCTCGCGGTGCCCCTGTTTCCAGACTTTTGTCCCAGCCTTCTGGCTTGTTTTCCAGCAAAAGTCATTTACAGCCTCTGCTCAACGTATGTCTTTCGCTTCCGCTGCCTTGAGGACCCGCTTCTCTGTAACAGTCAGTTCCAGCCACTGTTCAACCGCGTCTTCGCATCCGCAGCCATTAGCCTCTACATCCGACAATTCCAGTTTCCGCCAGCCTGTTGCCGCGCATCACCTTCTGCCAACGCCCTGATCTTCTATGATGAGACGCAGTGACCGCTGTCGCTGCGTCCACTGTAATTCATCGTTTGCACTGCCACGTCTGTCCTACTCAGGCCTATGTTGCCGCCCTATTCTCTCTGTGTTCCTCCGGCTCGTGTGAACTATTCTGTGCTAAACTTCTACTGATTGAGTCCGGCCTCCTGCTTCACGCTCATCATTGTGTGTTCACGTTACTGCAATGTTTCCCCTGCTACATGCTGTAATGCGGTTTTTGTATGTCTGGCCCTGTTTTATTGCTTTTGCGCTGTGTTCCATCACTTCGTGTGATCATTTCTATACTGAAATTCTACTGATTGAACCCTGACTCGTGCTCCATGCTCATTGTTGTGTATTCACGTTACTGTAATGTTTCTCCTGCCGCGGTTAGTTATGCGCAGTGTTTTGTATATTTTGCCCTATTTCATTATATTGCCATGTCCTTCCTGTTATTTTAATGTAGCGCTCCAAGAGAACTATTAAAGCGATGCTGAAACCTTGCTCTATGGCTCGGCGCATTATCCTAGTGCTATCAACAAGGCATTGTCTAAAATATCGAGGTAGACCAGCTGGTTAATAGGTTTCTCCACGATAAGCAATGGTCCCGGGCCATACCATCAAGAACTCCCCCACACGAGTACACCGCCAGCTCCAAAATTCACCGTAGGAACAGTACACTGTGTTAAATAGCGTTCCTCCGGCTCCCGCCATATCCACACACAGCCATGAGACTTTTGGGTCGTATATCTGGATTTATTAGTCCATAGGACCCGTTTCTATTGATCTACGGTCCACGATAAATGTTCTTTACACCGAGCTAAATAACGAGTGGCATTCCGAGTGGAGATGAAAGGCTTATGAGCAGCCGCACGCCCACGGTAACCGATCGAATGAAATTCTCTGCGAATGGTACGTGTACATACCGAGATTCCAGCATTTTTGCTCACCTGTACACTGAGTTCTCGTGCAGTACGCTGTCGATCAGCTGCAACGACTGTCCCGCGGCTTCGACGTCCTCTATTACTGATTTTCTTTGGACTGCCAGTACGTTTTGCTCCTTCAGGCACGCCATGTGTCTTCCACGTATTCAGTACATCCAAAAACAGTTGACTTTGGTATATTTGAACGCCTCCCGGTTTCTCTTATGGACAACCCACTAATATAACACCCAACAATCTATCTTTTCTCGAAGTCAGTTCTTTCCTCCACGGCATTTTCACTCCTCCTCACAGTGAGATATGATCACGGTCATTTGCAGGCTTGTTTTTATACCATTTGCAGATGTACCGCGCATCTTAACAACGCAGAGGATCCGTTCATTTGCTTTTGAAGGGGTGTTCGGTGACTTTTCTCAATATAGTGTATATACCGATCAGCCAAAATATCAAGACCACCTCTGCGTGAGACATATAATTACGGGTGACGCCAATCAGCATTGCGTGCCAAAGTCACGAAGGATATGCAATACACAATACCTGGGTCGGAGCTCTCTCAGTCAGCATTTCGTTTGGTCTCAACAAGGAAAGAGCAAAAGATTTATATGATTTCAACAAAAGCCAGATCGTTATATCGTTATAGAAACACGCTTTGGTAAGAGCACCTCCAAAACAGCGATGCTGGTAGGCTGCGCACGATATGCAGTAATTAGTACCTGTAAAAGATGATCCGAAACAGGTGACACTTCAAGCCGTCGACAAAGCGCGGGCATGCCGCGTCTCATTGATTCCAGTCGTCTGCGCAGGCTATCTCCTCTTGTTTGCAGCAACAGGAGGGCTACTACGGCTGACGGCGCACATAATTTCAATTACGGTGAGGGGCCCACGGTTTTTGAACACACAGTGCGTCATATGCTCTTGGATATCGGTCTCCGCAGCTGCACACCCATTTGTGTGCCTATGCTTATAGCAGTTCACCGACGTCAACGTGACCGTAGAAGACTGGAAGAGGGTCTCAAAGTCAGACGAACCTTCTTTGCTGTTATACCAAGTCAACAGACGAGCTGGTGTGCGACGTTTGTCAAAGGAAGCCTTCTCATCTGGTTGCATTGTGGGAAGGATCCAGATGCACTGTGGGACGGATCCAGATGCACTGTGAGACGGATCCAGATGCACTGTGGGACGGATCCAGATGCACTGTGGGACGGATCCAGATGCACTGTGGGACGGATCCAGATGCACTGGAGGACGGATCCAGATGCACTGGGGGACGGATCCAGATGCACTGGGGGACGGATCCAGATGCACTGGGGGACGGATCCAGATGCACTGGGGAACGGATCCAGATGCACTGGGGGACGGATCCAGATGCACTGGGGGACGGATCCAGATGCACTGTGGGACGGATCCAGATGCACTGGGGGACGGATCCAGATGCACTGTGGGACGGATCCAGATGCACTGTGGGACGGATCCAGATGCACTTTGGGGCGGATCCAGATGCACTGTGGGAAGGATCCTGGAGGGAGTGTGCTGGTCTAGGAAATACTTTCTTGGGGAAGACTTGCACACATTTTCCAGGTAGAGCGCGCTCAACATCTCTCACGTACCTGGATATCGTGCCTGTCCAAGTTCAACCCTTTGTGGCGACTGTATTTTCTGGCGGAGATGGAGTCTTTCAACAGGAAAAAGTGTCATGCCACACTGCGAATATGGTTCAGGAATGGTACCAAGAACACGAAGAGGAATTCCATTTATAGCCGTGGTCCCCAGATTCGCCGCTCATGAATCCTATCGTGCATTTGTGGTTTGAGTTGGAGAAACGGATATGGGCAGCATCATCCTAACCACATAATTTACAGGAACTGCAGGACCTTCTATAGCGATCATGGTAAAAAATACCAAGAGACACCTACCAACATCTCATTGAATCTAGTCCTCATGTTGTGGGAGGTCTTTTCGCGGCGAGAAGAGAACATACAACTTATTAGGTAAATGGTTCTGATGTTTTGGATTATCGGTGTATATGTACATAAATATGGCCCAATTCTGAGAAATTGTATCCCAAAGAGATAATTTGGAATGTTGGGATGCTCTTCCAGAATTGTCCGAAACAAACTGCTGCCTGATTTAAGAAATACTTTACGGCATCAGTCAAGGAGGAAATGCGCTAAAGAAATAAACGTAATGTAAGAAAATGCGTTCAAAGCAGTGGGAAAAAATCGTCTCTACTTACCAAACTAGTAAAGTGATAATAGTACTTGTAATCATTCATTTGGACCTGAAGAATCTGGAAAAAAATACGTAAAAAAACACTCACTATTTGAAAATATTGACACAAAATCAAAAACATTGTAACTTCAGTAAAACACACATTGATGTTTAATGAAATAAATAATACAATTTTTGTTATTCCTTATTTTTATTGAGCGTGACGAAACGATTTCGTCTCGGATTATTTTCGATAATGAAAAGTCTATAACTATTATTTTAAAGCAAATCCTCGATTTTCTCAGATTTTTCTATTTAGTATCTGCATTTTCTGATCGGAATATGAACATCACCGAGACAACCTGGTGAACATTAGACGTCTATTGGAAGGCAATTCTGACCGATTACTTGGGAAGTACAAGTAACTTTGTTTCCTGGTGGTTCAGCGTATATAAACTTTGTTTGAAGGACAAAATTATTAAATATATTGTATAAAACTACCATCAGGCTACGTGTATAAGCTGCACGTGAAATGTAAATTCGAGCGTTATACAGAAAGTAACGCAAAAGTGGGCATACCTTTTTATTAACTGACAGAGGTCGTTCAAATTACACATGTTACTGGAGAATCTCTTCCTCTAAACAAAGGTACAACTCAACACAGTCTCCATCACATGCGATGCATTTACGCCACTGCTAAACCCAACTCTCGAATCATCTTCGAAAAAATTCAGGTGTGGACTGTCGTATCCACTTCTTCACAGCCTCGTTCACCTCGTAGTTGTCCTCAAATCCTTGTCCCCGGAGATTTTACTTCATTGGAACGTACAGGTTGAAGTCAGAAGGCGCCAGATCTGGGCTGTATGGTGATGAAGACCAGCGACCAGCCTAATTTGCTGATCGGCTGATTTGTGGCCAAAGATGTGTGTGGTCTCACATTATCATCGTGAATGTGGATCCTTTTGAGATTCTTTTTCAGTAGCTTCCTCCTTATGGCTTCTCTAAGCTTCTTGAGTGTCTCAATGTACCACTCGCAGATCACGGTACGGCCACGTTCCAAGAAATCAAAGAGAATGACGCCGCTATCATTCCAAAAACAGTCACCATGACTTTTTGTGCTGATCGCTGGCTCTTGAACTTCTTAGGCCTTGGTGAAGAGGTGTGATTCCATTCCATGAATTGATTCTTTGTTACCGGATTGTAAAGGTACGCCCGCGTTTCATCCATTGTCACCAGATCGAAAAAAAACGTGTCTTTCTAGGCTTCAAATGCTTCCAGCAGATCAGAGCGGTCTTCACCCTCTCTCCTCCAAAATCGGATGTCAACCACCGAGGTACCTACTTTGCATACCCTTTCCGATACTCTAAGTCTTCCACCACGTCCTGTATAGCATTGTGACCACAATTTAGTTGTGGAACAAGCTCACGGATTGCGAATCGTCTCTGCGCGAATTAATTCACCCATTCGATGATGATTCGTGTCAGTGGTCGCAGATGATGGTCTCCCACTGCGTTGTTTGTCTTCAATGCTGGTTTCCCCTTCTTCAAACGTTTTCAACCATCAGTACACATTGCGTTTGTCAGTGGTGTTATCTCCGTAAACACTCAGACAGACTGCACCCTTCCCTCGTCAAGAACTTAATGAGAGCACGTTGCTTTTGCTTGGAATCCATTATTTACCTGCAATGAAAAAGAAGGATTACTGTAGAGGAGGAGTTACTCTATCAGCATGTGCAATTTGAACGCATTCTGTCGGTTAACAAAACAGTTATGCCAACTTCTGCATTACTTTCGGTACGACATTCGAATTTAGTGTTTGTTCTTGTTCAGATCTCTAAGCTATATTACACTGGTGTGCAAAAATTAAGGACAAAGAGGAGAAAATAGCATAACAGCGGAACGAGCATGCAGAACGGACCGAAAGACCACTCAGGAGATAGACTAGGGTCCGGTACGGTAGGACATGCGCATATATGCATCATGACGTGGGGAGGGGGTGTCGGAAAGGTATGAAGCACATGGGCGGTGTACGCTCAGCAATTCGGTGAAAGCTATTGCATGGTGTACATCGGTTTGAACGACGTCGAGTTGCTGCCACCGTGTTATATGGCCAACAGGCAATCCAGTAGACGACATCTGGATGTCTTTACCCGAGGTCGCGTCATTGGGAAGTTGGAAGAAGGTCGAAGTGTGACTAGTGCGTCCGAGGAGTTCGGGATCGCTCACAGCATCGTTTCACGAGCTTGGAGAGCATTTCAAACGACAGGAACAGCTGTCCAAGAGTTTGGCAGTGGTAGTCCACGAACAACCACGGCGTCGGACGACCGGTATATTGTCCTACAGGCGAAAAGAGACGGACGGCAGACAGAGGGAGGAAGCGCAAGGCACATGCAGCAGACAACTGAACGTCCGTTATCGCGTTTTACCGTGGCCAGGAAGCTGCACAAAGGTGGTCTATTTGCACGACGACCAGTACGGCGAGTGCCATTAACGCCTGCTCATCGGAGACGGCGGTTTCTGTGGTTCCAGGAACATAAGAATTGAACACATCAGCAATAGGGTCGAGTTGTCTTTACGGATGAGAACCGATTTAGTCTGACGAGCGATTCTGGACGTATACACATCTGGAGAGAGCAGGGAACACGCAATCACACCTCCAACATATCATGATGATGATAATATATGTCATCATCATCATCATCATTGTCAACCATTATCAATCCACTGCTGGACGAAGGTCTCCCCAAGTTTCCTCCACAACGGTCTGTCTTGTGCCAGTCTCCTCCATGTTACTCCCGCATACTTTCGAATTTCATCCACCTATCTTCCATGTGGTCTTCTTCTGAGTCTTTTCCTGTCCCTTGGTATCCAATCTAAAATTTCAGCTGTCCATCGATGGTCTGTCCTTCTGGCAGTATGCCCAGCCCATTGCCATTTCAGGGATTTAACTCTGATCAAGATGTCTTCCATTCTTGTCATTTTTCTGATCCACGAGTTCCTTTTCTTATCTCTCCTGGTTACACCAAGCATGCACCTCTTCATGCCTCTTTGAGTTGTCTGCAGCTTTTGTATGTCTCTTTTACTTAAGGTCCACGTCTCTTCACCATACGTAAGCACTGGAAGGATGCATTGATCAAACACTTTTCTTTTAAGACATAATGGCATATTGCTCTTGAAAATTATGATGTTTCTTTCAAAAGCTCTCCAGGCAAGTTTTGTGCGCCGATTAATTTCTTCATCAATGTGACCCTCACTGGATATCTTCTGTCCAAGATAAACGTACGTGTCTGTTATCTCCAGCTTTTCTCCATCAATCGCTAAATCTTCATTTCGTGTAAAAGTATTGTACATCACTTTTGTCTTCTGAAAGTTCATTTTTAATCCCACTTCTTTACTCTTGTCAGCAAGTTCTTGTATCATACTCTGGAGCTCTGATGGGGTAGTTGCAAAAATGACTATGTCATCAGCAAAACGAAGGTGGGTTAGATAATCTCCATACGTATATTTACATAAACGTATATGTATATATACACTGGTGTATGATGGAGGATCCATAGAGCGAACAACACGATCGAGGTGTCCCCACAGATGCTCAATTGCGTTTAAGTTTGGGGAATCATAGAAACGCCAGGGAGATATTTTGAAGTCTTCATCGTGCTCTTCCAGCCACTCTCGAAAGTTTCTATCTGCGTGAGGCGTCGCATTGTCGTGCTGGAAGATCCCATCCGCCCCAGTGAAGACAATCAGCATGTATGGGTGTACTTTGCCTGCCAGTATGGATGCATAACTATTTCGGTCCATAGTGCGTTCCACAGGTGTGAGTGGACCCAGAGAATGCCACGAAAACATTCCGCAGACCATAACGCTGCCCCCCATCAGCTTGTGTTCTTCCAGCAATGGTTAAAGAGTGTTTGTTCTCCGATGTTTCTTGCCTTATACGCCAATGTCCATCCGTTCTACTAAGCAGAAACCGTGACTCATCGGAGAAGACAAACCTCTGCCAATCAGCGGACGACCAATTCCGATACTGCCGTGCAAATGTAAGCTTTTTCTGCCGATGCACCTTCCTTAGCATACGTGCAGTGTCCTTCCGTCTGCATCGGAGCCAAATACGCAGCACGGTTCGCTGAACTGTCGTTTTAGACACACTTCCGTTAGCCCGCTGGTTCATTCGGCCAGTGAGTTGCTCCACTGTAGCGTATCGATCGGCCCTCACGCATCTTCGAAGCCGACGCTCACCTCTCATATCAATGGCACGTGATGCTCCGCAGTCTTCACGTCCCTTATTTGCAATGGTGTCATTTCTCAAATCACGATACACTTTAACCACAGCAGCACGCAAACAGTTCATAAGCTGCGCTGTTTGAGAAATAGTGCCTCCCTTGTCCCGAAAGCAGATAATAATCCCCATTTGTAAATCTGATAAATCGCTCCTTTTATACATGACATCAACGAGTTATATGCTTTCATAATGCCTACAGCATACTTTATCTGCCCTCGAAACCATCTCACGACACGTGCTTCTTTGATTGGCTACGCGCTGTTGAGGTCAAAAGTAAAAGGTTGTCAAAATAATGTGACTCGACTGTGTCTATATACATAAACATACATACATAATCATGGATATACATAGTATATATCATCATCATCATCATTGTCAACCATTATCAATCCACTGCTGGACGAAGGTCTCCCCAAGTTTCTTCCACAACGGTCTGTCTTGTGCCAGTCTCCTCCATGTCACTCCTGCATACTTTCGAATTTCATCCACCCATCTTCCATGTGGTCTTCTTCTGGGTCTTTTCCTGTCCCTTGGAATCCAATCTAAAATTTCGGCTGTCCATCGATGGTCTGTTCTTCTGGCAGTATGTCCAGCCCATTGCCATTTCAGGGATTTAACTCTGATCATGATGTCTTCCACTCTTGTCATTTTTCGGATCCACGTGTTCCTCTTCTTATCTCTCCTGGTTACACCAAGCATGCACCTCTCCATGCTACTTTGAGTTGTCTGCAGCCTTTGTATGTCTCTTTTAGCTAAGGTCCACGTCTCTGCACCATACGTAAGCACTGGAAGGATGCATTGATCAAACACTTTTCTTTTAAGACATAATGGCATATTGCTCTTGAAAATTATGCTGTTTCTTCCAAAAGCTCTCCAGGCAAGTTTTGTACGCCGATTAATTTCTTCACCAATGTGACCCTCACTTGATATCTGCTGTCCAAGATAAACGTACGTGTCTGTTATCTCCAGCTCTTCTCCATCAATCGATAAATCTTCATTTCTTGTAAAAGCATTGTACATCACTTTTGTCTTCTGAAAGTTCATTTTTAATCCAACTTCTTTACTCTTGTCAGCAAGTTCCTGGATCATACTCTGTAGTTCTGATGGGGTAGTTGCAAAAATGACTATGTCATCAGCAAAACGAAGGTGGGTTAGATAATCTCCATTAATCTTTATCCCTTTGTTTTCCCAGTTCAGTGATTGAAAGACATTTTCCAATGTGGTATTAAAGAGCTTCGGGGATATGGTGTCACCTTGTCTCACTCCTTTTCCAATTTTTATGTGTGTTGTATTTTCAAACAGCCGAATCTTTGCACTTGCATTTTCATAGATGTTATTAATAATATTAATGTATGCATCTTCAATACCGCAGGATTGAAGATGCATTTCAGAGCCATTGCAACTGCTGATGGTTTCACCGAATTAAAGGCTTTTTCATAATCGATAAAAGCCATGCACAATGGAAGTTCATATTCCCTCGATCTTTCAATTAGTTCTCTCAGTACGTGGATATGATCTATTGTGCTGTAGCCACTCCTGAATCCAGCTTGTTCTCTCGGTTGAGCCATGTCCAGTGTCACCTTCAAGCGGTGTGAAAGAACTTTAGTGAAGATTTTATAAACCACTGATAGGATGCTGATAGGTCTGTATTTCCTGAGATCCTCAATGTCACCTTTTTTATGTAGCAAGATCATTGTAGCGTTGTTCCAATCCTCAGGAATTTTCCCTTCATTAAGGCATCGAGTGAAAATTTGGGCGAGTACTGTTTCGATTTCTCCACTTGCTTCTTGTATGATGTCTACAGTAATTCCATCTTCTCCTGGAGCTTTTCCCCGCTTCATGTTCTTGATTCCATGTGCAACTTCTGCTGGAAGGACTGGAAGAACTCTGGTACTGGTACCTTTCATGATGTCTGGAGTACATGTATCATCCCTTTCATATAATTTGGAGTAGAAATCTTTCACTCTTGTCAAAATTTCGCCTCTATTTCTTGTTACAGAACCATCTTCTTTTCTCAGTGCCATAATCTGTTTTTTCCCCTTACTGAGATGTCCCTTTGCTATCTTTAGGCTTTGGTTGTTTTCAATTGCTTTCCTTACTAGTTCACAGTTGAATTTCCTTACGTCTTCAGTGATACTTTTCGTACTGTCTTGCATAGCTCTATATATTCCACTTTGGAAGTCACATCTTCTTTAGTTGTCCTCATCACTCTTCTTTTTTGCATCAACATTTTTGGTTTTTCCTGATAATTTGTTCACATGCACTTTGTTCTTAGACCCAGCTAATTTTGTTGCTGTTTCCATAAGAGCTTTGGTTACTTTTCTGTTAACTTCAGAAATATCCAGTTCTTCCAATGTTAGGCCTTCTAAAGCAGAGAATCTGTTCTTCAGTTCCAATTTGAAGGTATTATGGTGTTTTTTAAGGTTGGTTATGTCAATACATTTTGTTTGTCTTATGAGCTTGCTACGTTCGAGTTTAGTGTTGAGGTGCATCTTACATCTCACCAATCTATGGTCACTGCCTGTGTTGAACTTGTTTAGCACACTGCAGTCTTCTATGACGAATTTTTTGTTACACATAATAAAATCAATTTCACTTGTCGTCCCAATTGGATGTCTCCATGTCCATTTCCTGTGTGGCTTTTTCTTGAAAAAGGAGTTCAAGATGAAAAACCCTTCTGCCTCTGCAAACTCTACGAGAGTATTTCCACGCTGGTTTCTGTTGCCGTGACCGAATTTACCTACTGAAGTTTCATTCTGTTGCCGTTGCCCTATTTTTGCATTGAAATCTCCCATAATTATCTTCAAGTGCTGCTTACCTTTATTATTTAGATCACGAATTTCCTCATAAAATTCTTCAATTTCTTCTTCAGCATGACGTGTGGTTGGCGCATAAGTTTGAATAATCTGAGCCTGTTATCTTCTCGAGAGTTGGATAACGAGTCGTGCAGCTCTATAGTATATATATATCATCATCATCATCATTGTCAACCATTATCAATCCACTGCTGGACGAAGGTCTCCCCAAGTTTCCTCCACAACGGTCTGTCTTGTGCCAGTCTCCTCCATGTAACTCCCGCATATTTACGAATTTCATCCACCCATCTCCCATGTGGTCTTTTTCTGGGTCTTTTCCTGTCCCTTGGAATCCAATCTAAAATTTCGGCTGTCCATCTATGGTCTGTCCTTCTGGCAGTATGTCCAGCCCATTGCTATTTCAGGGATTTAACTCTGATCATGATGTCTTCCACTCTCGTCATTTTTCGGATCCACGAGTTCCTTTTCTTATCTCTCCTGGTTATACCAAGCATGCACCTCCTCCATGCTTCTTTGAGTTGTTTGCAGCCTTTGTATGTCTCTTTTAGTTAAGGTCCACGTCTCTGCACCATACGTAAGCACTGGAAGGATGCATTGATCAAACACTTTTTCTTTTAAGACATAATGGCATATTGCTCTTGAAAATTATGCTGTTTCTTCCAAAAGCTCTCCAGGCAAGTTTTGTACGCCGATTAATTTCTTCATCAATGTGACCCTCACTTGATATCTGCTGTCCAAGATAAACATATGTATCTGTTATCTCCAGTTTTTCTCCATCAATCGATAAATCTTCATTTCTTGTAAAAGCATTGAACATCACTTTTGTCTTCTGAAAGTTCATTTTTAATCCCACTTCTTTACTCTTGTCAGCAAGTTCCTGGATCATACTCTGCAGCTCTGATGGGGTAGTTGCAAAATGACTACGTCATCAGCAAAACGAAGGTGGGTTAGATAATCTCCATTAATCTTTATCCCTTTGTTTTCCCAGTTCAGTGATTGAAAGACATTTTCCAATGTGGCATTAAAGAGCTTCGGAGATATGGTGTCACCTTGTCTCACTCCCTTTCCAATTTTTATGTGTGTTGTATTTTCAAACAGCCGAATCTTTGCACTTGCATTTTCATAGATGTTATTAATAATATTAATGTATGCATCCTCAATACCGCAGGATTTCAGAGCCGTGGTAACTGCTGATGGTTTCACCGAATCAAAGGCTTTTTCATAATCGATAAAAGCCATGCACAATGGAAGTTCATATTCCCTCGCTCTTTCAATTAGTTCTCTCAGTACGTGGATATGATCTATTGTGCTGTAGCCACTCCTGAATCCAGCTTGTTCTCTCGGTTGAGCCATGTCCAGTGTTACCTTCAAGCGGTGTGAAAGAACTTTAGTGAAGATTTTATAAACCACTGATAGGAGGCTGATAGGTCTGTAGTTCCTGAGATCCTCAATGTCACCTTTTTTATGTAGCAGGATCATTGTAGCGTTGTTCCAATCCTCAGGAATCTTCCCTTCATTAAGGCATCGAGTGAAAATTTGGGCGAGTACTGTTTCAATTTCTCCACTTGCTTCTTGTATGATGTCTATAGTAATTCCATCTTCTCCTGGAGCTTTCCCCCGCTTCATGTTCTTGATTGCATGAGTAACTTCTGCTGGGAGGACTGGAAGAACTCTGGTACCTTTCATGATGTCTGGAGTACATGTATCATCCCTTTCATATAATTTGGAGTAGAAATCTTTCACTCTTGTCAAAATTTCGCCTCTATTTCTTGTTATAGAACCATCTTCTTTTCTCAGAGCCGTAATCTGTTTTCTTCCCTTACTGAGATGTCCCTTTGCTATCTTAAGGCTTTGGTTGTTTTCAATTGCTTTCCTCACTAGCTCACAGTTGAATTTCCTTACGTCTTCAGTGATACTTTTTCGTGTTGTCTTGCATAGCTCTATATATTCCACTTTGGAAGTCACATCTTCTTTAGTTGTCCTCATCTCTCTTCTTTTTTGCATCAACATTTTGGTTTTTCCTGATAATTTGTTCACATGCAACTTGTTCTTAGACCCAGCTAATTTTGTTGCTGTTTCCATTAGAGCTTTGGTTACTTTTCTGTTAACTTCCGAAATATCCACTTCTTCCGATGTTAGGCCTTCTAAAGCAGAGAATCTGTTCTTCAGTTCCAACTTGAAAGTATTATGGTGTTTTTTAAGGTTGGTTATGTCAATACATTTTGTTTGTCTTATGAGCTTGCCACGTTCCAGTTTAGTGTTGAGGTGCATCTTACATCTCACCAATCTATGGTCACTACCTGTGTTGAACTTGTTCAGCACACTGCAGTCTTCGATGATGAATTTTTTGTTACACATATATATATATATATATATATATATATATATATATATATATATATATATATATCCAACTCTCGAGAAGATACTGGGCTCAGATTATTCAACGTTATGCACCCACCACAAGTCATCCTGAAGAAGAGATTGAAGAATTTTATGAGGAAAGTCGTCATCTAAAAAATAAAGGCAAGCAGCACTTAAAGATCATTATGGGAGATTTCAATGCAAAAATTGGGCACCGGCAACAGAACGAAACTTGCGTAGGTAAATTCCGTCACGACAACAGAAACCAGCGGGAAAATACTCTCGTAAAGTTTGCAGAAGCAGAAGTGTTTTTCATCATGAACTCCTTTATCAAGAAAGAGCCGCAAATGAAATGGACATGGTGGCATCCCAATGGACTGACAAGTGAAATTGATTTTATTATGTGTAACAAGAAATTTGTCATGGACGACTGCAGTGTGTTAAACAAGTTCAACACAGGTAGTGACCATAGAATGGTAATATGTAAGATGCACCTCAATGTTAAACTCGAGCGTGGCAGGCTCATAAAACAAACAAAGAGTATTGACACGACCAACCTTAAAAAAGCATCATAATACCTTCAAATTGGAACTGAGGAACACATTCTCTGCTCCAGTAGGTCTAACGTCGGAAGACGTGGACATCTCTGAAGTTAACAGAAAACTAATCAAGGCTCTTATGTAGACAGCAACAAAAATAGTTGGCACTAAGAACAAGTTGCATACGAACAAACTATCAGGAAAATCCAAAATTCAGATGCAAAAAGGAAGAGAGATGAGGACAACTAAAGGAGATGTGACTTCGAAAGTGGAATATATAGAGCTATGCAAGACGGTACGAAAAAGTATTACTGAAGATGTAAGGAAATTCAACTGTGAACTAGTGAGGAAAGCAATTGAAAACAACCAAAGCGTGAAGAGAGCAAACGGAGATGTGAGTAAGCGAAGAAAACATATTATGTCAATGAGAAAAGAAGATGGTTCTCTAACAAGAAACAGAGGTGAAAGTTTGACAAGAGTGAAAGATTTCTACTCCAAATTATATGAAAGGGATGATACATGTACTCCAGACATCATGAAAGGTACCAGAGTTCTCCCAGTCTTCCCAGCCGAAGTTGCATATGCAATCAAGAACATGAAACTGGGAAAAGCTCCAGGCGAAGATGGAATTAACCGTAGACGTCATAAAAGAAGCAAGTGGAGAAATTGAAACAGTACTCACCCAAGTTTTCACTCGGTGCATTAATGAAGGAAAGATTCCTGAGGATTGGAACAACGCTACAATGATCCTGCTACATAAAAAAGTTGACATTGAAGATATCAGGAACTACAGACCTATCAGACTCCTATCAGTGGTTTATAAAATCTTCACTAAAATTCTTTCACACCGCTTGAAGGTGACACTGGACATGGCTCAACCGAGAGAACAAGCTGGATTCAGGAGTAGCTACAGCACTATAGATCATATCCACGTACTGAGAGAATTAATTGAAAGAGTGAGGGAATATGAACTTCCATTATGCAGGGCTTTTATCGATTATGAAAAGACCTTAGATTCGGTGAAATTATTAGCAGTTACAATGGCTTTGAAATCCTGCGGTATTGAAGATGCATACAATAATATTATTAATAACAGCTATGAAAATGCAAGTGCAAAGATTCGTCTATTTGAGAATATACACTGCTGGACAATTGCTAAGGACGGATCATAAACGGCTATATAGCGCATAAAAAAGTAAGTGTGGTTGGATGCCAAGTGAAATAAAATAATGTCAGAATGCCAGGACATTACAAGAAAGACAATTTATTTTGCTCTGAAATCCAGAAGGCTTTGGAACGTGTTCAAGGGACAAACTGGCCATTTTGTGCAGAATACGTAAACGTGAAAAAATGCAATTACCGTCCGCAGGCTTTCCGGCGTAAGATGTCAATACGGGATATGGCCACCATGGAGGGCGATGCAAGATTCCACACGTCGTGTCATGCTTTGCACAACATTATCAAGCAGTTGTTGGGGTAATTTATCCCATTCCTCTGTCAGTGCACGGATGATGGTGTCTTTTTTTATTGGAGGGCATTGGCGACCAGCAAGACTCCTCCCCAAAGCATCCCACACATTTTCAATGGGATTCAGATCTGGAGAACGTGTTGGCCATACTAGGCGTTGAATATCCTCGCTCTCAAGACACTCCTGGACACCGACTGTTTGATGACGTGTTGCGTTGTCGTTCATGAAAATTAATCTATCACTGACAGCACCACGGAACACGCGAACATGAGGCAGCAGAACATCATTAATGTACCGTTGGCCAGTCATAGTCTCAGTTGGAAGCACATAGATGGACGTACGGCCATTGATCATGATGCCAGCCCATACCATGACACTACAGGTCGGATATCGGTCCCTTTCCTGTATGGTTGCTGGACAATATGCAGTACCACTATCACGCCAGATCAGTTGTCGTTGACAATCAGACGATAGACTGTATCTACTCTCATCTGAGAAGAGGGCAGCAGACTAGTCGTTATCAGTCCAATTGCGATGTTGATGGCCCCATTGCAAACGGGCGGTACGGTGACGTCTGGACAATGAGATGCACACAACAGGACGGCGGGCGTATAGTCCTCTTTCATGCTGACGTCTGGCGACAGTTTTTCGGGAGATCCGCTTGCCAGTAGCAGCCATAAACTGATTTGCTACCTCACTAGCTGTGCTGCGCCGGTGTCTTTTTTGTTGATAGCACTATGTAACGATCTTCTGCAGGTGTCGTACTGCGAACACGACCTCCTCCGTGACGTTTGCTACACTCTCCATTTGTTTGAAATGATTTCCAAAGCCTTGAAACAACACTGTAGCTGACGTCGAACTCCCTGGCAACATCTGTTATTTTTCGCCCTTCTTCAATCTTGCCAATAATACGGCCACGCGCAAAATCATCTAGGTGATGTCGGGAAGACATACTGAAACTTGCAAGTTCGTCAATTGATTCTTTCCCTTTCAACTTTGCGTTTGAACAACAACGGTCAATACGCGTCAAATCCTTTATATCTCTTATCAGCGCTCTGACGTCAAGAACAAGTTCGGCAATCCAAAATTTGCATACGCACAACACGTCTTACTGTATCCCGCACTTATGCTAATTTCCACATTTTCCTGCCTTCCATTTTATGGTTGCTATTGTCATCTGTCCTTAGCAATTGTCCGGCAGTGTAGCACCCAAAAAATTTGGAAAGTAAGTGAGACAAGGTGACATTATATCTGTCAAACTCTTTAATGCCACATTAGGAAATATCTTTCAATCACTGAACTGGGAAAACAAAGGGATAAAGATTAATGGAGATTATCTAACTCATCTTTGTTCTGCTTATAACCTAGTCATTTTTTCAACTACCCCATCAAAGCTGCAGAGTATGATCCAGGAACTTGCTGACAAGCGTGAAAAAGTGGGATTAAAAATGAACTTTGAGAAGACAAAAGTGATGTGCAGTGCTTTATAAGAAATGAAGATTTATCGATTGATGGGGAAAAGCTGGAGATAACCAATACCTAAATTTATATTGAACAGCAGACATCAAGTGACGGTCACATTGATGAAGAAATTAATCGGCGTATAAAACTTGCCTGGAGAGCTTTTGGAAGAAACAGCATACTTTTCAAGAGCAATATGCTATTATGTCTTAAAAGAAAAGTGTTTGATCAATGCAGCCTTCCAGTGCTTACGTATAATGCAGAGACGTAGACCTTAACTAAAAGAGACATACAAAGGCTGCAGACAACTCAAAGTAGCATGGAGAGGTGCAAGTTTAGTGTAACCAGGAGAGATAAGAAGAGAAACTCGTGGATCAGAAAATTGACAAGAGTGGAAGACATCATGATCAGAGTAAAATCCCTGAAATGGCAATGGGCTGGACATATACCCAGAAGGACAGACCATCGATGGACAGCTGAAATTTTAAACTGGATTCCAAGGGACAGCAAAATACCCGGAAGAAGACTTCATGTGAGATGGGTGGATGAAATTCGAAAGTATGCGGGAGTAACATGGAGGAGGCTGGCACAAAACAGACCGTTGTGGAAGAAACTTGGGGAGGCCTTCGTCCAGCAGTGGATTGATGCTGATGCTGATGCTGATGATGATATCCACGGTTATGTATAAATGGAAATTTAGTTTGGAACTTATAATTTAAAGCAGATTTGTCGAGGTAAGGTTCGGGTCAGTTACGGATCCGGGTCCAAAATGTGACCCGTTTCCAAGTCAGACACAAATACGGTGGCACTGGGATTTGAGAAATACATTTTTAAACCATGTGTGTGATACACAGTGAATCATCGAAGATATTGCATTGTTTGAAGTACATCTCTGAAACCCAGAGTATTGTCCCCGGGTTAAGAGAATGCAGACTGTCATTCATATTCAGGATTCTATTTTCGTTTTCTTGATGCATTATTAGGACATTTTGGGGGAGATCTCTATGGCTCATCGAGACATTTTATTTCGTTATGAATAGACACAAAAGCTTGAATTAAAAGTAGCTCCATCTAAAAGACGTTAAACGAAAAAAATAATATCTACAATGTACCTCGTTTTTCATTTTATACGTTAATGTAGAACATGAGTCTAGTGAGTGGGTTACATTTTTCAATTTCTTTATCTTCATTCATTGATAAGTCGAATCTCAGTGTGAGGCGAGGTTAGAAAAATGCTCTTAACGTTTCGAATGCTGTAACTCTATTTTTAATGTCCTAGTAAATATTAAAGTGAAGAGAGAATGAGATAACTAGCATTTTTTTCCAGAGCAAAATGAGGTAACTTGCCTTTTTTTCCAGAAAATTTTAAATCTGTAAGCTTATTGTTTCTTCCGAATTGCATATTGTTGCAAAACAATCCTTATTTGCTGTTTATTCTCATGTAATGACGTAATTAAATCATTTGTCATTATACAATGTAATTCAAGTCAAGTGAGATGTGTATGTATTATGTCAGGCATTGTTCTCGAGGTAAGCATTTTCAAACGTACGTTCTGTAACAGCAAAAATATAGTCAGTGCTGTTCCTGCTTTTGCAGCGTAAGGTTGTGACCGAAGTGTTGTCGCTGAATTCTATTCTTTCTTAGATTGTTTATATTTAATAGATTCTTTATCATCTTAATAAATAATCGAGTGACATCTACGTCGAATCATGTCTGACTAGTGGTAATTTCACTGCACTACTTGCTGCATTTTTAAAACACTTTTTCCAAACAGATATCTTCCCTATTCCTTTCGTTCGAACGACCAATCAATAAATCTGCTGCAAAGGTGAAAAAAAAGAAAAACATCACAGAAGTATGTTAAATCAGTGTGATCTTTGCATCGTGAGCTTTCGTCCGCTGCGTTTCCTATACAACTCAGAGATTAATAGAGCGAAAAAAAAGTACCTTCGCTAGACCGTAATTGCCGCCGGCTGTTAACATGATTATCACCAGACAATCAATGACGTGTTTCAGAGGTTTAATCATCGTGAGATAAATGAGGTGCATCCATTGTAGTTCCGGCGGCTTTTAAAAACCAAAAGTAAATGCCACGCACTGGTCTTGGAGGGGACGTGAGGGGGATGCAATTAGCATAGTACAGCTGCCCCTCCAAATCGGTCACAGTGATTTTTATTAAAATTCTGTCGAAGAGAAGTATACGCTGTAACACCTTTTAAACAAATTTTTAGCGATGCAATATTATATTTCATACGTTTTCGAAATAAAGATAATATTGCTTTTCAGGTGCTCGATTCACAACTGAATTAAAGGCAGGCGCAATATGTATAAATATATATTTCCTCATTGAGAAATTTCAAACACCAATCAATGGATAAGTCCTTGTGGCGTATAAATCCGGGCTCTAGACTTCAGAAGGAAAAAAGTCTCGCATTATGCATCGAAAAATGTTATAACTAAAAGGATTATCTATTTTCCCCTCTCTATATTCCATTTCCGTTGCTAGACGTTTCGCAGAATCCCATGCAACCAGACTGTTATTACCACTGAAATACCAAATAAATCTGTAAGACAGGCAATTCGTACCAAAGAAACCTCTTTTCCATGCATGAAATTAAAGCGACCTGCAGCAGCAGACTGAATAAGTTAAAATCCCTAGAAATGCCGCAGCCTACAGCTTAATAACTTCTGCCCTCCCTTAAGGGAACTAAAGGAAATTAGATGTGTTTCCTATATTCGTGGAAATTTATTTCAGTGGGATTTGGGTGAAAAGCATTCGCTGCAGCAAGCAGACGGAAATTTGATGCTCCATTTGGCAATGTTGGTGAGATGTATCCTGTGGCAGATGGTTGGACATATCACTTTTTTTTTCTGCAATATAATTGTTTGCATTCAATTTTTTTGGTTTAAATTTTTTAGTGGAGTAGATTTCTTTTTCTTTTTATGAGTTATCAAGAAACTTGGAAACAATTTATTACGACGCAATGTTAAAGTTAAGTGAATTGGGGAAAAGTTCTTTATATTTTTGCAAAATGCATACCGATTCAGCGTTTTCGAGAACTTCTTTATATCGGGTAAAAGTGACTCAAATGATGAGAAATGATTCTTGATTGATAGTTCTAAAACAAGAATTAAGATCGATCGACAGAATTGATCGACTTTTATAAGCGCTCAGAACATGAAGCGCGGAAATAGTCGCAAGAAGCTGTGACAAATCATTTATTCCATACCATTGCTGCGGGGATTTCATCTTTTTCCGAAAGTGTAAAAAGGATGTTTTGAACATATTTGCTGGAGTGAACTATATTTGGTGAATATTTCTTATTTAAAACTGAAGAAGTCATTAAATCTATGGGAAACATTAAAAGAAATTCCCGGAAAATATCATATATTTTTGATTTTATAACGAAAATCCAAAACTTTATGACCACCTGCCTAATATGATGTTGATCCTCTACATGCCGTGAAAACTGCTCTTACGTGGCGAGGAGTAGAAGGTACAAGATTTCCAAAGGTGTCTTGTAGCATTTGGTACCAGAAAGTTACCAGCAGATACTTTAATTCCAGTATGTTACGCGAATTGTCCGCAGCAGAACGGATTTGATGTGTCAACTAACACCACAGATGCTTGTCTTGATTTATGTCTGAGGAATTTGGAGGCAAGAGCAATTCTAGAAGTCCTTCTGATGTTCCGCAAACCATTCTCAAACAATCCAGGTAAAGCGGCCTGGAGAATTAGCCATCTGAAAGAAGACATTACTAGAGCGGAATACCGTTTTTGTGAAAGGATGTATTGGATCTGCAATGATATTTAGGTACGTGGTAAAAATCATACATTCCTGCACATGAATTACCGAACCAAGGATTTCCCAGCACAACACTGTCCAAAGCACAACAGCCGACCCAGTGGCGTAGTGGTCTAAGCGCTGGCTTTTGATAATTCTCCCATGATGGGTCCGAGTTCGAATCCCGTTCAGGCATGGATGTTGTGTTCGTTTTACGGCACTGGCTCTCTCCCTTCCCTGGAATCAGTGACCTTGAATTAGGAACGGACGACTGCTTACGTCCCATTGAGTTGCTCACGGTGGTCGTTAAACCTTCAATAAAAAACAACAAACAAGAAAGATGACACCGAATTTTCGGGTGAAATAAGCACGTCTTTTGAATCCGTTCTGACGCAATTTACATTTATCAAAGCTATTCAAAGTCAATGAAACCGGTATGAAAAACAATAGTATCTGATGGAAGAAAGAAGTTTTTCAATAGGGTTTTTAATCCCTCAGATATTGCTGTAAACGGAATCGTGAACTTACGCCCTCTGGTTGCGGAGTTGTGCGTTAAGAAAAACATGAATTTATATGAGAAACATTTCGCACCGGAAGCGTTCTCCAAGACGGATTTTTTTTCAAATCGGACTCTTAGAAACAAAGATATCGACAAAAATAAGATGTGACTTTACGTCCCCTGATGGGAAAATCATGCATTATTTTAGGAAAAAAGTATTCTCAAAAGGTTTTTCCATATGAGTGGTATCGGTCCAAGAATTTTTTTTTTTTTGCCGAGTTTTCAAGAGCCCAGATTCTGCTACAAATACATCCGAAGCTGAAATTAACACTTATGCCTCCTGGTGGCTAACCATTCTTTACGAAACATTAGAAATTATGTGAAAAATATATCAGGTCCTGTACGCGATACAAGAAGAATTTTCCAAATCGGAGTTTTAGAAGCAGAAATAACGCAGGAAACGCAATTTACCTTTGTGGCCTTTAGCGGAAGGTCCATGATTTACTTGAAAATTTTGAATTTATAGAAAAAACATTTCGCATCGGAAACACTGTCCAACAAAGAAGGCATTTTTCAAATCGGACTCCTAGAAGCAGAGATATTGACAAAAATAAGATATAAATTTACGCCCCTGGCGTAGATACCATGCATTATCTTAAAAAGAAAATGTTCCTATTGGTTTGTCTACACGAGTAGTATCGGTCAACAAACGACTTTTTTGTAATCGAGATTTTAGAAGCTCATATTTTGCTACAAATACGTCAGAAGCGGAAATTAAGACTTACGCCACCTGGTGGCCAAACCATTTTTTACAAAAATTTGAAATTATATGCAAAGGATTTCCCATCAAAAGCTGTATCCGGTGCAGAAAGAATTTTTCAAATCTGAGATTTAGAAGCAGATATATAGGGGGGGGGGAGCAATTTACCTATACGCCATCTGGCGGAAAGTCTATGAATTACTTGAAAATTTTGAAATTATATGAAAACCATGTCTTACTGGAAACACTATCCAACAAAGAAGGAATTTTTCAAATCGGACTCCTAGAACTAGAGATATTGACAAAAATAGGATATGCATCTACGCCCCTTGGTGGAGAAACTGTGGAATATTTTATAAAGAAAATATTCCGAAAAGGTTTATCGATGTGAGTGGCATCAATCCACGAAATAATTTTTTTAATCGATATTTTAGAAGCTCAGATTTTATGGCAAATACATCAGAAACAAAAATTAAAACTTAAGCCCCCTGGTGGCCAAAGTATTCTTTACCAAAATTTGAAGTTATATGCAACAGAGTTTTCATTCGGAGGTGTATCCGCTGAAGAAAAAATTTTCAAAACGGAGTTTTAGAAGAAGAGTTATCAGGAAAAATGTAATTTACTTTTACGCCCCCTAGCGGAAAATCTATGCGTAATTTGAAAACAGTCTCTATATCTAAAATACTGTTCGACATAAATGGAATCGAAAGCTAAAAGATTTTTTTTCAGTCGGATGTTTAGAAGCAAATATGTGGAATAAAACGTATTTTTGAATTCGACAAAATCTGCATTTACGCCCTCTAGCGGCGGAATATTACATTGTAAAAAACCGAAATGAAGGTTCATCATGCGCATATTTCAAGATTCCGAATGCAAAAAGAATTTTTCAAATCGGACTAATATTGTGTTGTCGGAAAAGTCGACGTATTTTGGCACCCGATGGCGGTTGTGCGGTTTTGGATGTACTAGAGGCATGTGCAGCTCTGTTATCGCTATTGCATTTGACAGGTGCTAGATCTAGCTGCAATCTAAAAGGAAAAGTGAGCGATTTGGTTGATTTGCGGAAATTTGACATCAAGTTGAAGATGGAATACCAAACTCTGCATTTTCGCCATATTTTACTGTTTTACTTCCGTAAAGCGTCAAGCTTGTGAAAAGTTGCGTAAAGTGTACGGTGATAATGCTCTACAAGAACGTCAGTGCCACTGGTGGTTCGCAAAATTCCGTGCTGGTGATTTTGACCTCAACGATGCTATTCGGTCCGGGAGGCCAACTGAGGTTGATGACGACCAAATCAAGGCATTGATCGAGTCAAACCCAAGTTACACGACACGAGAGATTGCGGACACATTTCACATCCATCATTCAAGCGTTCACGACCACCTAAAGAAGCTGGGATACGTAAGCAAGCTCGATGTGCGGGTTCCTCGTGAACTCAAAGAAGCTCAATTGACGACGCGTATAAACATCTGCGATATGCTCATTAAACGTGAGGAAAACGATCCTTTTTTTGAAGCGACTGATAACTGGTGACGAAAAGTGGATTGTGTACAACAATGTGCTGCGCAAACGGTCTTGGTCCCGACGTGCTGCTTTGCCTCAACCGACATCCAAAGCAGACATTCATCAACGGAAGGTTCTGGTCTCAGTGTGGTGGGATTTTAAAGGTGTCGTGTTTTTCGAGCTCCTACCGCGGAACTAAACAATCAATTTGAATTTGTACTGTCGGCAATTGGACAGTTTGAACGAATCCATCATCCAGAAACGTCCAGAGCTCGTTCATTGTAAAGGTGTTGTGTTCCATCACGACAACGCGAGACCACACACAAGCTTGATCACCCGCCAAATATTACTGGAGCTTGGGTGGGATGTGTTGCCACACCCAGCATACTCGCCTGACCTTGCGCTGTCAGACTTCCACTTGTTTCGCTCTCCTTAACAGTCCTTGCGTTGTATAACGTTCAGTTTAGATGAGGCTGTAAATCAGCACCTTGTACAGTTTTTCGCCACGAAAGACAGGTCCTTCTATGAACGAGGCATTCTGCAGCTCACTGAAAGATCGCAAAAAGTTATCGAACAAAACGAGCATTATATCATTGATTGATCTTTGTTCTTTCTATCAATAAATAACCTTTGCAGAACATGGCTAAAATACATCATGACTTTTCCGACAACCCAATAGTTGCAGAGATATCGTGGGTACAGACGGACGGACAAATCGGTAACATAAGCACAATCTTTATTTACAAAAGGCGTGCTAAAAAGCATTACACTTCCTGCACTTGCTTGTTTCCTTTTCACGGTGCAACCTGTTCCCAACATTTCCAGAGGAAAGCGACGCGCACATACGCGTCCGTCCACATATTGCAACAGGAAATGAGATTTGTCGGATGCGAAGACTTTCTTCCAATCATTCAAGCTCAAGTTCTGATGTCAGCGTACACATTGTTGGCGTTTTTGACGGAGAACCGAGGTTAATGGGCAACTGGAACGGCATGCGGCTTCCCAGACCCATATTCAGCAGGATTCGATGTTACGTGTGTTGTGAAACATGAGTCCCGTCTCCAGCATTGAACTTACCGGCGAGTTGAGGCAAGGTATCCCTTTTGTTGGCTCGTAATATACGGGGCAGCATTCGCTCATTTTGCCTTTTGTTCGTGGTTTTTGCCTCCTCGGAGGTACTAACAAATACTGACCATGAGTACCCCACAAGTCTTGCCGCCTCAGAAATGCTCTGACCTATTCGTTTGGTCATTACTATTTGGCCTCTGTCAAACTTGCTTAAGTCCACTGCCTCTGCTGTCAGAAGAACAAGAATAACACCGATTAACAGAGCGCAGAATTAGATGTTATTTATACCGTTTCTTGATCTGCACACGCACCGTCGTTTATTTGCAGTTGCTCCGATTTGTATAAAAACGCGCTGATCACAATATTTTGGTCCTTCGGTTTATATGTGTTTCTTAGCGTTGCAAGGATATCAGAGTTATATGAAATCAGAATTAAATTACTTTGACAGTGACCGTATTTACCGAACAACAATTCCGTAGTTATTTCAGAACTGATATAAATACATCCAAACTTACATATAACGTACTCGCACAATACGAAATTCCGCATAAACCGAAGTTCTTGCACAAACTTTGAATTTCGTAATATTCTCCCTTTGTTATTTGAACCGCAAATTACGTACTGGACAAATATAAACTATACTGACAAAAGTCACCGGACACCTAAAAGAGAAACACAACATAGCATTTTTTGATAAACATTAGTACGGTGTCGGCCCAGCTTTGGCCTTAAGGCATGCACTGACCCTTCAAGACATGTTTTCGACAAGGTTTTGGAACACATCAATAGGTATGCGCTTCCATCTAGTACATAATGCTTCCGATAACTGTTGTTTAGTAGTAGGCTTTGGTTCAAAACATTTTATGCGCCGCTCCATTTCATTCCATACGTGCTCTATGGGATTACGATCAGGGCTCGGTGCTGGCCAGTCCACATACGATACGGAATTATCATCAAACCACGCCGTAACAGTCCTTCTTTTATGACTAGGTGCATTATTCTGCTGGAAACAACAAGGATCAGTTCCATAGTATAGCCACAGAGTTGGTAGGGCATAATTGTCCAGAATATCGAAATTGACGTGCTGGTCAACAGGTTTGTCCACGATAACCAATGGCCCGGGACCATGCCACGAAAACCACCCACAGCTCCAAACTTGACCGTAGGAACAGCACACTGTGGTAAATAGCGTTTCCCCGGCTGCCGCCATACCCGCACACGGCCATCAGACTGATGGATCGTGTATTTGGATTCATCAGTCCATAGAACTTGTTTCCATTGATCTACGGTCCACGATAAATGTTCTTTACACCATGCTGAACGACGAGTAGCATTCCGAGTGGAGATGAAAGGCTTATGAGCAGCCGCCCAACCACGGTAACCCATGATATGTTTCGGCGAATGGTACGTGTACATACCGAGATTCCAGCATTTTTACTCACCTGTACACAGGTCTTGAGCACTACTCCGTCGATTAGCTGTAAAGAATCTCCTGAGGCTTCGACGTCTCCTAACACTGCTTTTCTTTAGTCTGCCGGTACGTTTTGCTGCTTAAGACACATCATGTGTATTCCACTTATTCAGTACATACAAAACAGTTGAGTTGGGTATCTTCAAACGCCTCTCGGTTTCTCTTATAGACACCCACTAATATAAACACCCAGCAATATTTCCTTTCTCAAAGTCTGTTCTCTCCCGCCACGACATTTTCACTCAACCTCACAGTGCTATATGACCGCGGTCAGCTGCAGGCTTGTTTTTATACCGTTTGCAGCTGTACCGCGCATCTTAACAACGCAGAGGATCCGTTTATTTGCTTTTGAAGGGGTGCCCGGTGATTTTTGTCAGTTTAGTGTATATATTACGTACTGGACAAAATCTTGGCCAAACTGTATATACACATGTATATCGAAGTTCAGTGTGGCTATTAGCAAATATATTAAGTGGAATTATCCCACTTCTTTTCTGGGGAAAGAAGAAATTACCTGCGGTTGAAAACACCCCGTGGTTCCTCTTACACTTAAGTAACTTCGCACGAGGACGAGAATGTTTCAGTTGCTCCATTACTACCTGTTCATACCAAGCTTGCGAAACAGGAATCGGTGAGCCATTACATTATGACCACCCCCAGCCTATAGAAATGAGCGTGCCTGGATACCGAACGGTGGCGCAGGTGAAGTTCACAGAGCAGTATATGTACAAATCGAGGACCGGCTCTCGGTTAGTAGAGTGTTCGGAGTCAGAATGGGAAAAGCTTCCGATTTATCGGAGTTTGATAAAGGACAAATTTTGATGACACGGAGCCTCAGAACTATGATCTGGAAAACTTCTCGACTTGTGGGTTGTTCACGTGCCGCTATAGTGAATACATATCAGAAGTGGTACACAGATGGCCAAATAACGAACCGTCGTCCAGCAGTGTGTCGTCCGCAGCTCAATGACGCCAGAGGGAAGCGGAACTGTCGCGCATTGCTCACAGCGACCGCAGGGCCACAGTGCGACAAATCGCCCGCAGCTACAACACTGTTGATCAGGGCAATGTGTCACAGCACACAGTTCATCGCAGCCTTCTGCGCATGGGCCTGCGTAGCCGAAGACTCAGCAAGGTCGACGTGTTGACTGCACGTCATCGCCAACAACGCATGAAATGGGCCCAAGATAATCGAGATTGGACCGTGGATGATTGGAAGAAAGTGGCCTGGTCTGACGAATCAAGATTCCTGGTGTATCACGTAAACTGCCGAGCACGGATACGCCGATTACCAACGGAAGCTATTACACCTAGATATGCTTTTGGACGGAAACAGGCCAGAGGCCGCGGTGTTATGCTGTGGGCGATGTTTTCTTGGGACACTTTAGGCCCCGTTATCCCAATAGGACAATCCCTGACAGCTGTCAGGTATCTGAACATCGCTACGGACCAAGTTCACCCATTCATGGCAGCTGTATTCCCTGCTGGTGATGGCCGTTACCAACAGGACCATGCACCATGCCACACTGACAGAATTGTCAAGGAAAAGTTCGAGAAACATGCTGGTGACTTTCTGTTAATTCCCTTTCCTCCAAATTCACCTGACATGAACCCAATCGAACATTTGTGGTTCGACTTGAAAAAGCGGGTTCTCGCTAAATCACCACCACCCGGAAATGTACTGGAACTGGAGGGCCTGCTGTTGACAGTATGGTACCAGATACTTCAGGATACCTATCGCCACCTCATCGAATCGATGCCTCTCCAAGTGGCTGCTGTTTTGCGGACTAAAGGGCTTATTAGGTAGGTGGTCATAATGTGATGCTCATTGGTGTATATTCCCTGGACAAATGCTGTCTTTTCCCTTTCCCTTCGCTACCTTTCGATGAATACATCTCTGGTTAGAAAATCTTAGAATGTATTTAGCTTCCAGCTACACCTTAACTACTTGTCAGAAGAGGTTGAAAAACATACAAAACAGCAATCATGACAAGTACAAAACAAGGAAGAATGAGCTCATATACTTAACGTCATATATAACACTTAAAAATTTAAAAATTTTCGCTGTTACTTTGCATTTTACATTCATCAAATGTTTTACTTTTTTCAGATGTCGCTTCACGCCTTTGCTGGCTACAGTTTTCAACTACGAGTAGTATTATCTTTGTCTTCGATTAATTGGAAAATTAGTTTATGATTGACTAGCTTGACCTGGCATAATGTAATTTGCCAAAAATAGTCGCTTTTTTACCTGTCCGATTATAACGAAGTTCGCATATATCGAATATTTCTGACTCTTCCTTCAACTTTGTTATACATGGGTTCGACTGTATATTTTGAAAGACATCATTCTATGGCTTGGGAAAACATCGTGCAGTCTACATAGTTAAAACAGACGTACCAGCTTGCACGAAATGTGAAATCTTCTGATGCCAAGAACAGACGATGACGCCACCTGTTTTAAGGTTAATGAAGCTGTCTCACGCATGCTCAGAGCGCAGTAGATGCACGTACGTGTCAACTCCCCTAACTAGCTGTGGACGATTCTTGCTAAACAGTGTGCTATGTCACGGCTATTTCAAACATCAACTCCGACATAGCACAGAGGTAACTCAAATGTCAAGATGGTAGGTAGCTTGATAAGCACTTGTTGGTGTAGCTTAATTGGGAAAGCATTCGGCTCCGGAACAGAAGGACGTGGTGGCGGGCTTGAGTACCACCACTGGAAAATCTCGGTTTTCACCTACACACAAGTGCCGATTACGTGACATTTCATAATAGGCGGTACCGTTATAGCGTCCATTAACTCTATCGTCCTGTTCCTTGAGCCAAATAATGACGATACTGAAGTGTTTATAAGGTGAGATTGGTAGCATATGTATTTTTGTACTTACTGCTTTTAAGAGATGAGGAAGGTTATCAGGTTTCGTATCAACCACGATGCTGTAAATTCCTCTACTCTTAATGTCTCGAAGCGTGTCTCGAAATCCGTCTTGATCGGTTTTACGAAACACGTACTGGACGTTCCTAGGCACAGGCAGTTTTAAAAGCTCTTGCAAGTTTATCAAGGCTAAGAAAAAAGAAAAGAAACGAAAATGTTCTTCAACAGGAGATAAATATGCATTTTCAAAACAAGGAATAATTATTCATATGTATGCAAACGTTAATGCAATAATCAAAAATACAGAGTGATCGAAAAGTTGCGGCCGCTCCCTCCCCAAAGTTAAAACTTAGGTTCTGAAAACATTGGTTATAACAGGAACAAGAAAACTATATTGTGAATAGAACGATAGAACGGTGTAATTAGAAATACACCGCATTGTGAACACTTAAGAGACTCATATAGCGTATTAAATCCGTTTATTTTTTTGGTGTAGTAAGCACAAAGATTCTCCATGCTTTCGCACTCCACTGGGAGGCTTTTTCAAGGCAATGGTAGACTTAAAAATACAGGAAATTGGAACACGTAAGGAACCAAGATGCTTTTTGAAAATAACGTGGGTGACATTACGAGAATATTACACGAATTTTAAATAATATCAAGTTGCAAAGAGAGACAGTGTGAGGAAGAAAAGGCAGGTGTGTGTACACTATTCCGTTGGTATATCCTGACAACACGGAAAAGATATATATCGGAATGACAAAGCGATGCTTGGACACTAGATGTAAACAACATGTGCGAAGTGACAACCCGGACATGAAGAATACAGCACTCGCCAGAAAAGTCATGTATTCATCGGCCGCTCCTCCATGGAATAGTATTAGAAGAATTGTCCCATACACGAACTTTAAAGAGACCGCCGTCGAGGAAACAGTGGAAATCCTATCCATCAAACTAGCGTGCAATGCAGGGGCGTAACTAGAATCTTTTTTGGGGGCTCAAGCCCCCCAATATCTGAATAACTCCCCCAATACAATTCACAGGGAATAAATCATTACAAATGAATTTGATTTAAAAAAATTGTAATATGAAAGAAATAAAAAAATTGCAATAAAAATACGTTTGTACAAATTGTATTTTGTAATTTACGCTGTTGTATGATGTTAGAGAACTGTTCTTTTTATTTACCCATTTACTAGAGAGCCGCAGGGCAACAACTAATATTAAATTACTTGTTTTCCCTTTTTGGTGATTCGTATACCACCCGCCACCCCACTTCATTGGCAGGGGGTGGGTGGAAGAAGAAACGATGTAGTAAGGAAGCCCATCTGCTTGGTTATCATGGACGTGCTGCCGTCCACAAGCCTTTGATCACTAAGTACAATAGCGCTACTCGGCTAACGTGGTGCAAAGAACGTCGATAGTGGACCGTTGAACAGTGGAAACAGGTTCTCTGGAGCGACGAATCAAGGTTCACCCCACTACCGTTCGGATGGCAAGGACTGGGTTTGGCGTCTGCCTGGAGAACGCCTCTTGCCGGAATGTATTGCGCCAACTATGAAGTTCGGCAGCGGTGGAATTATGCTATAGGGTGTTTCTCTTGGTATGGCACGGGATCCTTGGTCGCAATTCCTGGTAGACTCAACGCTGAGACCTACTGCACCATTTTGGATGACCATGCGCTTCCTACGTTGTGGCATTTTTGCTGGGTGGACCCATGTTACTTTCAGGATGGCAATGCTACCTGTCATGTTGCGAGGTCCACCATGGCTTGGTATGGTGACAATGGGGTTAATGGAATGGACTGGTCTGCGCAGAGCCCGGACCTTAACCTTATCGAGCACCTCTGGGACGAGTTGGAGCGTCGACTAAAGGGGTACCCCCACCGTCCGAAATCGGTGAAGGGACTGACCTGTCTTCTGCAAGCCGAGTGGAAGAAAATAGCGCTATCCCTCGTACAACGCCTATTTGAGAATTTGCACCGGAGGGTCGCAGCTGTAATCGCCGCTCGTGGAGTCTCCACCAACTATTGAAGGTGAATAAACTTTGCTTTCCTTTGCTATCACATGCGTCCAATTACTTGTTGGTAGATAGTGCATATCATATACTGTATTATTTTGGTTGTTACCCGCGTCTTTGGCATGCGCGAGCGTGGGTGTTCTACATATCATATTTATTTATTTCTGTGTATGCATATTCATCTATTAGTTTGATTCCGATTTCTTTTCTAACCTTTTGCAGAAGCCGTCCTTTGGCGAGGGAAAGCTTGCAGGAAGAGTATATTTTTCCTACACCAATAAATACGGATTGTATTATATTTTTCGTAGTCATGTATTTTGGACATGGTACATTCGCTTCTCTGCTATTTTCGCAAGTCAGCTTTGAAATTTTTGCTTCGAGAAAACAATGATGTTTTTTTTTTTTTTGCTAATTGTTGCTTCTAGGAAACATGCGCTTGAAATGAGGTTTTTGCTTTTCCAAATTCGACACATCCAGGTTTTTTTCACCATGTTCAGACGAGTTACGGCAATAAGGTAACCTATGTAAACGTAAGTTGCAGTTATGGTTTACATGAAGTACTGCAGCGGAATCCTATGTGTACCCTCTTTACAAAGCACGAGTTAAATGTAACTGTTAAATTAGCATATAAAATGTATTAGCGTTTACTCACTGTGACTCTAATACATTTTTGTAATGTTCTGGCAGAGTATGTGTGTTTATTAAAGAATCTTTAGCTGCATAACCTATGCCAAATCTACACAATGCACTACTTGGATTCCTAATGCGAACTTCATGACTAACTTCGCTAGTGAAAACGCCCACGGTACTGACACCTGAAATTTCTTCACCTACCATTCATGAAAGGAATTAAAAACAAAGAAAATAACTAAAAAATAAAAACAATAAAAAATTAAACGAATAGAAATAAGGGATTAATTATTGATCACCAAAAAAAGGTTGAAATTCCTGAATGTCTAATTCAGGGCTTTAATGTCTAATTTAGCTTTAACCTTTAACTGGGTATGCAGGATACTTATTGATCACAAAAAAGGTTTAAATTTCTGAATGTCTAATTCGATGCTTTAATGTCTAATTTAGCTTTAACCTTTAACTGGGTATGCAGGATATTTATTGATCACAAAAAAGGTTGAGATTTCTGAATGTCTAATTCGGGGCTTTAATGTCTAATTTAGCTTTAACCTTTAACTGGGTATGCAGGATATTTATTGATCACAAAAAAGGTTGAAATTTCTAAATGTCTAATTCGGGGCTTTAATGTCTAATTTAGCTTTAACCTTTAACTGGGTATGCAGGATATTTATTGATCACAAAAAAGTTTAAATTTCTAAATGTCTAATTCGGGGCTTTAATGTATAATTTAGCTTTAACCTTTAACTGGGTATGCAGGATATTTATTGATCAAAAAAAGGTTGAAATTTCTGAATGTCTAATTCGGGGCTTTAATGTCTAATTTAGCTTTAACCTTTAACTGGGTATGCAGGATATTTATTGATCACAAAAAAGGTTGAAATTTCTAAATGTCTAATTCGGGGCTTTAATGTCTAATTTAGCTTTAACCTTTAACTGGGTATGCAGGATATTTATTGATCACAAAAAAGTTTAAATTTCTAAATGTCTAATTCGGGGCTTTAATGTCTAATTTAGGTTTAACCTTTAACTCGGTATGCAGGATATTTATTGATCACAAAAAAAGTTGAAATTTCTGAATGTCTAATTCGGGGCTTTAACGTCTAATTTAGCTTTAACCTTTAACTGGGTATGCAGGATATTTATTGATCACAAAAAAAGTTGAAATTTCTAAATGTCTAACTCGGAGCTTTAATGTCTAATTTAGCTTTAACCTTTAACTGGGTATGCAGGATATTTATTGATCACAAAAAGGTTGAAATTTCTGAATGTCTAATTCGGGGCTTTAATGTCTAATTTAGCTTTAACCTTTAACTGGGTATGCAGGATATTTATTGATCACAAAAAAGGTTGCAATTTCTAAATGTCTAATTCGGGGCTTTAATGTCTAATTTAGCTTTAACCTTTAACTGGGTATGCAGGATATTTATTGATCACAAAAAAGTTTAAATTTCTAAATGTCTAATTCGGGGCTTTAATGTCTAATTTAGCTTTAACCTTTAACTGGGTATGCAGGATATTTATTGATCACAAAAAAGGTTGAAATTTCTGAATGTCTAATTCGGGGCTTTAATGTCTAATTTAGCTTTAACCTTTAACTGGGTATGCAAGATATTTATTGATCACAAAAAGAGTTGAAATTTCTGAATGTCTAATTCTGGGCTTTAACGTCTAATTTAGCTTTAACCTTTAACTGGGTATGCAGGATATTTATTGATCAAAAAAAAAAGTTGAAATTTCTAAATGTCTAATTCGGAGCTTTAATGTCTAATTTAGCTTTAACCTTTAACTGGGTATGCAGGATATTTATTGATCACAAAAAAAGTTGAAATTTCTGAATGTCTAATTCGGGGCTTTAATGTCTAATTTAGCTTTAACCTTTAACTGGGTATGCAGGATATTTATTGATCACAAAAAAGGTTGAAATTTCTAAATGTCTAATTCGGGGCTTTAATGTCTAATTTAGCTTTAACCTTTAACTGGGTATGCAGGATATTTATTGATCACAAAAAAGTTGAAATTTCTAAATGTCTAATTCGGGGCTTTAATGTCTAATTTAGCTTTAACCTTTAACAGGGTATGCAGGATATTTATTGATCACAAAAAAGTTGAAATTTCTGAATGTCTAATTCGGGGCTTTAACGTCTAATTTAGCTTTAACCTTTAACTGGGTATGCAGGATATTTATTGATCACAAAAAAAGTTGAAATTTCAAAATGTCTAATTCGGGGCTTTAATGTTTAATTTAGCTTTAACCTTTAACTCGGTATGCCGGATATTTATTGATCACAAAAAAGGTTGAAATTTCTAAATGTCTAATTCGGGGCTTTAATGTCTAATTTAGCTTTAACCTTTAACTCGGTATGCAGGATATTTATTGATCACAAAAAAGTTGAAATTTCTAAATGTCTAATTCGGGGCTTTAATGTCTAATTTAGCTTTAACCTTTAACTGGGTATGCAGGATATTTATTGATCACAAAAAAAGTTGAAATTTCTGAATGTCTAATTTGGGGCTTTAATGTCTAATTTAGCTTTAACCTTTAACTGGGTATGCAGGATGCTCACATATCTTAAATTGCAGGTAATTCTGAAACGTGGAAGTCAACACTATCGTGTCGCTGTCTATCTTTGAATTAGAGGTTACAGTTTATGTCATTGTACCCAAAGCCATTCCACTGTGTTCTCTGTGAAGAGAAATCCCTAAGTATGTAGTTACGTTATAATTTTTTGGTATTGCAATTTTCTGATTATTATCATAATTTGGTGTTATGTGTTGTTATTTTTGCTTTACAGTAAGATGTCATACGAACAAGAACAGAATGTTATTTTCAGTTTCAAACTTTATTTTCAATGTTAAAATAGATTTTATTCCATATATTTGCTTCTAAACATCCGACTGAAAACATTCTTTTAATTTTCGATTAAATTTATGTCGAAGAGTATTTTAAGTATAGTCACTTTTTCAAAAAAGTGACTACACATAGACTGTGAGACTTTTCTTTTAGGGGGAGTAAAAGTAAATTGCGTTTCCCCGGATATCTCTACTTGCAAAACTTCAATTGAAAAATTGTTTTTCCAGAGGATAAAACTCCTGAAGCGAAATCTTTTGCATATAACTTCAAATTTTTGGTAAAGAATGATTTGGCCACAAATACACCAGAAGCTGAAAGTCTTAATTTCAGCTTCTGATGTATTTGAAGCAAAACCTGAGCAACTAAAATCTCGATTGAAAAGCATTCGTCTGTGCACCGATATTTATCACGTCGATAAACCTTTTCGGAATATTTTCTTGTTAAAATAATGCATGACGTCTTCGCCAGGAGTCGTAGATGTATATTTTATTTTGCTCAATATCTCTGCTTCTAAGAGTCCGATTTGAAAAATTCCTTTTCTGTTGGATAACGTATCCAGTGCGAAATGTTTTTCGTATGATTTCAAAATTTTCAAGTAATTCAGACATTCCGCTAGGCGGTGTTACGGTAATTGCGTTTTTCCCGATATTTCTGCTTCTAAAAGTCCGATTTGAAATATTCTTCCTGTATCGTATTACTGCATACAGCTCCTGATGGGAATTGCGTTTCATATAATTTCTAATATTTTTTAAAGAATGGGTTGCCCACCAGGTGGCAAAAGTCTGAGGTCCTGAAAACTCGACTGGAAAAACTATTTGCTGGCGCTCACATCGAAAAACCTTTTGAAGACTTTCTTCTTGAAACAATGCATGTGTTTCTCTCCAAGGGACGTACACGCATATCTTATATTTTTCGATATCTCCGCTTCTAAGAGTTCGATTTGAAAAATTATTTCTTTGTTGAAGAGCTTTTCCGCCGAGAAATGTTTTTCATATAATTTAAAATTTTTCTTAACGCACAAGTATGCAACCAGAGTACGTAAGTTCACGTTCAATTTTTACAGCATTATCTGCACGATTAAAAACCCGATTGAAATACTTCGTTCTTCGGTAAGATACTACTGTTTTCAATACCGGTTCAAATAACTTTGAATGAGCTTTGATAAATTAAATTCGTGTCAGAACGGATTCCAAAAGCGTGCTCATTACATCCGAAAATTTGGTGTCATGTTTCTTGTTTTGAGGGGTTGTGAGAACCTCATCTACGTACTTACGTGATTTTTACACGCCAACATGCACTGACGGAAAAAAATCCCAACCCCACGAAAAAATAGTTGTAGAGGAATGAAATGGCGGCAATACATTTGTAAAGGTAACATATTTAATCGATTAAGGTTTCAAGATCACCACAGCTTATTGTAAGCGCGAGAAGAGCCATTTTAAATATGAAATGCTGGTACATTAGTAACCGGTGTAACCGCCAGAATGTTGAATGCAAGCATGCAAACGTTCATGCATTGTGTCGTACAGGTGCTGGATGTCAGTTTGTGGGATGGAGTTCCATGCCTGCTGCCCTTGGTCGGTCAATGCAGGGACGGTTAATGCTGGTTGGGGGTGACGCTGGAGTTGTCGTCCAATGATGTCCAATACGTGCTCGATTGGTGAAAGATCTAGTTATATAGCACGCCACGGCAACATGTCGACACTCTGTAGAGCATGTTGGGTTACAACAGCGGTATGCGGGCGAGCTTTATCCTGTTGGAAAACACCCCCTGGAATGCTGTTCATGAATGGCAGCACAACAGGTTGAATAACCAGACCGACGTACAACTGTGCCATCAGGGTGCGTGGGATAACTACGAGAGTGCTTCTGCTGTCATAGAAAATTGCTCCCCACACCATAACTCCAGGTGTAGGTCCAGTGTGTCTCGGCCGCAGACAGGTTGGTTGCAGGCGCTCACCTGGCCTCCTTCTAACCAACACACGGCCACCACCGGCTACCAGGCAGAACCGGCTTTCATCAGAAAACACAACAGATCTCCACTCCGTCCTCCAATGAGCTCGAGCTTGACACCACTGACGTCGCAAACGGCAGTGGTTTGGAGTAAGTGGAATGAACGCTACAGGGCGTCTGGCTCGGAGCTATCCTTCAAGTAAACGATTTGTAGCAGTTTGTTGTGTCACTGTGGTGGCAATTGCAGCTCGAATTGCTGCCGCAGGCGCGGTACGATGCGACACGGCCATACGCCGTACACGGCGGTCTTCCCTCTCAGTAGTGCCATGTGGCCGGTCGGAACGCGGTCTTCTTGAGGCAGTACCTTCCCTTGACCACCGCTGCCAACAATCATGCACAGTGGCTACATTCCTGCCAAGTCGTTCTGCAATATTGCGGAAAGAAAATCCACCTTCTCGTAGCCCTATGACACGACCTGGTTCAAACTCCGTGAGCTGTTTATAATGGCTTCTTCGTCTTCTTAAAGGCATTCTTGACTAACATCAACACACTACGTCGAATCTCAACGATAACTAACGCTCACGAACGTTACAGCGCGTATTTACAGCAAACCTGCTTTGCATGTTCCGAGGGCGCTACTAGCGCCACACGTATGCGCCGAGCGCGAAATTTGCACAGACGTCATCTTACAGATGTACTCTTACCGCCTACCAACTGTTGTTTATCTAACACAACCCCTTCTTGGTGTTGGGAATTTTTTTCCGTCAGTGTAGTTAAAGGTTAAGCGTTTTAATTTTGACTTATTATCTTTCCATAAATTAAAAGAAATGTTTTGTTATTCCCAAGTGAAAAAAACCGTATGAGATATAGGGCCGAATGTGCGTCGTAGCTTTCTGTTCTGAAAGAACGGCATGTCTTTCGCCAGAGATAAGTGCATCTAATGGGACAGAATGCATCTTCCTTTAAATGTCGTAATTCCAAGATTCCGTTGTTCAATCAATCAGTGCGCCAATCAATACCTACTTCCTGATAGATGTCTTAATGAGGAAGTAGTCTTGTTCTCACCACTTGCGTGCTTCCTTTCCTTCGCCACTTGAAATTTCTCTTTCTGTGTCGAAAGGCATTAGTTCGAGTAACCTTAAAGTAGCGTACTCTGTCGTAAAAGTTACTGAACTATCGTTTAATGAGCACATAGGCATTATTATATCTTTTCTTTTCATAATATTTTACAGTTCGCAAATACTTGAATCGCTTTTATTGTAATTTTCAGATATCTAAATAATCCTATAACCGGCTGGAACGAATTAATTAGGATTTAGTAAAATGCCCTAAAATCAGGCCGAAGGAATACACTCGCAGCCTAAGAAGTGGGCCGATCGCAGCTGAGGCGAGAGAACCTGCCCATCAGAAAAAGTTGCTTTCCCCTTAACATTGTAATTCAAAATAATCATTTAGGAAGATAATTGTGTGAAAACCCAAATTTCCCACTGGCTAACTCGAACCTACACCCTTATTTTTGCTTGGGAGAAGAATGCTTTCTCAATTGAGCTACGGCAAGGGCTTATTACTGCTACTTGATGTCTTGACATGTGGTCACGTGTATAGTACGTCACATACTACTTTAAAAAAACACTGGGACACGAAATCGCAGGCTTCGCGTCCTCCATAAACCATGCTTGAAGTAACTCTCTATAGAAGGAAGAATCTTCACTAATTCCAGTTTCGAAGCGAAGAAGGCAGTCTCATTAATTCTAGACGACGTATGGGAGGAACATCACATATTTTGCGACTAACCTAACGTCCAGTAGATCCATTTTTACGTCAATGTGACACCCAAATTTTCCAGCCGAGATACCCGAACTCACATCCTTCTGCTCCGGGGCCTAATGCTTTCCCAATTAAGCTACGCCGACAAGGGCTTATCATTGCCCCCCCCCTTCCCGTCTTGAATTGTGCGTTACCTCTCTAGTACGTCGCATTTGTCACTAACCCTTTCTGACTGATTAACTGCTAAAATGACTACAACAAGGACTTGGAACCTAAGAAAGAAGAACGCTTGAGATGTCTAGGAACCTAAGAAAGAAGAATGTTATTTGGTTTTTCAGAGTCATCTGTTTGTACCGTACTTACGAAGATTAGACAGGACGGAGCTACTGTTCTTTAAATGGACTATCATCCACGTAGGTTCGTGGGCTCCACGACCTACTTTCCAACGATAACTCCCTCCTTATAGATATCTGTAGGTCTCGTGATATTGATTTGGAGTCCGTACAACAAACATTTTTGATCTTGCAAAAGTGGTCTTGATCAAGTCTCGAGTATGGAAAGATTTAGGGTATATGGAATACTCTTGAAAAGCGTCGATAAGATACCCCCTAAGAGCTTTCGTATTGGCTCCACTAAACCGTCTTTGGGGACAAGGTTACATGAACGTAATTATGCTGTTAAGAACGGACCCAGAAACACGGCCCTCGCTCATTTTGTGTATGATGGTTTACATTCCCCGGTCTGGGAAGATGCTTCCATCTTCGTGAATCCATGTTCTATATCATCACTGTTGTTCACAGAGAGTTTGGTTAATAGCGTCAAAAGGACAACTTTGTTGTAATGAGAGCATACCTACATTTTTGTCGGACCCTTGGAAACAAATTGAATAGACTGTTGATCAACCTAGTGTGGCCGATATCTTATAATTTGTAAGTATTTCATATTTAGACTGTATTGGGTTTGACGTGGATGAACTACCTTTCTTTTACTGTTGTAAACAGATTTATAGGGTTTTTTTGTGACACCTGCTTGGTCCTTTTATTTAGAGGACTGAATTTGTTATTTTATGTGTTCTGTGATCCTTCCATGCTGCTCGCGGTTATTGATTAATTACGTCTCTTCCTTCAGTGACGTAGTGTACACATGCATATACACTGAAGAGAAATTGAATTAGAGATACCTGTCTAGTAACGTGTAGCACCACCTTTCTCCCTGATGACGGCGGCGATTCGTCTCGGCATGGACTCGACAAGACACCGGAAGCGTTGGGAACCCATACGGATCCACGACCCCTGAACAAGCTCCCACTGTTCACGAAGATTTGATGGAGCGGGGTCACAGCCTCGAACATCTATCTCGATGGCATCCCAGATGTGCTTGATTGGATTGGGGTCAGGTGAACCAGCTGGCCGAGGAAGCGAGGTCACGTCGGTGGAGTGTTCATCCAACCATTCGGATACAATTCGGAAGCTGCATTGTCTTGTTGCAGGATGAGGTCCCCAGTGGGATGTTGAAGACGCACAAACGGGAGCAAATGGTCGTCCAGGATATCCCGGTAACGTTGACCTGTGTAGGACGATATCACACGTACCAGGGGTCCCATTTCAGTCCACGTAAACAGTCCCCAGACGAGAATACCACACCCACCATCTTGAAGAGTACCCTGTTGGCAAGAAGAATCCATTGCTTCATGTGGTTTGCACCGTACTCGGACCCTGCCATCCGCATGTACCAACGTGAATCTCGACTCATCAGTCCAGGCAACATCTTCCCCAATGTCTAGGATCCAGTGGCGATGTTCCCGCGCCCATGCTAATCTTTGCACCCTGTGATGTGCGGTCAGCAGCGGTACCCGCGTGGGACGATGGCTTCTGCACCCCATAGCGTGGAGATGGTTCTAGATGGTGTGTCTGCTTACACGTTTTTGTGCACCAGCGGTAAATTGCCGAGTGATTTATTGCACTGTGGCCCGTCTATCCGCTGTTACAATGCGAGCTAGACGATGATGACCCCTCTCATTCACACGCTATTGTCCACGGCAGTTGGACCTTGCAGGGATGGTTTTTCCGGATTCGATGTACTCACGGTGCACCCGTGATACAGTGGCTCGTGAAAATTATAGTGCTCGCATGACTTCCGAAATGGAGTGACCCATTCGTTGGACCCCGACAATTTGCCCACGATCAAATGCGCTTCGATCCTTCGTCTTACTCTTACTGATTCCCGTCGCATCACTCCTTATATTGTCGGATCCCTGCATACGTCATGTTGTTTCCGTTTACAGGGAGGCCCACAGCGCCACATTTGCATAACGCCAACTGTTTCTAATTCAATTGATCTTCAGTGTATATGCCTATACCCACACTAGAGTATGGTTTATTCATCTGATGATGGGTTTATGGAAACCCGAAAGGTCATTTGATGTAATGTTTTATTTGTAATCTGGGTGCAATTAAATGTTTTTAAATGCTAAGTTGAGTTTGGGATATTTAAATGTACATGTACAGGATTTTAATATCGTGCACCGAAGGTTGCTGCTTTGAATGCTGATGAATTTTTCGACACAAGGAAGTGTGATATTGGTATTGAATGTTTGAGTTACTTGTTTCTTCGCAGTGGTATGATGTCCATATAAGAGGGCTAGTCATTTACCATCATGCCTTTGGTAATGAAGCACAGAATAAAGGACTAGAAGTAAACGCTGATCACTATGGCAGGTAAGATGAGGGGCAAAGGAATTGTTTTGTCGTCGCTTTCGCAACACTCGACCGCTACGTGAACATTTCACTCTGAGGAGCGTAGGAAGTTCTGGGATTATTTGGTTCAGGAACATCGCGTGCTTAAAGTGTTAAACCCTTAAACGCCCTATTTTTTTACGTAAATTAAATGGTGCCCACAATCAGCCGTAGCTTGCGGACTCGTTGGTTCCATATTTTCTGCATCCTCCATCGGAAAACTGTCATAGAGTGGAGAGCTTTTACAAAATCTGGTTGTTTCCACGGCAAAACAATTCTTTCCCTCCTCATATCTTAGCAGTACGGACCGTAAACTCGCCACATGTGATCAGGTGTTCACATCAAGTCCTTTATTCTCTGTTTCATGACCTTAAAGTGTTAAACCCTTACACGCCCTATTTGTTTACGTAAACTAAATGGTGCCCACAATCAGCCGTAGCTTGCGGACTCGTTGGTTCCATATTTTCTGCATCCTCCATCGGAAAACTGTCATAGAGTGGAGAGCTTTTACAAAATCTGGTTGTTTCCACGGCAAAACAATTCTTTCCCTCCTCATATCTTAGCAGTACGGACCGTAAACTCGCCACATGTGATCAGGTGTTCCCATCAAGTCCTTTATTCTCTGTTTCATGACCTTAAAGTGTTAAACCCTTACACGCCCTATTTGTTTACGTAAACTAAATGGTGCCCACAATCAGCCGTAGCTTGCGGACTCGTTGGTTCCATATTTTCTGCATCCTCCATCGGAAAACTGTCATAGAGTGGAGAGCTTTTACAAAATCTGGTTGTTTCCACGGCAAAACAATTCTTTCCCTCCTCATATCTTAGCAGTACGGACCGTAAACTCGCCACATGTGATCAGGTGTTCCCATCAAGTCCTTTATTCTCTGTTTCATGACCTTAAAGTGTTAAACCCTTACACGCCCTATTTGTTTACGTAAATAAAATGGTGCCCACAATCAGCCGTAGCTTGCGGACTCGTTGGTTCCATATTTTCTGCATCCTCCATCGGAAAACTGTCATACAGTGGAGAGCTTTTACAAAATCTGGTTGTTTCCACGGCAAAACAATTCTTTCCCTCCTCATATCTTAGCAGTACGGACCGTAAACTCGCCACATGTGATCAGGTGTTCCCATCAAGTCCTTTTTCTCTGTTTCATGACCTTAAAGTGTTAAACCCTTACACGCCCTATTTTGTTACGTAAATTAAATGGTGCCCACAATCAGCCGTAGCTTGCGGACTCGTTGGTTCCATATTTTCTGCATCCTCCATCAGAAAACTGTCATAGAGTGGAGAGCTTTTACAAAATCTGGTTGTTTCCACGGCAAAACAATTCTTTCCCTCCTCATATCTTAGCAGTACGGACCGTAAACTCGCCACATGTGATCAGGTGTTCCCATCAAGTCCTTTATTCTCTGTTTCATGACCCAAAGAATGATTAGAAAGAACAAGTACCCCTGGCAAACATCATGGCTTCCAAATATCTCCTCTCACTTGTCTAAGGTTTGTCGCCATTTTTACAGTATTTTAGCAGGTGAGAGAGGATTAGTGTCAATATTTTCTCTAGGTGGCCACTTTGATTAACAAAGCAAAAGGGAACGCTTTCTGGTGTGTTGGTTGGGCAGGTTACTTGTTCCAACGGAGCTTGAACCACTAAAAATACCACGACTTAATTTCTTCCAACCGCACTAGGTCTACTACTTGGGCATCAAAGATATTTGATTGAGTTAATTTCAGCCCGTTTTGCTCACTCCGAGTTACCGTATTTTTCGGCGTATAGAAAGGGACTATCTTTTCAGAAGTCAGGGCCACGACTTATATGCCAGATTGACATATCTATTGTTTCATCATTTAAGTTCCTCAATGAAAAAAGCGAAACAAATATTGTGCTTTATATTCGGTCTTTATCCGAGCACCAGAAATGCAATATTACGTTCAATAGGAACCAGTCAGAATGCATAAGAAATGTAATGTTCCCTTCACTAAAGCTAGCTGAGGCAACCGCGGTGGCGAAGTGGTCTAAGCGCTGGTTTATGACCACTCGCCCGTGAAGGGTCCGGGTTTGAATACCGTGAGGCATGGATGTTGTGTTTGTCTTACGTCACTGGCTCTCCCTTTCCTGGAACCAGTGGCCCAAAATTAAAGACGTAAGACTGCTTATAGCCTATCGAGTTGCCCACAACGGTCATTTAACCTTTAAGCAAAAAATGAAAGAAGGAAAACAGCTCGCTGAAATGGATATTCCATTCGACAGAAACGTGTCCCATTAGGAATAGCAAGAGTCGTGTGTTAATTGCATTCCGCTTGCGATCGCTTCAAGACCCCCATGGATAACATTCACCCCTGGTATCACACCTCATTTATCTTGCAAAGATTAAATCTCTGAAACATGTCACTGCCACGCAGCTGATTGGCTGGTGACAATCGCGTCAACATCCGGCGGCGCATGCGCTTTAAAAACAGCAATCACGGGCAGCTGGCGAAGACAGTCTTTTTTTCATCACTGTCCATTTCCGAATGTAATCTCTCTACTGTACTGAAATAAACAATTAGCTCCTTTGGTTATAAGCATCACTCTGGTTTGACACACTTGTGCGACTTTTTTTCGTTTTGTTTTTTCACCTTTGCGTGACAGCTTCTCTTTCTGTCGATCAGAGGGAAGAAATACGGTAGTGTAAGTTCGTAAAAATCAAAAACAAGATAGCTTACGAAATTCAACTTGTGGCTAAAAAGAAGAGCGTCTATAACTTTAATTCTACAACCTTCAATATTTAGTGAGACATTAAAATATATTTAGAGAATTTCGGAACACAACTATATTTGTTCTAGTCTTTCTTTTTTTAGTAGGTTTAACGTTAGTCGTTAAATACCATGTGTAACTCTAAGGGTTATACGAGAGAGGGTCGATGGGTGGCCTAGTGGTACACGTTCGTGGCTGCCACGTAGAAGACCTCGAGCTTGATCCCAGGCAAGTACAAACACTCGAACCATTAAATATCCGCCGTGCGTCGGATGGGCGCGGTAAGCCATCGGGCCCCGGGTACTGGAACCCGGTAATAAATAAGGGCGTCTTTTCCCCCTTTCTACCTTGCTTCCGTGTTACTTTCCTATCGGGCACTCTAGCTCAAATCTCCTAGCTTTCTATTTCTAAGGGTTGTTTAAGACCTGGGGTCAGATACTCCCTTCTTACAATCCTCTACATATGATCTGAAGGGCTCCTCCCTAATATAGGACACTGGTCCTAGGGAAGGGAGAGAGCCAATGCCGTAAGACAAACAGAACATCCACGCCTCACCTGGATTTGAACCCGGATCCCATCAAGGACGAATGGTCAGAAGCTATCGCTTAGACCACCGCGCTACCGAGGCAGCTCTATTTGTTCTAGCTTCGGATTATACTCAGGATCGCTATGGATAAAGATAAGGCAATTATGAGATTTCACCCCTTCGACTTATGTTGTTTTACCTCGGCTTATAGGCCAAAAATACGGTAATTCGTTCCTGCTGGTAAAATGCTTAAGAAAGTGAAATTCGTGAAGGTTTCTGTTAAATGAGGACAGAGTACGTGGAAAGCATTAAGAACAATGGATCAGTGCCTGTCTACCTTACGAAGTTAATTTTTCTTGTAGGGAAAACCTGCTGCTATTGGCCTATAATGAAGTCACAGTATCTCGATATACTGTCCATTCCCTTTTTTTCCAGACGTTTGGACGGCGTTGAACGTCGTCTGCAACGTCGTTTTCCGCAACGTCCGCAAATAACCCCGTAAAGCAGAAACGATGCGGTCGATTGTCTGGAAGAGCTTGCATCTAATTAAGGGTTTCGTTCATTTCCAGGAACATCGCACGGAGTCCGAGGAATATGTTGGATTTTTCAAAATTTCCCACCGACCAGGAGCTGGACGACATAATGTGGTACCAGCTTCGTCGTCAAAATGACGTACGCAGTCGAACGTGCAATGTTGTCTTCCGCACTCAAATCTAGGCATGTCCACCGACTTATATAAATATGCCGTTCATCTGTTTCGGTTGCAGGATATCCACAACAGTGCTAAAGTTCTCATTTCTTTCTTCCACATCGAGAAGCGTCCACGCATCTGGCGAACGTACGACATGGCAACGTATCATCGCTACATGCTTCCGGTAGATCACTCTGGCACTAACGAACATTTTGCACCCCGAAACATCATTTTTGATCAAACTCTGTTGCTCTTGCCATATCAATATCATTCATGGTGATCACACAAACCCCTGAGCATCTTGACCTTTACCATTGCTCAATATATGTCGTGAACACACAACTACACCACTAACTTCCTGGAATATACACTGAGTGGCCACTTTATTATGACCACCTCACAGTTTTAAGCAAATGAGCTATGGCTGCACGCTATTGCCGCCACAGGGCGACGCTAGTATAAAAAGGGAAAGCTTAGTGCTTGCGACAGTAGTAGCAGTGATTTTTGGGTGACGAGATGGGTAAAAAATGCGATTTGACGGACTTTCAACGTGGGATGATTGTAGGAGCTCGGAGCCATGGAGCGAGTATCACCGAAACCGCCGCATTCGTGAAATGTTCCAGAGCAGCTGTTGTTAAAGTGTTTAAAGACTGGATCGTCAGCCAAAAATCTGGGTCTCTACGTGCAACGTGTGGTCATCATCGATTAGTGACTGCTCGGGCGGAACGGATAATGTGCAGACTGGTAACAGACAACAGAAGGGCAACTGTGCAGCAAATTTAGACCATCTTAATCAAGGATTCTCCTCAAATGATCTCTGCACGCACTGTTCGCCGTACACTGTATCGGATGGGATATGGCAGCCGAATGCCTGTTCGAACACCTTTGCTGTCTGCAGTTAACAAGATAAAACGTCTCCAGTTCGCACAGGAGCACAAGGATTAGACAAACAATTATTGGAAACCAATTATGTGGTCCGATGAATCACGTTTTCAGTTGCACCATGCCGATGGCCGAGTGAGGGTTTGGCGGAAACAGCACGAAAGCATGGACCCCGAAGGCATTGATTCAAGCTGGTGGAGGCAACGTTATGGTTTGGGGAATGTTTTCCTGCCATGCGTTGTGCCCTTTAATTCGTGTGTGACTGGCACATCATATCTAAACATCAGTGCGGACCAAGTGTATCCTGTCATGTGGATGGTTTATCCCAATGGAGATGGCTACTTTCTACAAGATAATGTGTCCTGCCATAGTGCTCGTATTGTGCAGGATTGGTTTCAGGAACATGCCGGTGAGTTAACTTTGCTTAGGTGGCCCCCACAATCTCCAGACCTCAACCCCATTAAGAATTTGTGGGATGAAGTTGAAGAAGCCATCAGACATCTGGATCTACAACCCTGCAATCTCACACTCCTGAAAAGTGCTATTCATCAAGCATGGTCTCAGATTCCACAAACCACCTATTAACATTTCGTGGAGTCCATGCCACGAAGAATCGACGCAGTATTAAAGGCAAAAGGTGTCCCAACGAAGTACTGAGGGGGTGGTCATAATAAAGTGGCCACTCTGTGTACAGAAAAATGACGCTGGCACAGGTTTGGCAGATAAAGTCCTCATCGTGGATTTTTGTAGCGGTGTATCCACCGCAAGAAAATTGACCCACGTACAAGCATTCGAAATTAATCCGTTTCAAAATAGATTAGAACTAAAATCTACAGCTCGTCAATATTCATAGGAAGCACATTGTAGGAGTATGAGATGCCTTTTGAACGTCCGTAGACGCAGCCACGTACAGGAATCTCTTGTCTTGTGAGGTATCCTAAACTTCAAGAAACACAAAAATGCAATGCGGAGGCGGATCTGCCTGGAAGGATCATACCTGACTTTGCTGGGTAAGCACGGTTCTCTGTTTCTCCCCTAGATGGCGTAAACATAATTCAGTTTAGTTTGGTAAATGTATACTGGTGTCGAAATTTAAAGTCCGGAAGGCAATAGTGGACAAATAATCCAAAAGTGTTCAATTAAACATTCCTTTACATATGGATTAGCAGTTATGCCCGTTTTCAGAAAGGTGAATCTGAAATGTAAATGGACGATGTCATCGCTCTATCCACGTTATTTTATACACAACACATAGCAACTGAAAAATTGTTATTCCGACACCGCTGGGATCGAACCTCAGATCTCTCGATAACCAGTCGAGTGCATTCGCATTTACGCTACGATGCCAACAGTTCTCAGTGTCATGCGTGGTTTATCAGTCAGCATCTGACTACACAAATCTGTATTGATGGTCTCAGTATCGATATTGTGACATCCGTATCGACATTGTTGGCACCTTAGCGTAAATGCGAAAGAGTTTGACTAGCAATCGAGAGATCGAGGATTAGATCCCAGCTGTGTCGGAACACAATTTTCAGTTACCATGTGTTGTTTATTGAATAACGTGAAAACAGCGATGACATCGCCCATTTACATTATCTCCACGTATTTGAAATATATTCACCATTTCTATCGCCCTTTCGATTTATCAGCTACAGTAAAATAACTGTTGTGTTAAATGGCACCAGATGACAACATCTCAGTTGCTGAGACCATCAGTACGGATTTTTGTAGTCAGATGCTGACTGATACACCACGTATGGCGGTGAGAATTGTTGGCACCGTAGTGTAAAACGAACGCACTCGGGTAGTCATCGAGAGATCTGGGGTTCGATTCCAGCGGTGTCGGAATAACAATTTTTCAGTTGCTATGCATTGTTTATAAAATAACGTGGACAGAGCGATGACATCGTCAATTTACATTATCTCCACGTATTTGAAATATATTCACCAGGTGAATCTGAAATCGTTTTTTGAACATAAAATTAAAAAAAGGGAAAAGTAATTAAGGAAAAGAAAAGTAATTCAAGCTGTTTTGCGATTTAAAACAACTGTCGTGATGCCATTGCATACGGTTTGACGAAAAATGGTAGGAGGCTTTCGCGGCCCGTAATTTTAAATCAAAATTTCGGGGATATTTTTACAGCAATTCAACGTTTCTGGTATAATTATCTTTAAACTTATCAGCATTTTGAACAGTGGAGCTAAACCGCCCTTTTTAATTTTTTGTTCCCCAGACTTTTCTAGACACAAAAATGGAATTTGTGCCTCGTATCAATTTGTATATGGAACACCTGATACGAATTACATAGTGAAATTTGCATATTAGTAAGCAAAATGCTGTCCTACATGCTAACTGAGTTACATACTAAAGCCATCGGGGAACGGCAGTGACATTTCTTATTGACAGTGTGTAAGAAGCGTTCTGGTGGCTGTAAAATCTTCACTTATATCTCGTACATGTGCAGTGAACGCTGTATGGTGGGGAAAGATAGGGCTATTAGAAGCAGGAAATTCTGAGGCGCAGGTAGCAGTTGACTTGAATATCCGCCTTACAGTGGTTTCACAGTTATAGCAGAATTCAACAACACCCGTGTCATGAAGGTCTAGGAAAGGTCTTTCAAGGCGCAGGATTCCCCATGAGGGCCATTGTGACGCTATACCGTAGGTTATCACATATCATATACAGCCTGGAAATTGTCCTCGAAGCTGTCCGCTGCCAATGGGACTTCGGCATCAAGGAAAACCATATATCAAAGACTTAATGCAATCGACCTTTATCCTAAGAGACCCACAGTTTGTGGCTCTTTAACCTCATTTTACTGAAGATCTCGACTGGACTGGTACAAGCCACATCGGTCATGGATCTCAGATGGGTAGGGCGGTGTTCCTATCACAGACGAGTCCAGATTCAGTATACAAACGTATTGTTGTTGGAATTTCATCTGGAGGGAACAGGGAATCCGTAATGATCCGGCACACGTCTGCTAACGAGACTCCCTCGGAGGCGGTAGTCCGCTCGTGTGGATTGTAATTATGTTCAGCGTCAGCACACCACTCCATATGTTCACAATCGGCAATTCTAATTCTGATCGCTATACGGACGAGATCCTAGATCCCTATGTCAGAATTTTTCGCGGAGCTGTTGGCCCGCTTTCCTTTCAACGGATGATAGCATTTGCCCTCACAGGACTCAGCTTGATGATGATTTCATGCATAGCAAAGATATTCGTCATATGGACCGGCCAGACAGGTCTCCTGAGCTGAACCCTATAGATCACGTTTCGGATGCTCTTGAACGACATGTAGCAGCTCGTCAGCCACCTCCCAGAAAAATTATCATGCTACTCAGCGCCCTCGCCTTGCAACGGAATCCTTTGGATCCAGATTCACCAGCAACATGGAGATGACTGTCTGTATATAGTGAGCACATTCCTGAATAATACATTTTTAAGTTACATTCTTATATCTCACCTTTGTCACATTTGCGTATATGACCTTGTGTACGCAAACTGTGTACATATTGGTCTTTTGTAAAATGTATATTACTATATACGATGTCCAGAAAACATAAATGTTCATCAAATCTGCAATATGAACATCTCTTGGGCCGCCCCGGTGGCGCAGTGGTCAAAGCGATGGCCTATGATCATTCGTCCGAACGGGGTCCGGGTTCGAATCCCGGTGAGGCATGGATGTTGTGTTTGTCTTACGGCACTGGCTCTCTCCTTTCCCTGGAACCAGTGACCCTACATTAGGGACGGGCGACTGCTTATAGCCCATTGAGTTGCTCACGGTGGTCGTTAAACCTCCAATCAAAAAAAAAAAAATATTAGCATACCATACCAGAGTTCTCTGTCGTATTTTTAATAATGTGCATAAATTTCATGCAACAGTCGTCGTACGTGGGGTGGTCAATTTGTATTTCCCGTTAGCATTTGACGGCGAATTAGAAAAGAGAAAATCTGTGTTTTTCCAACATTTAAAAAATAACCTGAATAGAATGCGAGGTTTGCCACAGGAATTTGAATAAAAAGGCAATCTGCTGAACAACACATTCAAGTGAAAGAGATGACCGGGGTGTAAACATGGTCTCACTCGGACCTGCGCACGCTGATTTGGTTTCTCTGGAACAAAAAACGTCGACAACGGAGGTATATTAGCTGTACAAAGAAGTTTTAAAGCATTTTTTTGTGTGACGTATACCGCTAGTTTACGTATCCGACATTCCCCCGCGTTCTTGTCATGTGACCGTAACTGGTGCAGAGTATAAAATGTGACACAGAAGTTTGCCCAACAGTCAAACACACTTGTACTTCGGTAGGTAAAAGACGGCAACCGATACTGTATTTATTCGACACTGTATTCGTTACGAATTTCATCAAGGAAAAAGTGCTTCAAAAGCATGTGCAACGATCTCTCCCTGTTCTGGGGGAGAATATTGTATTGAAAAGCACGTGTCAGGTTTAATTTAGACGGTTTAAAGCTGGTAATTTTAATGTTAGCGATCGACAACGTTGCGGCGCCCCACAGAAGGATTCACATGAGGAACTGCAAGCATTGCTGGATGAAGATTTGTCTCAAAGGCAAAAATAACTAGCTAAACAACTCGGGGTAACTCAACAAACCATTTCCAATCGTTTACGCGCAATGGGAAAGATTCAGAAGGAAGGAAAATGGGTGCCACATGACCTGAGCCAGAGGAACAAGGATGAGCGTGTCATGAAGTGCTTGAATCTGTTGAATGAACAACACAGAAAGTATTTCCTGTGGAAAATCGTTACAGGTGATGAAAAGTGGATATGGTATGATAATCGCAAATGCAAAAAACACTGGGTAGACCCCGGTGAAGGAACGACTTCGACACCGAAACGCAATGTTCACTCCAAGAAAGTTCTGCTGTGCATCTGGTGGAATATGAAGGGTGTGCTCTATTATGAACTACTGGAACAAGGTCACCTGTTACTGCTGATCGCTACAAGCAACAATTGCTGCGATTGAAGCAGGAAATCTGTCGGAAACGTGTTATCAGTTGAAGGCAAAGGATTGCGTCCAGTGAAATCACTGCATGACAACGCTTGGCCGCATGTCCCGAAATTGGTCAGGGAAACGTTATAGACGCTTGGCTGGGAAGCTTTGAAGCACCCGGTGTATAGCCCCGGTATAGCCCCTTCAGACTGTCATTTGTTCCGATCGATGCAGCATGGTCTGTCTGCTGTACGGTTCCGGAGATGTGACGAAGTGCAAAAATGAGTTGACGTCTTCATCGCGTCACACGACGAAGTATTGTTCATGGCTGGAATCCGTCAGCTGCCCGACCGATGGCGGAAGGTGATAGATAATGACGGCGCATATTTTGATTCGTAAAGGTAGTGTTGTTTTCTCTCAAATTATATGTTACGTTGTCTTGAAATTCTTTAAAACTTATTTGTATACCTAATATTACCAACTGCAAGAAGTCTGCCCTCTATTCATGCGCGCTCGGACTTGTCAGAGTTGTGTTCAAAACTCTCTGGCAAGCGCAGTGCGTTAAGGAATGTGACACGTAGCATGCTTTCAGCATCAACAGTACAGAGTGACATGGCGCGTTGTAATGTATACTATAATTTAATTTTCCTTTTCTACGCTTTCCAACAGTAGGTTGAAGAAGCGTATATGCTCCAGTTTTGTCCGTCCGTCTGTCTGTGCATCCGTCCGTCTGTCTGTGCATCCGTCTGTCTGCACGATAAGTCGCGTAAAAATTGTTCGATTTCGACAAAATTTTAGTATGTGGTAGGGGACCACCTGCAGACTAACCTTGTTGAAAATGGACGAAATGGAGTCAAAGGTCACGACATAGGAGCGGGATGCATTCCATTGCCCTTATGCGTCATAGCTTGCGTAAAAATGGATCGATTTCGTTGAAATTTTAGTATGTAGTAGGAAACCACTTGGGAACGAAAACCGTTGAAAATGGACGAAATGGGTTCAAAGGTCAGGGCATAGGATCGAGATCCATTCCATGGCCCATATGCGTTATAACGTACGTAAAAATGCTTCGATTAAGACAAAACTTTAGCATGTTGCTTCAGAAGTATACTTTACCGGTTCTGTTTAATATCATCGAAATGAGATCAAAGGTAAGGTCATAGGAGCGAGATTTATTCTACAGCTATTATCCTCATAACTTGTGTAATAACTTGAGTAATGGTTTCTGGTATGTTGGAAAGCGTATCATAATCAATGCATTGCATTATTTTACTAACTTGCTAGTTTCTTTCTCTATGTAAATTTGAGTTCATTCTCCTTAAGAATTTTTCAAACGTAACGTGATATCATCTCTCTCTTCCGAGTATGGTTGGCAACATCTTTGTGGTCGGAATGCATGACGTGTCTATGTGTCCGATGGGAACTGAACGGCAGAAGTTCCTATCGGACACATAGACACGTCATGCAGAGCAGCAGCGGTGTGTATAGATGATGATGTTATGATGATATATATGATAGTAATTGCGGAAGTTTAAGTTCTTGAAGTTGTGATTTCTTGAAGTCTGCATATTTAATATTTTGAGTTGGTGTTTTTGTTTCTCGTTAAACATTCTTTAAGAAGTAAATGGATTTTTTCACTAATGTTGTTGAAGTTTTTGCTGAATAAAGACTAATTGTAAGTAACCTTTTCTGAAGTTATTTGAGTGACTCTTGATTCGCTTAAAAGTGAAGTTATTAAGAACTAATTTGCGTAGTGCTCAGACAGACGAACAATAAACGAACAGTAAAACGCACAGTATCAGGAGGCTCTAGTTACGTAAAACCAAGTGCCCATTTTACCCAGACTTCTGCAAATGCAATTTGTTTTATTAGATTACAGGGCGTCACAATGTTCACCCTACGAGTGGGACCATGTTCCCAACAAGACGTGATCTTCACTTGAATCTGTTATCCAGCATGTTTCCTATTTTATTCAAACTCCTGTGATTGTAGTCAGGAGAGTGTAATGACTTTTGAGAGATAGTGATTGACGTATCCCTGATCAAATCTGATGTACAATGCTTTTACAAAAAAGGAAGATTTTGCCATTGATGGCGAAAACCTCGAGGTAACCGTGACCTACATTTACTTTGGACAAGGGACACATTGATGAAGAAATTAATTAGCGTATTAAATTTGGTTGGAAAACGTTTGGAAGAAACAGTACGATTTTCAAGAGCAACACGCCGTTATTTCTTAAAAGAGAAGAAAAGAAGAATGCATCTTTCCAGTTCTTACTTATGGAGCAGAGACATTGACCTTAATTAAAAAAAACATATAAAGGCTGCAGACATCTGAAAGAATCACGGAGAGATACATGCTTGGCGTAAACAGGAAAGGCAAGATGAGGAACTCGTGGATAAGGAAAATGACAAGAGTAGAAGACATCATGCTCAGAGTAAAGTCCCTGAAATGGCAATGGGCTGGACATGTTGCTAGAAGAACGGACCACCGATGGACAACCGAAATTATAGACTGTATACCAAGGGACAGGAAAAGACCCGGGAAAATACCACGAGGGAAATGGAACGATGAAATTCAAAAGATTGCCGGAGTAACATGGAGAGGACTGGCTCAAGACAGACAGTTGTAGAAAATGTTTGGGGAGACCTTCATCCAGCAGTGAATTGATAATGGTTGACGATGAGGATGATGCTCATGAATCCCTCGAGAAATCTAATGGAAAGTCACTTATTGATTCTCCCTCTTGGTCCTAATTCATAGATCTTTATTACCTTCAGTTTTTGAAAGCAAGTGTAAATCTATAAGTAATTTGTTCCGCAGTATTATAAAACTATTTTTATTTTTCATTAAAATCGAACAATAGGAGGAATTTAACAGTTTTTCAATTTTGCAAAAGCCGAAATGATCAAAAAGGAGAAGAAAAGACAAGAAAGATGACACCGAATTTTCGGGTGTGTCTTTTGAATCCGTTCCGACGCGAATTAAATTTATCAAAGCTATACAACGTCAATGGAACCGGTACGGTAAACGATAGTATCTCAATGTAGAAAGAAGTTTATCAATGGGGTTTTTAATCCCGCAGATATTGCTGTAAACGGAATCGTGAACTTACGCCCTCTAGTTGAAGACTGGTGCGTTAAGAAAAATTTGAAATTATATGAGAAAGATTTTGCAGAGGAAACGCTCTCCAACAAAGAAAACAAAAATTCAAATCTGACTCTTAGAAGCAGAGTTATTGATAAATATAAGATATGTATTAACGTCCCCTGGCGTGAAACACGTGCATTACTTTAAGAAGAAAGTATTCTCAAGAGGTGTGAGCGGTATCGGTCGAAGAAATAATTTTTTCAGTTGAGTTTTCACGAGCTCAGATTTTGTTGCAAACACCTCCGAAGTATAAATTAACACTTATGTCCCCTGGTGGCCAAACGATTCTTTAACAAATATTAGAAATTATTAGATATATGAAAAATTTTTGCCACCAGGAGCTGTATGCGATGCTAGAAGAATTTTCCAAAGCAGAAATATTGAGGAAGACGCAATTCACTCTAACGTCCCCTAGCGGAAAGTCAATGAATTACTCGAAAGTTTTGAAATTCTATGAAAAACATTTCGTACCGGAAATGCTAACCAACCAAGAAGGAATTTTTTATATCGGACTGTTTGAAGTAGGGATATTGACAAAAAATAAAATAGACATGAAAGCACCCTGGCGGAGAAACCATGCATTACTTTAAGAAAATTTTCAGATAAGGTTTATCGACTTAAGTAGTATCGGTCCACAAACGAATTTTTTTCAATCGAGATTTTAGAATCTCACATTTTAATGCAAATGCATCAGAAGCAGACATTTACTCTTACGCCCCCTGGTGGGCAAACCAATTTTTACCAAGAATTAGAAATTATACGTAAAAAATTTCCCATGCGGTGCAGAAAAGAAATTCTCAAATCGGAGTTTAAAATGTAGAGATATCGGAGAAAACTCAATTTATTTTTACGCTCCGTAGCGGAACATGCGTAATTCGAAAAAGTGATTACACCTAAAATACTTTTCGAAATAAATGGAATCAAAAGGTAAAATATTTTTTTGAAACGGATGTTAAATCTATGGAATAAGATGTATTTTGAGTTCGATATCATCGGCATTTACACTCTCCAGCGGCGAAATTGGACATCGTAAAAAAAGAGAAGGATGTGAAGGATCGTCATTCGGCCATTTCAAGCTTTTCAATGTATAACGAAGTAAATTTCTCCGTCATTTCTGGTCCACGCCGGTAATCGAACCCGAGTCTACTTATTCCGGAACAAGTCGCTCTACCAACTGAGCAACGCAGACGTTCGTTCTGGCTGCTATCTGCCTTTATGTCGTGTGCGTCCTGCGGGAAGGCACGTCACATCTCCCCCACCCGAAAGAGTGCCAGGGGCATGGCCCATGGGTCAGCCGTAACCATGAATTGTCGCAAGCAGCCATCCGCTGTAGAACGTGCACTGGAGAACTCATAGTCAATCTGGTGTGTGGAATGCCAAGTCACACACATTTATTTTTCGAAGCGCTGAAGAAGAACATCACACCATTGCGATATCTTGAACGGCCGGGTCATCCGGGAAGTTCGGGAGCCATTATAACAAAGTAAATTTCTCCGTCATTTTTGGTCCACGCCGGGAATCGAACCCGAGTCCACTGATTCCGGAACAAGTCGCTCTACCAACTGAGCCACGCAGACGTTCGTCTTGCTGCTATCTGCCTTTATGCCGTGTGTGTCCTGCGGGGCAGGCACGTCACAAATGTAAAAATAATTTTTCAAATCGGACCAATAGTTGCAGAGACATGGTATTCACTGGCGTACGGAGAGACGAACGGACAAAACGATAACATAAGCACGATCCTTTTCTTTTTACAAAAGACATGGTAAAACTTGTAGGAAACATAGCACCATCAGTGGATAACCCTTTAACGGGCTGGAACGAAATGATTCAGGATTGGGAAATACGCTGAAATACGCTCGTTGTCTATATTAACTGGGCCGAACGCGGTTGGAAGTGGGAACATGAGCATCGGGAAGCACTGCTTTTTCCTGAGATTTGTTATTTAAAGTGGTAGTTTACGGGGAAGATTGAGCCAAATCATTTCTGATTAATCGCTTGTTAAAAAGGCTATAATAACGGCGTAGAACCTAAGACAGGAGACGGAAAATGTTTCATTCGGCCAGCGACACGATGTCCGTGTCAGAAGAACTAGCACTTCCTATCCTGCCTTGGGTGATGGGGTAGAAAATAAAGGAGAAGTGAGCGCTTGTAATCATTACAAGTTTGACAGTCGGTAATGCTGTGATGAGCGAGAGAAAGAAAATATTTTGCCATAGCTTTCGTAAAACCCGACTTCTGTGTGAACATTTCTGTTTGAGAACGGCAAAAAAATTTAGGCAGTTTTATTCAGATATACATGATGAGCCATTACAATATGACCCTTTAGCCCGCAAAACAGCTGTCACTCGGCAAGGCATCGATTCGATGAGGTGGCGATAGGTATCCTGTGGTATCTGGTACCATAATGTCAACAGCAGGTCCTCCAGTTCCCGTGCATTTCCGGGTGGTGGTGATTTAGAGCGAACCCGATTTTCCAAGTCGAACCACAAATGTTCCATTGAGTTCATGTCAGGAGGATTTGGAGGCCAGGGCATTAACAGAAAATCACCAGCATGTTCCCAGAACCATTCCTTGACGATTCTGGCAGTGTGGCATTGCACATTATCCTGTTGGTAACGACCATCACCAGCAGGGAACACAGTTGTCATGAATGGGTGAACTCGGTCCGCAACGATATTCAGAAACCTGACAGCTGTCAGGGATTGTCCTATTGGAATAACATAGCCTCAAGTGTCCCAAGAAACTATCGCCCACAGCATAAAAACGTCGCCTCAGGCCTGTTTCCACCCAACAGCCGATGCTCCAAGAATCTTGATCCGTCAAACCCTGCCACTTTCTTCAATCATCCACGGTCCAATCTCGATTATATTGGGCTCATTTCATGCGCTGTTAGCGATGACATGCAGTGAGCATGTGGACCTGGCTGTGTCTTTGGCAACGCATTCTCATGCGTTAAAGCCGGCGATGAATGGTGTGATGTGGCACATTGCCCTGATCACCACTGTTGTAGCTGCGGGTGATTTGTCGCACTGTGGCCTTGCAGTTGCCGTGAACCATGCGCGACAGTCTCCGCTCCCATTTGGCATCAATAAGCTGGGGATGAAACACGTCTGGACGACGGTTTGTCGTTTGCTCATATATGCACCACGTACTCACTACAGCGGCACGTGTACAACCCTCAAGCCGCACCGTTTCCGAGATCATAGTTCCGAGAAGCCCTGCCATGACAGTTTGTCCTTTATCAAACTCCGATAAATCGGCAGCTTTTCCCATTCTGACTCCAAACACTCTACTAACCGAAATGCCGTCTTCGGGTTGTGTATATACTGTTCTGTGAGCTTCACCTGCATAACCGTTCGGTCTCCAGGCACGCTCATTTCTTTAGGCTGGGGGTGGTCATAATGCAAAGGATCATCAGTGTATCTCCCGGTTAAAGGATTAAATTATTCATTTAACGACCAGGGCCCTGAAATGTTGCGACCCTCAAAATACCATAACGCCCGAAACAGTCTATTGTTCTGTTCGGAATTTCTCTCCTACCGTTTTACAAGATAACAAACGAAGGATTAGTGATCTGCCACTACACAAAACTCCCGATGTGTGGTATTGATATGCTTTAATCTTCAGATGCTACTGGGAGACGATCATTGCATTCTTCTACGCAGATGGTATGCCATGCCTTTAAAGAAAATAATATCCCTTAGCCAACGCCTGCTTCACTTGTTTGCTAAGCGACAACAATGGCGATTGAGGGTGACATCTGCTAATTCCGTAGAGGATGCGTAAATTCAAGGAACAGGTGGGGTTGGGTAATTCTCCCTACTCTAGATAGGCGTTTTCGGGCGTTCGTGGTAGTTTGGATGCAAGGGCGTTCTGGGCGTTATGGTCGTTAAACTGTTAAGGGGACTACGGAAAAATTGACAAAAATATCGATTCATACACTCGACGTGAATCAGGAACACCAAACAGAAGACATCGCTCTTTCCACGTTGATAAATGACTCACGGAAAAACTATCATCAGCCACCACCGGGAATCGAACCCAATGTCTTCCAGTTACACGCCGGACATGCTACCACTGCAGCCTAGAATTCTCCAGACTCACAAGGGATTAACTGCCAAACCACATGGCAGCTTGCTTCATGGAGCCCTCACAATGTTGTGTAAGTGGAAGACCCTGGGTTCGATTCCCGGTGGCGGCCGATGAGAATTTTTCCGCGACTCGCTTATCAACGTGGAAAGAGCGATGTCTTCTGTTTGATGTTCCTGATCCACGTCGAGTGTATGAATTAATTATTCAATCGCCTCCTAGTTATTTGTTCAGTTGCTGCTTTCCATCTTTTGTGAATCCTTAGCATTGTGCGGGGCTCCATGAAGTAACCTGCCATGTGGTTTGGCAGTTAATCACTTGTGAGTCTGGAGAATTCGAGGCAGCTGTGGTGCAGTGGTAGCATGTCCGGCGCGTAACTAGAAGACCCTGGGTTCAATTCCCGGTGGCGGCAGATGATAATTTTTCCGTGACTTACTTATCAACGTGGAAAGAGCAATGCCTTCTGTTTGGTGGAAAAATATCGATTTTCTAATTTTTACCCTAAAATATACTTTGGGACCCCTACTATACTGTGATGAAATTTTGAGTTGATCGGAAGCATATGACACGAGTAAAAATATTTTTACAACTGAGATGTCCCTGGAAATACCACGCCCCCTTTAATGTTTACGTTTTTTTGACACACAACATGCCTCACTTGTTTTGCGAAGAAGAAAGATTTTCCGCACGTTTGTTGTGCGTCAGATATGCGTCGTATTATGAAATGGCATGCATTCAATTTATCAATCTAAAAAAACATAATATGGTAGGTCATCATTATTCAAAAATATGTGACTTTTGTATTATATAAAAAAATCAGTTGTTGAAATGACACAGGCAAACTTCTGGGATGGTGTTGACTATTAAATCTCACAGAATAAATGTGACATTTCAAAAGAAATATGCATCACAAAGTATTTACTTTTTCCTCCTGCTCGCAAGCCTCTGACTTTGCCTCGTACCCTTCATTTCGGAAAAATTGACAAAACTTTCAGTTTTGTTTTTGGAAAAATTGAGAAAACCTTCAGTTTTGCATAACACGATTTCCAGGTTTTTTGTGTTCTTTTTTCTTCTCTCTTACCTAAATATCTGAAAATCTTTACAACCCTTCCTCATTAATTAATTAATTTATTTATTTATTTAAATGCAGCTGTTTATTTCCCCTCACCATTTGTAGATCTGTGATTTAGGTGATAACTAGTTTTGGATAAAGAAGCAAAAATCGTGAAATAGGCAAATCTGTACGCAGACACTATAATTATTTTATGTATTAGTGTGCTCCTTCAGAATGCTTTATATGGTGCAAAAAAAGCATGAGCAAAATATATTTGACAACACTTTTTTCGCAATTATTTTAGACACTTTTTTCAATTCTTCAGATTTTGCTCGTCACCGCAAGCTGATGTGAGGCTGTAATTAGTAGACTAAAAACTGAGATTAGTAGACTAAAAACTGAGATTAGTAGACTAAAAACTGAGATTAGTAGACTAAAAACTGAGATTAGTGGACTAAAAACTGAGATTGAGGTGGGTAATATGATCAAGACTCACTGTAGTAGCTGTACTCTTGTAGGTATGTGTATTATGAATGCACAAAAAATCATAAAGAAAACTGATTGTAGTTATACAACAGTTTTGCAAGAATGAAATGTTTATATTCATTTATCTTAGTTCGGATTTTCCCAACAAGTCACTTGATTAAAAGCACTAAAACTTGAGCATGTATTTATCAAACCACTTGAAAACTTTTTGGTAGTTTCCCTAGCATTTAATTAATGGATTTAGGGATGTAATTTGGAATAAAATAAAAAAAAATGTAAAATATACTTATGTTTTTCCTTATTTTGTACATATTAGATGTGGTTTTTATTTTTTTTTTCTGGTAAACTATTTTGTTTATTTAAAATGAAATCCTTAAAGTTATGGAGTATACGTATACTCGTAAAAAATTAAAAACAATCATTGAACAATGATTAAAAATAAAGAAGGTTTTTAAATAAATTCATTTTTTTAGAAAGTTTAAGTTTCAGAAATTGTAAACACAATATGACTTTTTTTTTATCAAAATCAGTTCACAGTATCGCCCTAGTTATAAAAATGTACGAAAAACAGAAGTTAACTTCTTAAAGAAAAAGACAAAACAAAAAAGGTTTAAGGGTACCGAGTCCCCTTAAGGTACAAAAATTATTTATATCTGTAGCAAAGGTTATGACTGTCACTAAAGTTGCGAGTTTCTTTATTGTTTCAAGAATGCTAATGTTTGTGGTAAAACATCGTGTAAGTCTCAATTACGTTAAGGAGATTTCCTACAGTAATGGAAAAGCTCTATAATGTTTCCGAGTTGCCCAATTTAGTCTCGGAAGATCTTTAAGAAATAATAATGTGGGCCTCTACAATCGATGAATTCTTAAACTGCGGAAACGAGTTCTTTTATTACCTTTCAAATCCTTTCGAGCATATTTCTTCTTTTTCTGATAAAATTCGTTTCTCGTTAAACTTAGCGTTCTAATGCTGGCAGGTTTAAAAAGGAACTGATTAAGTCTTACTGACTTCACCGGAGGAAGACGATCAAAATATAAAAAAGATGGTACCGTTATCTCTTTTGACATCGAAATAAAATTCCAGCCCATAGACTTAGGAATTGCGCTGCGGGTTTTATCAAGCGGTACCTCGATGTATTTCTTATAGCGCACATTTCCCGAAAGAAACATGATAGCATGTGATGCCAAAACCTAACAAAAAAGCGTTGCGATTGAGGAAAAGAGACTGCTGACTTGATTACTAAAATTTGTGGCCTGTTTGATGGCCATCTGAATTCTAAAGTGTAGTGAAAATCGCTGATTTCTCATACATACCGCTATCCTCTTCGTAAATGATGGCGACTTTGGTCCAATTGAGATACCTGGTGAGGTCCCTGATGGCTCTGCCCATAAGCCAAGGGCTCGGATGAAGATTGATGGAGAATTCCTTCGCCTCCGATTCCACGTCCAGGCGGGATTCAATGTGAGGAATATCCAAGGCATCGCAGAGGCTCTGAATGTGGCTGCCGAGAAGGGAGTTCTGGGGCCCAAAAATGGCACTTACTCCAGAGCTAACTTGAAGACAGGCTGCGGAAATACATATAAAAGGTTAAAATAAAAAGGTTTTACTCAGAAGACGCGCACATTCACAATTTTTAAAAATAAGAATTTACTATCTAACGTACCATAACGTCTCTGTCAAAAGAAACTAGTCTTTCTTCCACTTTTTGTTTTCCGGAAAAATTTTATACTCGTCGTTAAAACTTACACGATACTGAAGTTTTATCGTCAGGCTCACAGAAAATGACCACTAATTAAGTATTTCAAATAAAGAACAAGGTTAGTATCGTGATGTTGATATCATGTTTTTCTAACTTATACACAATATGTGCACATAAATTTAGGAAATAAAATGGACACTCAAATATTTCAATAAAATTTTCAAATAAATTCAGGAAAAGTTTGCGTGGGCATACATTGGTCTCACAGAGATGTCCGAAACAAGAGTGCCACCTGCAAACCCTTATAAATATAGAAAGCACTTACCCGTGACAAACTATGTATCAGGAACTTCTGAGGGACACACCTCATTCATCAAATTTCTATATATTAAGCAAATGAAATTTCCGAAACGAGAGAGCCACTTTCCAACCCTTATAAAAATAGGAAGCACTTACCCGTGTGAGACTATGTATCGGGGACTTCTCTGGGACACACGTTATCCGGCAAATTTTTATATATTGGGCTGGTGCAGATGAAATGTTTAAAATGAGAGTGCTACCTGCAAACCCTCAAAAAAATAGGTAGCACCTATCCGTACCAAAATATGTATTGGGGACTTGTCTAGGACACATCTCGTCTGTTAAATTTCCATATATTGGGCTAGTGTAGATGAAATATCCGAAATGAGAGGGCCACGTGAAAACCCTCATAAAATAAGGAAGCACCTACCCGTGTCAAACTAGATATCGAGGACTTCACTGAGAAACACCTCATCCATCAATTTTTCGAATAGTGAGCTAGGGCAGATCAAGTGTCCAAAATCAGAGTGCCACATCAAAACCCTATGAAAATCATCATTCATCATCATTGTCAACCATTATCAATCCACTGCTGGATGAAGGTCTCCCCAAGTTTCCTCCATAACGGTCTGTCTTGTGCCAGTCCCCTCCATGTCACTCCCGCATACTTTCGAATTTCATCCACCCATCTACCACGTGGTCTTCTTCTGGGTCTCTTCCTGTCCCTTGGAATCCAATCTAAAATTTCGGCTGTCCATAGACGGTCTGTCCTTCTGGCAGTATGTCCAGCCCATTGCCATTTCAGGGATTTAACTCTGATCATGATGTCTTCCACTCTTGTAATTTTTCGGATCCACGAGTTCCTCTTCTTATCTCTCCTGGTTACACCAAGCATGCACCTCTCCATGCTGCTTTGAGTTGCCTGCAGCGTTTGTATGTCTCTTTTAGTTAAGGTCCACGTCTCTGCACCATACGTAAGCACTAGAAGGATGCATTAATCAAACACTTTTCTTTTAAGACAATGGGCATATTGCTGTTGAAAATTATGCTGTTTTTTTCCAAAAGCTCTCGAGGCAAGTTTTGTACGCCGATTAATTTCTTCATCAATGTAACCCTCACTTGATATCTGCTGTCCAAGATAAACGTACGTGTCTGTTATCTCCAGCTTTTCTCCATCAATCGATAAATCTTCATTTCTTGTAAAAGCATTGAACATCACTTTTGTCTTTTTAAAGTGCATTTTTAATCCTTCTTCCTTACTCTCGTCAGCAAGTTCCTGGATCATACTCTGCAGCTCTGATGGCGTAGTTGTAAAAATGACTACGTCATCAGCAGAACGAAGGTGGGTTAGATAGTCTCCATTAATATCCATCCCTTTGTTTTCCCAGTTCAGTGATTGAAACACATTTTCCAATGTGGCATTAAAGAGCTTCGGAGATATGGTGCCGCCTTCTCGTGGTGCATCCTGTTCCCACTAAAGGGGCTCTGTCGACCGCAAATAGCGGTATAACTATACCATCTGGATTAGAGGAAATGTTATCCCACACTCACCAACCAGCTTGGCCAGCGTGGTGAGTTATGGTCAAACCCCTTCAAAATGACCCCCTATGAAAATAGGAAATACTTAATAAAAAAACTAAAAAAAAAAAAAAAAACCCTCATGAAAAATAGGAAGCACCTACTTGTGTCAAAGTACGTATCGTGGACTTGACTGGGACACACACTTCATCAGTCAATTTTTCGAATATTGGGCTGGTGCAGATCAAGTGTCTGAAACGAGAGTTCCACATGAAAACCCTATAAAAAATAAGAAAAACTTACCCATGTCAAACAATGTATTGGGGACTTCTCTGTGACACACCTCATCCGTCAAATTTCTTTGTATTGATCTAGTTCAAATTAAATGTCTGAAATGGGATTGCCACCTGCAAACCCTCATAAATATAGGAAGCACCTACCCTGTGAAACTAAAGCCTCGTTTTGCGGGTGATGGCATCCAAACCCACATCTGCCTTTTCCGGAGTCAACTAGTCTACGAACTGAATAAACTACTCCGACGAAGCTTATCGCTGCAACTTTGTCGTCTTGACATGTGCGTCACACATATTCCCAATTTTAGAAAGGGCTGCGACGAAATCGTAATCTTCCTGGTCAGCCGCAAACCATACTTGAAGCAGCTAGCTGTAGAAAAAGGAATGATTTTTAATTCCAGACGATGTGTGGAAGAATCATTATACAATTTTCTCGAACTTCACAGACAAGAGATTCATTTTTACGTTCAGGCGCCAATGTGAAAATAAAGCCTCGTTTACCGGTGATGGAATTTGAAGCAGTATCTGCCTTTCACGTAGCCTACTGCTCTACCGATTGAACTAAACCAACGGAGCTTACCGCGGCAACTCCGCCGTCTAAACATGTGCTTCATCTGTAAGGCAGGTATGTCACAACGCTCCTAGTCAAAATAGTTTCCCTCTGAATCAATACACTTCGGCGAACCGCTTATTATAAAACTCCGAAGTCTCTGACACAAAGAGTGTGGCAACGGACTGATACACAGATTTTTTGTATGTCTTCTCTATCGTGGAATGATCCAGACGTTGAATGAGGTGATAATTCTTGAGGGCAAAATCTGGGGAACGTGCAGGGTGAATAGGGTTTCGTAGTCTAAATGATGTTTTTTTTTTGGAAGGTCCTTCGAGAGACATGTGGGTGCGCTTTGTCGTGCAACAGAAGGACCTCAACGCCTGTTGACCAAAACTGGCTACTTGTTACCTAGCTTTCTGGCATCTGTTGCTTTTCTGTATGATAGTAGTTCGAATTCATGATCTCATCTGGTTAGAGATGAGAAAATCCATTAGGACCCTACGTTAGAGGTTAAAGAAATTTATGATTGACTGATCAATCTGTCAGCAGGCCCCATACGACAACCAGCATATTTCGCTGGTGTAGCGGCTTCTTTAAGCAGTGTTTCGGTTCCTTCGTTGTAGACAACCACTGTATGGTTGTATACAACGGAGCCGCAGTTGTGCACAAATGCCCTATCCAGAGAAGTCAAGATCAAGTCCACTGTTCCTATGTGTGATAACATAAAGAAATTAGGTTCCTAATCCACCCCTAAATCTACAGCCATTCAAGAAACCTTGGAGATCATTACCAACAGTGGGTCCGGCAATGATAGCGTCACGCTAGAGATGACACGTGTTCGGAAACCAGTTTTTCAAAGAGTGAATGCGTTTTGTTTTGCTTCTGTGTGCTAAACGAATATGACGCGGCGTGGTAGTTCTAGTAAGACACTATCATTGCAGGGTTCACTATTTGTGTGTGACTCACTATTCTGTGTGCTGAACGAATATGACGCGGCGTGTCTCTGACATTTGCATCTGTTCGTTTATTTTCAAGTTGCCCAAGGCCATCTAGAAAATATAAGGCCATAATGTTAAAGTGATGAGTTTCCTCTTTTGGTGACGTCACACGGAAACCAAAGTTTCCGATTGGTTTTCAACGCTATAGTGTATAACGTCAAACACGACGCCGAAGTATCAGCCAGTGTAATATGAGACTGACGTCACAAAACGGAGGGAACTTACCCCACTAATGGCATAGCGTTGCATTTTCTACACAGCCTTGTGTGTTTGAGTGTGTCTCACCACGTTTAAATTGTTGAAGCGTTCTATTATTCAGTTTGCTATCTTCTTTCAAAAAGTCATCTGGATGATATGCGAAAACATAGGTGTACCTACAGCTGGGCAGGCGAGGCTGTAGCCAAACAGAGGGCCCAAAATCTCTTAGGCAATCTGATTGGAGTTTGAATTCAAATCTTTGCACCAGTTTTTGGTACAGTATGTTTCGCGCCTAATACGTCATTTGCCTAGAAATTGATAATATTGGGTTGGACAGTTGTTCGACGTTAGGCCTCCACCACAGCGAAATGGAACCACCCACAGGTGTTGTGTGTATTACGTCACATAGTTACTATAAACAGCTAGCACGTGTGTGAAGAACAAGGTTCAGGCGTGGTTTGTTTGGACGTAACGTGGCTTGCAAAAGAAACATGCAGACGCCGGATTTGAGAGTCATCTTCCAGTATGAATTTAAACAGAGCCATTCTGCAGGAATTGCTGCTCGAAAAGTTAAGAAAGTATTTGGGGAAAATACAGCCAACGAACGGACCATTCAGCGATGGTTTGTGAAGTTCCGAAGCGGATATACGCAAGAGTAAAACAAACTATGTTGCCACCGACCTCTTGCTGTTTCTGACCATGTTACGTGTGGTTGAAGCGGATCCCCGAAAAACGTGACGTGAGATCGTGGCAGAGGTAGGTGTCCACCACACGACAATTGTTCGACGTCTGGCTGCCCTGGGTAAAGTCAAACACCTGGACATGTGGTTTCCGCATGAGTTGACAACTACCAACAAGACTAGGCATTTTAAAGTCTGCACGTCGCTGCCTGCCAGGAATAAACAGTCACCTGCGAAGAGAAGCGGGTCCTTTATTATTATCGGAAACAATGTGCACAATGGTTAAGTAAGGCACAGCCTGCTGGACGGCATCCTAAAGCCACTCCTACACACCAAGAAGATGATGTTCCTTGTCTGGTGGTCCACAGACGTGATAATTCATCGGTGTTTCTTGGCAAGAGGCCAAACCATCACTGCATAACGTTATTGTGCTGAATTACGCCAGATTCACCGAAAATTGCTACAGAAACAACTGGCTTTGGTCAACAGACATGGTGTTATTCTGCTCTAGGACAACACTCGCCCTCATGTCACACAACCAACTATGCTGAAACTAGTGCCTTGGGTTAAGACAGACTATCTTCTGGTTCGTCGCCTGGATCACTTCCTGTCCGGGAAACAGTTCACGATAGACAACGAGGTTTCACGTGAAGTTAATGACTTCTTCGGATCCCAGCCACAAAACGTTTTTCGTTCCGGGGTTATGGCCTTGCCGGACTGATGGCAATCATGTGTCGAATCCGACGGGGATTATTCTGTCTAGGTAAGTTGTCCCTACCTTTGCGTTCTCGCCCGTCAACGGGTGCTGGTCCTTTGACGGACATTTTATTCGCACCAACCCAATATATTTCGCCAGTTTTAGTAGCATTTGGCAACTTAAAAGCCACTCTTCTTCCTCAAAATGTTTACGATTGTTAGTTGCTCACTTTCGGAAATAAAGGGGTTCTTGTTCATACATTGCAAGGATATCGTTCACTTTGTTGAAGATTTTCTGGGGGCTTCTACACTATGTGGACAAACGTGATTTGGACGCTGTCAGCAAATGGAAGAACAGTATTGTATTTACATAAGTAGCGGGGTAGGTCCTCCATCTGCAGAGGTTACAGCAGCCACCCGTCGAGGTAAAAAAATCCAGAAGTCCATGCAAGACGGAGAGCGGGATGTTGCTCCATTCCGGCTTGAGTACATAGACCATCTCTATCAGCGAAGAAGAAAATCGTGTTGGTCTAGACCTCACTCGTCGTTCAAGGCCATCCCATTAGGTGTTCAATGAGAGTGTGATCCAGGCTTTGAGCAGACCAGTCCATCCGCGAGACCTGATTTACCTCATACCATTTCATCGTAGCCCTGGAAACTTAACAACTGGCATTGTCGTCCTGGAAGAAACAATCGTCGTGTCCGTAGAACTGCCGACAACGTTGAGAGCATTGAGTTATTCCAGGGTATCTCTATATAGCACAGAGTTCATGTTGCCATGAATGGACCCAACACAGTACCAGGTGAAACAGCCCCATACCATAAATCCACCACCTCCGTGCTTCACAGTCGGAAACTGTACACTCCGAGAAGTAGACGTTCTCCGGGAAATCGAGAAATCCAACACGTCCATCAGATCGGAATAAGGTGTAGAGGGATTCGTCGCTTCATGACACCTGCTGCAATTGCTCCGTTCTCCGGGTAATCGAGAAATCCAAACACGTCCATCAGATCGGAATAAGGTGTAGAGGGATTCGTCACTTCATGACACCTGCTGCACTTGCTCCAATGCCAAATTCTTTTGCTGACGATGCCATCGCAGTCGTGTGGTTTTATTGGTCTTTGTGATGACCAGTCGTAAAACCCCAAAACAAATATGTTAATAAGCGGCTACTCAGCCATGATTCCCGAGTGCATTGGCCTCTCTTTGGAAAATCTTCGTAGAGATTATAACTGAATTGAATTGAGTTGAACTGAATTTGAGTTGAACTGAATTGAATTGAGTTGAACTGAATTTGAGTTGAACTGAATTGAATTGAGTTGAACTGAATTGAGTTGAACTGAATTTGAGTTGAACTGAATTGAATTGAGTTGAACAGTGAACTGAATTTGAGTTGAACTGAATTGAATTGAGTTGAACTGAATTGTTTTTAGTTGAACTGAATTGAATTGAGTTGAACTGAATTGAATTTGAGTTGAACTGAACTGAACTGAATTGAGTTGAACTGAATTTGAGTTGAACTGAATTGAATTGAGTTGAACTGAATTGAATTGAGTTGAAGTGAACTGAATTTGTGTTGAACTGAATTGAATTGAGTTGAACTGAATTTGAGTTGAACTGAACTGAATTTGAGTTGAACTGAATTTCATTGAGTTGAGTTGAACTGAATTGATATGAGTTGAACTGAATTGAATTGAGTTGAACTGAATTGAATTGAGTTGAGCTGAATTGAATTGAGTTGAACTGAATTAAATTGAGTTGAACTGAACTGAATTTGAGTTGAACTGAATTGATATGGAGTTGAACTGAATTGAATGGAGTTGAACTGAATTGAATTGAGTTGAACTGAATTCAATTTTTCAATGTTATACCGTCTAACATACAATCAAATCGCACACACGATTTCTGTACAAAATAAGATCTGTGTTCGGAACTCATGTGGTATGGCGTGTAATGGTCTGGACCTGGTTATCTCAATCTTTATCTGCATCACTCTGCGGTCCCTGGGTTGCAGTTTCATGGGTCATTTTGGGCGAGGTGAATTCCTGCAACGCCCTGCCTTCTTTCCACTTGTTGATGACAAACGCCACAGCCGATTTAGTGACCTGTCTGACATTAGCAATGCTTCTTATTCTCATACCTCCAATTGAGCCTCCTATTATAAGGCTCTTTTCAAATTCAGAGTACTCTCTCTCTTGCTAGCCATTTTATCAGCGATTGATCTGAGCATACTCCCGTTGTAGTTTATATACAATTTATCGACCACGTGTCTGCTTCGGTAGCACATCATTGCGCCTGCGTGGGGATACCCAATCACTTTTGTCCACATAGAATATCATTATTGCGAAGGCGAGATACAAATTGCATTCGGTCTGTTTGGTGTGGTATCTCAGTACCAATGGTACAAACTAGTTGAAAAACGCTGCACAATTTTTTTTTCTTTTTATGCTGAGGAGTTTGACGACAGTCGTAAGCAAGTCACTCAATGGGCTATGAGTAGTCGCCTGTCCTTGATTTCAGGCCACTTGCACCAGTGAAAGTAGACAGCCGGCGTCGTAGGACAGACAACCACCTATACCTCATCCACGATTTGAGCCCGGGCGCATAATTAGAGGTAAACGTCCCTAACTTAAGGTTCCTGGTATAACGACCCTAATGTAGGACCCGTGGTATCAGGGTCCCTAAATTAGGGACGGAAGACTACTTACGGCCCTTACAGCTCCACACGGTGGTCGTAAAACCCCAAAACCAAACCAAACGAAACAAAACAAACTAACAAGAAATACGACATTGAATTTTCGGGTGTAATGACTACATCTTTTGAATCCGTTCTGACGCGAATTAAATTTATCAAAGCTATTAAAAATCAATAGAACCAGTACCGAAAACAGTAGAATCTGACCAAAGAAAGAAGTTTTTCAGTAGAGTTTTTAATCCTGCAGAGATATTGCTATAAACGGAATCGTGTACTTATGCCCTCTGGTTGCAGCCTTGTGCATTAAGAAAAAATTGAAATTATATGAGAAACATTTCGTAAGGGAATCACTATCCAACAACGAAAGAATTTTTCAAATCGGAGATTTAGAAGCAGAGATATAGGAAGGAAAACGCAATTTATCTTAACGCCCCTTTGCGGAAAGTCTATGAATTACTTGAAAATTTTGAAATTATATGAAACACATTTCGCACCGGAAAAGTTATCCAACAAAGGAGGAATTTTTTCAATCGGTCTCTTAGAAGTAGAGATATTGACAAAAATAAGATATACATCCAAGCCTCCTGGTGGAGAAACCATGCATTATTTTAAGAAGAAAATATTCTGAAAAGGTTTATCGACGTGAGTATTATCGTTCCACAAACGATTTTTTTTTCAATCGAGATTTTAGAAGCTCAGATTTTGTTGGAAATACATCAGAAGCGTAAATTTACTCTTAAGCGTCTGGTGGCAAAACCATTTTTTACCAAAAATTTGAAATTACAGGTAAAAGATATCCCATCAGGAGCAGTATCCAGCGCAGAACGAATTTTTCAAATGGGAGATTTAGAAGCGGAGATATAGGGGAAAACGGAATTTACGTTTACGCCCCTAGCGGGAAATCTACTTGTAACTTAAAAAAATGGCTATACCTAAAATGCTCTTCGACATGGTAGAGTTAAAAGGTTAAAGAAATTTTACAATCGGGTTTTTAGAAGCAAATATATGGAATAAAATGTATTTTGAATTCGATATCATCTACATTTACGCCTTCTAGCGGCGAATTATACATCTTAGAAAAACGAAATAAAGAATCATCATTAGCATATTTCAAGCTACCTAATGCAAAAATGTTTTTTTTAATCGGACTAATAGTTGCAGATATATGGAGTCCACAGGTGGACTCACAGTCGGACAAACCGATAACATAAGAACGATCTTTTTTACAAAAGACGTGCTAAAAACTTATGGGGGTGGGGGCAGGGCGCCGCAATATTTTATGGTTTGCCTCGAGCGCAGAAACGCCCAGTTACGCCTATGTGCGAAAGCTTGGAAACTTTAGTATCTATTTTACGCCAAGGAATTCGGATTTCCAGTACTTTTTAACTATTTTAAGTAATCTCAGGATCTTTGGTCGCCAAGAAAATAATTATTGGAGCTCGGTTGGGATCTCGTGAATCACCATCCTATTCACCCAACATTACGCCTTGAGATATCTTTTATTCCTGCCTCTGTAGTATGTCCTCAACAGAAAACACTTGGTTTCTTTCGCTTCTTAGGAGGCATGTAAAAATCGCGTTGACCAGATCTGTGGACCAAAATGAGCACAGTTTTATTCGAATTATTTCCTCAAGTTGCGCAATAAATAGCCAATGGTACTGGGAAGTAATGGTGTCTACGTACACTGGTGTGCAAAAATTTAGGACGTAGAGGAGAAATTAGCATAACAGCAGAACGAGCAGGCAGAACGGACCGAAAGACCACTCAGGAGATAGACCAGGGTCCGGTAGGTAGGGCATGCGCATATATGTAGCGTGACGGGAGGGGGAGGGAGTGTCGTAATGGTATAAAGCACACGGGTGGTGTATGCTCAGCAATTCGGTGAAAACAATTGCACGGTGTACATCGGTTTGAACGACGTCGAGTTGCTGCCACCGTGTGATATGTCCAACAGGCAATCCAGTAGACGACATCTGGATGACGTTACCCGAGGTCGCGTCATTGGGAAGTTGGAAGAAGGTCGAAGTGTGACTAGTGTGACCGAGGAGTTCGGAATCTCTCACAGCATCGTTTCACGTGCTTGGAGAGCAATTCAAACGACAGTAATAGCTATCCGAGAGTTTAGCAGCGGTCGTCCACGAGCAACCACGGTGGCGGACGACCGGTATATTGTCCTACAGACATATGGCAGACTGAGGGAGAAATCGCAAGACACATGTAACAGACAACTGGACGTCCCTTATCGCGTTTTAACGTGGCCAGGAGGCTGCACAAAGGTGCTCTATTTGCACGACCACAAGTACGGTGTGTGCCATTAACGACTGCTCATGGGAGACGGCGGTTTCTGTGGTGCCAGGAACACAAGAACTGAACACATCGGCAATGGGGTCGAGTTCTTTTTACGGATGAGATCCGATTTAGTCTGACGAGCGATTCTGTACGTATACACATCTGGAGAGAGCAGGAAACACGCAATCACACCTCCAACATCATCGAAAGGGACCGATTTGGAGGTGGCGGGGTTCTCGTTTGGGGCGGTATCATGCTTGGTAACCGTACTGACCTCCACATCATCCAAGGAGGTTCAGTCACTGGTGTCAGCTATTGTACCGAGGTTCTCCTGCCTCACGTGCATCTGTTTAGAGGTGCTTCATGGACGACAACGCTACACCTCATCGTACAGTGGCTGCCACAGAGCTGTTGGAGAGTGCAGATATTCAACGCATGGATTGGCCCGCAAGGTCCCCGGACCTAAATCCAATCGAACACGTGTGGGACCTTCTCGGGAGACGCTTGGCAGCACGTCACCAGCCGCCAGCAACGATTTCGCAGCTGCGATTGGCGCTACAAGAGGAATGGGCTGCGATTGGCGCTACAAGAAGAATGGGCTGCGATTGGCGCTACAAGAGGAATGGGCCGCGATGCCTCAACAGCTCCTTGACAACCTAGTCCTCAGCATGGACAGACGTTGTAAATCCTGCAACGCAGTCAGGAGGGATCACATCCCCTACTAAAGACTGGATTTTTCTTGGCAGACGCCTGTCACATGGACGTTTCTGTCTTCTGTCCAGATGTGCTCGAAGCTAACTTTTCAATTAAGTGCCTTTGTATCCTTTGGAATCCTTGTTTGGACGGTTTTGCTCACTTGTCCCATATTCTTACATCTTGGGGATCTTATGGTATGATTTGAGTCGATGTGGAGCACTTCTGCACGATGTTACATTCGAAAAACCGTCTCGTCGTTAATTTTTGCACGCCAGTGTAGTAGAAACTTATGGTGTCTAAATAAAGTGGCAATGATATGCAAAAGTTTTGTCTGCAACGTTTTTCTACAAGACTTTTTACGCATCTCACAGATGAATTTTAGAATGTCATTGTTATCTTATGAACGAAAGCGACTCAATATAAACACCACGTGGAGAATGGATTATAAATTTAATCCGTTGTCTCGCCATTTTCATTAGCTTACCATACTAAATTTTTGATTTGTGTCGCGGATTCATCAAAGTTCATCTGACGCTAATGAAAAATAAAAAAGTTAATGGAAATACGTTAAGAAAGAGTGTTAATAAGATGAGTTCGTTAAGTATTTCGATTCAACTATAAAAGGAGTTCACTGTTTTGCGAACGGAAAGATAAGCAGATTAACCGATTTCGGTAAGTAGCCACAGGAAATGTTAAAATAGTGGTCTTTTCAAGTAAATTTTTTGCCTTTGCTTTGAAAAATGCTGTCTACATTTTTTCCCCTCAGTTTCCATCAGAACACGGTCGTATAAAAAAGTTAACGAAAAACCAGTGAATTCAAAAATTACTTATCTTCACGTGTGTGCGTGTTGCGTGAGAGGGTTAGTATAAAAATGAATTGAGCCGAAACGTACTTCTTTTCTCTGGTGAATTTCTGTTTACTTTTATACCCTTCACGTATTTTAAAATTTTTATTCCCATGCCTGTCCTAGATTTTTTATGCATGTTTTTCTACTTTTGCTTTCTTGGTTTTTTTTATTCACTTATTTTCCGTTGTTTTTTTATCTTTTTTTCTGTTTTATTGATTTTAATTTGGTGATTTCATGTTCTTTTTTATGTTTACTCTTTTTATTCACGGTTTTTGAAATGTGTGCTTTAATTTATTTATTGTGCACGGTGTTTTTAACCAGATGTAATGATTTTTTAGTTTTTATCTTCAGTTGCTGTTGTTTCTCTGCATTTTTTCTTTGATTTATCGGTAGAAGAGAACGGATTACCGAGAACCGCTTTTTATATTCTTAATGCTTTATTATTTTCCCGATTTTTCTTCTTAGAATTTTTTTATTATCTTTTTCCCTTTGTGGAAATCTTGCAATACAGTAAATCTAAACTAATTTCCGTGTATTTAATGATTTATCAGATTTAAAAGTAACATTACTCTTAAGCTGCTGTCGTCAAATTAATATTGATAAGCATGATAAAACTATAGGAACTAACCGTTTCATCGGCTTGAGGAATTAAATAAACATTTTCAACAAACCTCCGCACATCAACAGTGTTTCAAGGATGACAGCAAACTATGAACTGAACAGTAAAACCGAAGAATATAAAGCTTGAAGAGCGCCAACTCTCATAGAGATAAAATAAAACAGGCGACAACAGCGCCACCACATCTTAAGCGGTAATATGCTCTGCGGGAAAGTTAACATTTAGGAGCACAACACGTTAGGGGGACTACGGCAGTGAAGCTTTCCTTTGATCCACGATGGAGTTAGGCCTAAGGATCCGTACAAAATGCAAACATTCCCTAGTGTTTGGCATTACTGAAAATGTTTCTGAAAAACTGAACAAATAAAAGCTTTAACTAACCCGATTGGCTTAACAAAACTAACATATCCGATTTGCGAAGTGATTATGTTGCCCAGAAGGTAACAATCCTGTGCTGTGAGTAGCTCGGCTGACTGTTCTTTACCCACAGAATTGAAGTCAACAGAAATACGCATGCGCAATCTGCTCGGGCATTTTTTTTTGATTGGAGGTTTAACGACCACCGTGAGCAACTCAATGGGCTATAAGCAGTCGCCCGTCCCTAATTTAGGGTCACTGGTTCCAGGGAAGGGAGAGAGCCAATGCCGTAAGACAAACACAACATCCATGCCTCACCGGGATTCGAACCCGGACCCCGTTCGGACGAATGATCAGAGGCCATAGCTTAGACCACTGCGCCACCGGGGCGGCTGCTCGGGCATCAGCCTGTATGTTGGCTTCTGTGCATTGCATTTTAACTCTTAAGGTATGGTGGCGCTAGTTATGTCTCGCCGATCCCCTTAATTTCTTTTAAAAACGTTCTAATTTAAATGAATATGACTTGACTAAAGAAATAAAGAATAATTAAAGGCAGAAAACGTTCTGCATTTGAAGTCACGAGGTATACTGGTTGGCCACGTGGAATTTTGGAGGGGAAAACATTATTAAGGCATTGGATTCAAATGTTTGGCAACTCTAGAGAGAGACTGTCGTTGTATGCGTCACGACTACGGACTATCTCTAAGGTTACTCGGAAGACATGGACACTTAGAGAAAGTTGGGTTGCAGTTGGGAGGCAATTTCTTAATACCGTTTCATATAGGGGTGGCGGACGTGAATTTCACTTCTATGGAGAGAGCTGTGGGCGCTCTATCTTCCTTAGCGTCCGTCACCTTTGCGTTAGCTAATTCTGGTCCCCCAAAACGTATAGTCATTCTAATGTAATACAATTATCATCACGGTATAATACAGCAGCTATGCTAATATACCTTTGTGAACATCAGCCGCATTGGTGGTTGGAGGTATGCCAGAGTATCAGTAACTTATAAACTTGAATAACTTTCCTTTTTAGTTCCTGTATAAATTTTAGTTTGTTCCTTTTAGCATTTTCCAAACTTAAAGTTTACGTTTTCCCTCTTGACTGAATGATTTATGGCAACAGCATTGAGGTCGGAAGTTGAGGGCCGTATGAGAAAAACAGAGATATACGAAGAAGGTTTACGATGTATGTTGAAGCTATCTCTCGTTAAACGTATGTTGCCGTCTTTCGTTAGATGTCGTTTTAGTTCCTGTCTCTGCGTAAATTTTAGTATGTTCTATTTCAAGAAGTGTCTAACTTAACTCTATATTTCTTTTTTAAACTGAATGTTTTGCAGCAACTGTACTGAGGAATGACGCATATAGATTTCGTTGATTTCACATAAGATAGGTGATGGTGGTTTTTCCCACGGATAGGCCTTCCTTCTGTTCGTAAAATGTTCGACAAAAAAAAACTTTGTTTGATGCAAAATTCCATAAGTCTAATAATATTCTCTACCTCAGTTTGGCTGCAATGATGTTCTAGGAGACTTGATTCTAATGATCGCATAACTAGCGAAATATTAAACAGAAGTGATCGCTCTTTCCACGTTTATAAGTGAGTCATGGAAAACTTCTCATCGGTCGCCACCGGGAATCGAACCAAGGGTCTTCCAGTTTTGCGCCGAACATGCTACCACTACACCACAACGGCCTCGAATTCTCCAAACTCACATACGAATAACTGCTATACCACATGGCAGGTTGCTTCATGGATCCCCGCACAATGTTGGGGATTCGCCAAAGATGATAAACAGCAACTGAACAAATAACTAGGATGCGAATGAATAATTAATACACACAATTGACGTGGATTAGGTACATCAAACAGAAGTCATCGCTCTTTCCACGTTTATAACTCAGTCACGGAAAAATTCTCATCATCCACCACCGGGAAATCGAACCCCGATTCTCGGTGGCGGCCGATGAGAATTTTCCGTGATTCACTTATAAAAGTGGAAAGACCGATTACTTCTGTTTGATGTTACTAATACACGTCAATTGTGTGTATTAATTAGTGAAACATTAGTGAACGTGGATATTTTTAAAGCATTAGCACGTCTTTCTGCAAAAAGCACTTTTAGAATCCTTCCTTGAAGAAGATTTAATCATACCGATATTTTCCGAATTCTTACTCGTTGACTACATGTAGGGTAACATGGCAGATGTGCGTATGTAACCTAAGCAGAAACTATTCACCTAAGCAGAAACTCAAAAAACTTTTGAAAAAACACTTTTACAATCCCTCCTTGAAGAAAACTTAATCATACCGATATTTTCCGAATTCTTACTCGTTGACTACATGTAGGGTAACTTGGCAGATGTGAGTATGTCACCTAAGCAGAAATTCTTGAAGTTGCAATAAGTTTTAAAGTTACATGTAACGCTAGCTAACATTTAAGTGATACTAAAGTGACACTTAACATATAGTGTAAAAACTATTCATTACAAATCAGAAGTTAAAAATTATGTTATAAAAAATCCGAAGAAAAAAGCCCAACAACAACGTGTATACATAGCACTGCGTGCTTCATTTTATGAGACGTTTCTTCGAAGCTCGCGTGCTTAAGAGGAAAGCACCATTAAGTCAAACTTTGCCACACTTCTTTTTAAATTCTTTAATCGCTTGTTTTTGGCGTGCACAATAACCTTTTTTGCTTGGATGTCAATCATAAATACCCTTGGACCAAAGAAAGTATTTTGCGAAAGAAAACCGTGAAGAAAAAAAACGCACGAAAAAAAAATTATTCCTCTCAGAAAAGCCGCGAAGTTTCTTAAAGTTTTCCAGTTCACATTAAAGTAGTACTTGAAACTTTAAATGAAAGGTGTAGTATGTTTCGGTAAAATAAAGACTAACGATCCAAAAACCTTCCAGAAAAAGGAAAAGAAGTCTGAATTAGGGTGTCCTAATGCTTGTGATTTAATAACAGGAGTTGTTCTGCCGAGAGTGTGTTCCTTGTTTCTCCTCAGAACAGCATTACTCTTTCGATGTTTTTAGTTTTTTCCTCCTGTGAAGTTAACGCCATACTCTTTTCATCCAAATAACGGGTTTAACCTTGGTAGAGGTTCAACCAAACATTTACTTCGATTATTTACCTGCATTAAAGCACTTTGAATAACAAAGAATATGTCGCTTCTCTACGATTTTTTATTCAGTGGGTGCAGGTAGCATTATCGTGTCGAAAACAAACGTACTACAAATCTGTACAGAATTTGTTCTGCAAAAAAAACCCCAAAAAATGCTTCAAATTTGTTTGCAAAAACAAAAACTATATACACTCAATGGACAAAACATTAGGGGATATATACGTAATAGCGTGTTGGTCCGCTTCTAGCGCGAATAACAGCCTGTAGATGTCAAAGCATCGAATCCACCATATGGCGAAAGGTTTCAGGTACTAATGTAGCTGTTGCAGCATTGTTCCCAACTCCGCTCGAGACGTCGTTCAGGATCCATGGAGCTGATCTTTCGCTCCAGGGCATCCCAGAGAGATTCCACAGGGTTTAGATTTGGGGACCTTGGGGGCCACTCGGTGGTTCCAAACTCATATGAGTGTTTGCGAGCTATGTCTGGGTGATTCCGGCCCTGTGGGGCGTTGCATTGTCCTGCTCAAACAGACGTCGGCAGTAAGATACGCGGAGGACATGAAATCGCGAAGGTAATGAGCCAGCACATACTGGTAGCCGCAGCGTTGAAGGACCTTTCCAGACACACAAAGGGACCTAACGTGTCCCATGAGAAGGCTCCCCAAACCATCACAAAGCCACCACTGTCTTGAAAACAGCAGACTACCTCGCACGCGGGGCCATGGCCTCATGCCGTCGACGCACACCCGCACTCTCCCGTCCGCTCGGTACAACTGGAAACGGGATTCATCTGACCACATGACGCTGTGCCAATCTGCACAGGTCTATTTTTGATGCGCTCGGAACCAGGCGAGGCGTAATTTCCGCGACGAACCACCAATAGTGGCACATTGCTGACGTGTCTGCTCTCGTAGCCTAGGGTATGCATCATGAGCTTAAATTTTTTATCGCTGACGCTGCTTGGACCTCCTATATTTAAACTGGATGCGTTCTGCGCCGCCGTTGCCAAACGGTCAGTCTGTACGAGTATGTACACTCCACGTCAACCCCGGTTATCAGTGATGTGTTATCGGCCACTGCCAGCTCTCTTAGCCCTGGTACGTCCGTCGATGGAGTAATCGCTGTACACCCTTGATACGGTTGCCCTTGGGAACTCGAAGTTCTTACCACTTGGGTGACAGAATGACCCATCTGTCTATCATCGGCAATGCGTCAGCGATCATAGTCTCTTCAGATCACAACGTTTCCTCGATTGTGACACACTGTTGTGAATCCCTGTTTTCCGCCTATTTATCGCCTACGTTTGGTTTGGGTTTATTCCGCTCTTCCGGGTGATGACCATGTCAACTGCCAATCCCCACTATTTCTAGTATTTTTTCTACTGAGTGTCCTGTACAAATCCTTAAATTTTTTATCACTCACTAAGCTGTTCTCTGAGATTCAGAGGTTAGCTGGACAAAGAAATACAAACTACCAGACAAATTTTTAACCGATTATTTACTTACTGTTGCCGTATCAAACTTCTCCATTTACAGAGACCTTAACACACGATTCTGGCTTCACTCACATCCATCACTCGACGTACAAAAGACCTTCTATACTTCATACTAATAATCTTTTTCTCATGGAGACACTGCTAAATCTGATCCTCTCATGACTTTCTTGGCTTTTCTCTGCCTTTCCTTCCTGTTACTTGGGCTAACAAAATTTTCTTAGAAAGCATCTCATCACTCATTCTTACAAATCCTGTCTGGGGGAAATTATTCGATTGAAAACTGTAGTGTTGCAAGCTTCGTTTACCGGGACATTTTCATGTACACTTTCAGTCTTTATAGAAAGCTTGGGAACACCAAACTGTCAAAATCGTTCGGCAGCTTCATTCATGGAACACAGTGGTTATGTACATTTTGTATACACTACCCTATCATTAATATCCGGACACTTGCATACATACGAACAATATTCACTATTTATTATTATGTTCAATCGTTATCCCTTATGGCAGCTTTGAACATCCATAAAATTGCCTCCGGGAGGGGGAAGCGTTTGCTCCTGTTTAAACAGAGAGAGAGAGAGAGAGAGAGACAGAGAGAGAGAGAGACAGAGAGACAGAGAGAGAGAGAGAGACAGAGACAGAGAGACAGAGAGAGAGAGAGACTGAGACAGAGAGACAGAGACAGAGAGAGACAGAGAGACAGAGACAGAGAGACAGAGAGAGAGAGAGACAGAGACAGAGAGAGAGAGACAGAGACAGAGAGAGAGAGACAGAGACAGAGAGACAGAGAGAGAGAGACAGAGAGATTTTGTGGAGGACGCGCGCGCTCATACACAGAAACACTACAAACTTGCAATGTTGCCCTTTCCTCTCATTGCAAGAATTTTTAAACATGTTTCATTCAAAGAATTGCCTGAAATTTAAAAACGTAAACTGCGAACAGGAACTGAAAAATCACCACAGCTTTTCGAGAAAACCATTTTAGTGCGCTTTAAATCCCCCATCTAGATAAAATCTTTTAACAAAGTTTCATTCCTTCCATTCAGTTGGAACAATATAACCCTATGAGAGGCCAATGTAGTATCTCTACGAAATGGAGCCCACAGTTTTCTGTGCTTGTCAAACAGGAATGTTCAAATAGCTGTCGTATTATACGCATCTATGAAAAAAAAAAAAAAAAAAAAAAACCCGATTCATTCCCCCTCTCATTTCAGACGTACCCACCATGTTCCTGTCACTGGTGATAAGTGCTTGCTTCTAGACTCGTTACACTCAGTACACAAAACACTAGAGATATGGGTGATTGGCTGTGGATATCGGTAACCCTCGCTCAGAATGGAACAAATTCAAACCAAATGCAAGCGATAAATAGGCGGTATAGGAACATGGGTAAAGTGCCCCTGGGGTGTAGTGGTGTAAGCGCTGACTTATGTCCATTCGTCAGAGATGGGTTCTGGATTCGAATCCCAGTGAGGCATGGATATTGTATTTGTTGCACGGGACGGGCTCTCTCTCTCTATTCCCTGGAACCAGTGTCCCCTGATTTAGCGACGGGCGACTGCTATTTTTGCCCATAGAGTTGCTCACGGTGATCGTTAAACCTCCAATCAAATAAAACAAATTCTACTTGATTGGAGGTTTAACGATCACTGTGAATGAAGTTTTTTTTGTAAAACTAGCATAACTTATGTGATATTTTTGAAAAGATGAATGCTCTGAATCTCTCCTCCCTGCAGGGAAGCAACATACATCTTATAAAGTCGATTGAGAAAATTTCAGCTTTTATAAAAAAAAATAAAACTATGGAAAAGAAAAATGAATGAAGACGGAGGTAAAGAATGTTTCCCCTTGATGCAACAGTTTTTGACCTCCAATGGAGTTGATTTCTCTCGAGGCATGAAATCCATATTAGAAAAACACTTATCATATCTTATCACCTGGTTTGAGAAATATTTTCAAAATGGTAATATCGATAAATTTGTATGGATTCAAAATCCATTTTATGCCACGGCTCCATCTGAATTTACTGCTGCAGAAGAAGAGAATCTTATTGAGTTGTCTTGCGACAATACGTTGAAAACAAAATGTAGCAGCATGGAGTTATCTGAATTTTGGACATCAGTAAAAGATGAGTATCTCCTTCTAAGTGGTAAAGCTTTGATAATTTTAATTCCATTTGCGACTTATTATTTGTGCGAAGAGCTGGGTTTTCGGCGGTCGCTGTGATAAAAACTATGTATCGCGCGAAAATCAATGTGGAGAAGGAAATGAGGGTGGCTGTGTACAGTTTGATTCCAAAATTTGAGAAAATGTGCGATGAGCAACAGGCTCATTCATCCCACTAATTATAATTGGTTGAATGTTTTCAATTACATTTTTGTGATCTTCCATACGTGTTTTATTATTTTTACCTAAGTGTACTTGTTAGAATTTGACATAGGGTGCCTTGGGAAAACCTGGATTCAGCAAAGGCGCCGAGAATCGAAAAAGTTTGAGAACCACTGCCCTAACACAAACTAAAATTTCATCGAAATCGAACGATTTTTACGCGCGTTATCGTGGGGACGGACGGACAAAGCTGGAGCACATAAACTTCTTCAACCTACTGTTGGAAAGCGTAAAAAAACATGAGCCAACGTGATGATTCGAACGACTTTGGTCGTGGATGTATTGTCGGCACAAGGTAGATGAGGTCATTCTATCGCCAAAGTAGAAAGAACCCAAGGATTACCAAGGGAAAAAGTATCAAGGGCGTACCGCGAGCATATCATCGACAAACGTAACAGCGCACAGAGAGCAGGCATTCGCCGTCCACATGCTACTGATGACAGGGGTCGGTGCACACTATCCAGGGTCATACAGACCGGCCGTTTGGCAACGGCGGCACAAATCACATCCACATTAAATGTCAGGTGCCCAAGAGGCGCAGGCTGCACGCTGCGTAACTAGAGCGACGGGAACAGACACGTGACCGGTTTGCCACTGTGGACTGCTCGTCAGTGGACGTTTCGCTTCGCCTGGTGCTCGTACATTGAAACTGGATCTCTGCAAAGTGGCACTGCGTAGTGTAAGCAGATGAATCCCGTTTTCAGCTATACCTAGCTGACGGGATGGCGTCAGGTTGACAGCATGAGGTCATGGCTCCATCGTGCTGGATCGCCTCTTTTCAAGGAGGTGGTGCCTCTGTGGTGCTTCGGTCCCTTAGTGCGTATGGTAAGTCTTTAACAACTGCGTGCTACCAATATGTGATGGCTGATAACCTACACTCATTCATGGCCACCACCCCTCCTGCGGCGATGGTATGTTTCAGCAAAAACATGCGCCCCCACCAGGCCACAACCACCCAGGATAGACTCAAGGAACACTCATCTGAATTTGGAACCATCCAGTGGCCCCCAAGGGCCTCGGATTTAACTTTGTGAAAGTCTCTTCGATTCCCTGGAGCGGATCATCCGTGGATCGTGGACCGAAGTCACGGACGGTGTTGTAGACAATGCCGTAGGAGACATGGCTGGGAACATCAGATCTATGGATCCTGGTCCGACGTCTCGGGCGGAGTTGCGGACAATGCTAAAACAGGCATGACTGGGAACATCAGATCTATGGATCCTGGTCCGACGTCTCGAGCGGAGTTGTAGACAATGCTAAGACAGGCATGACTGGGAACATCAGATCTATGGATCCTGGTCGGACGTCTCGGGCGGAGTTGTGGACAATGCTAAAACAGGCATGACTGGGAACATCAGATCTATGGATCCTGGTCCGACGTCTCGGGCGGAGTTGTGGACAAAGCTAAAACAGGCATGACTGGGAACATCAGATCTATGGATCCTGGTCCGACGTCTCGGGCGGAGTTGTGGACAATGCTAAAACAGGCATGACTGGGAACATCAGTTCTTTGGATCCAGGTCTGACGTCGCGGGCGGAGTTGTGGACAATTCTAAAACAGGCATGACTGGGAACATCAGATCTATGGATCCTGGTCCGACGTCTCGGGCGGAGTTGTGGACAATGCTAAAAGAGGCAGGACTGGGAACATCAGATCTATGGATCCTGGTCTGACGTCTCGGGCGGAGTTGTGGACAATGCTAAAACAGGCATGACTGGAAACATCAGATCTATGGATCCTGGTCCGACGTCTCGGGCGGAGTTGTGGACAATGCTAAAATAGGCATGACTGGGAACATCAGATCTATGGATCTTTGTCCGAAGTCTCGGACGGAATTGTGAACAATGCTGCAACAAGCTTGGCTTGCATTACCACTGAAAACACTCCGGCATCTGATAGAGTCGATACCTCAGCGTGTATAGGTTGTTGTTGTTTTTTGCGCTAGAAGAGAATAGACATTCTAGTACCTAGGTATCTCTAAGGTTTTGTCTATTGAGTGTATTCTCTATTCCGTGTTCCAAGGCATGATTGGAAAGGGCTACCTCCCCTGACACGAGAATCATGCCACTGGGTAGATACCCAGACATCTCTCTCTTTCTTAGGTTCATCGCCAATCAGTCAGAAAGGATTAATGTCAGTCATCTCCCTAAATGACCACTTTAAATAACAAACCTTAAGAGGAAAGCAACGATTTCTGATGTGAAGATTCACTCCCCGCAGGCAATTTGTTAGACAGCGAATCAATTCATTCGAGCTCATTTCAGTCAATTTTGCTAAATCAGAGTTAATTCGTTCGAGAGGGTTAATTGGTTGCTAAAAAAATCTGCTTGGGAACCTTTTACGAGTTTTTGTTTATGGTTGAATCAAGGTACACAGTTCGCTATCACACACACACACACACACACACACACACACACACACACACACACACACACAGAATCTCACCCACTGTGTCCAATACATAATAAATTCACCCACACAATGATTTTTGTTCTACCCCACTCGATGATTTTTGTTTGATTATTATTACATTCAAGTGTCCAATCCATAATAATATTCAAGTGTTCTACTCCATGAGTGATCCAGGAACTGGCGTTCAGCAGAAAAAATTTGCAGCATATTCTTCTATTCCCCTGCACCGTGATCACCAGGGACCCTAAATAAAAATTACTTTCTCTCTGTGTAACTTGTAAATCTTTACTTCACATTTTCTTTGTTTGCCTTCAGACTTTAACGTTCTCTTTTCCTCCCTGGCAACAGAAGGAGTGATAAATTTGACTGAAGACATTTCCTCACGTTCCTTATCTCAGACGACTTGTGTATTTAAAATTTTTATTTTTAATTGTTACACAGAATTTACTGAGCTAATTGATTCGTTTCTGGTCATGTTTTTAATTGATAGATCAACGACTGAAATTAATTGCACGGACGTTAACTTAACGCATATCATGAGGATTTGAAAATGGTTTACGAAATCTGGGAAATTAAGAGTGATCAATCTTGTAGCGTGGACTTTTTTGAAGTGTTAATAAAGATGGAGCCTTTCTGACGGACGCTTAAAACGCGTTCAATGTTATTTTACTTCGTATCTTGTGGAATTAAGAAGAGATGATTAACAACCTGCCAGTTATATTTTTACAAGAGCTCCCTTTTCTGACATTTCACTTCAACTTAAGACATCCTGTTTCTCTATTTTAATGAACGCTTTAAAGTGTTGCAGAAAAAGTATACTTTTCTCAGTACAACGCAGGATATTTCAGAAGTAAACTTATCATTGTTGAAATTTTAAGTCGGTGATCAATAACTGATTTATTTTTAAAGAAGATCTTTCGTAACTCAGTTAGAAAGTTATGATGGTGAACTGAAATAAGAAATATCATTTTTGACAAAATAAGACTAAGGTAAGTTACTGAAGCATTTAATCACAACTGAGAAGAAACTTTAGCGAAAACATGAACATTTAGAAAGTTTATTTCCTTCGGAACTTGCAGGAGAAACGAATATTTTACAAAATATGCCGGTTTCTGAACTGGAAGAAGAAACATCTTGAGCACATAGGGCAAAAAAGGGCATCGAAAAGTAGAGGAAGAAAACGCGGACAACATTATTGATGACTTTGAGGCCGGAAGTCAACAGCGCAAAATCACGTCTCTCTTTGCAGCTACTCAGGTTAAATCTTTGTCTCCGAAGTAGAAATGTCACGTATGTGATACTTTGGAATTTATGCTGTGAAACTGCATTTGGCTCCACATTCTTTGTTTCGAAGCAGATTGTAAACCACTGAAACACATCCCACCGATGCCTCACGTAAGTGGTGTATGGTTTCGCGAACTTGCTGACGCTGAGAAAATGTGTGGAAAACTCTTTTTCTATATAACAAAATTAATCATATAGCAGTAGATGTAACTAAGCTGGCAGGTTTAGAAATAGGAGTTGTTTTGAGACGGAGGTCAATGATGCCATTTTATGATTTAGTACATTTTAAAAGCTGATCACGTGTTGTGTATAGTGCGGAATTTGGTTGCTTTTTTAAGATGGTTTTACTGGAAATTCAGTTTCCTGCGATCGCTAACTTAATGGTGATTCTTGAGTTGTGACTTTACAACGTAACCCTTTTTCGTGTGAGAGATTGGTGTTTCGCTATGTCTAAAACCATGAGAGGAAATATTGAACTAAATGAGAATACGATGCAATAGTTGCACGGGCTTAAGATTTTACGGCTAAACGAAACATATACGGAAGTCAAACTTACGATAACCTTTTATTGGTCCAGCAATATTTGACGAAATCCAACATATAGCACGGCAAGTTTTACTCTTCATACATAATACCTTAATTATCTGTCGTATAATCTAGCTTAACAACGATCGAACATATCCACACACACACACACGCACACACACACACACAAACAACTGCTGTATCGTCCTTTTTATCTAACGTTCTTAGCACATTCATCAAATGGGAACCGACAATATGCTAGTAAAATATCATTTTGATAAAGCATTCAGTGTGAACTTTCCCAGTCGCAGTGAATGGAAAATGCCCTTTGTCCCTGGGTGCAGCGGTGAAACTGTTTCGTTTACTGATGGCTCCAGGACAAACGTAGGAGTTGGAGCAGGGGGATATTGCCTATCCAGAGGTTATGGTTCACGCCAAAGCCTTGGAAGGCATGCTACCGTGTTTCAAGCTGAGGTGTATGCTATTCTAGCATGCGCCTCAGAATGAATGTCTGATCAAAGGGTATCACAATGTGCGCATCCAGATTTGTTCAGACAGCCAGGTGGCTTTACTGGCACTTTGTCAGTGCCACATTTCATCCAAAATTGTTTGGAACTGCCTCCAGATCCTAACTGAACTGGCAAAATAGAACAAAGTGCAACTGTTCTGGGTTCCAGGACATAGGGGTATTGAAGGTAATGAGGAAGCTGACCTTCTTGCTAAAGAGGGGGCAGAGCAGGCTTTTTATGGTCCAGAGCCTGCATTAGGGCTCGCCTCTGGTGTGGCCAGAGGACTAACTAAAAGGCTGCTAAGGACTAAGCAGCTTGACCTCTGGCATGCTACCAGGGGTCAGAGGCAGGCAAAGGAACTTAATCAAGGACCCTTGCCTTATAGGGCTAAGAAACTCCTTAAACTGCCAAAAAATGATATTGGACTGATTGTTGGTCTACTTACATGACACTGTCGTCTTAAGAGGCACCTTAATTTGATTGGGGTGAAAGAAGATCCACTTTGTAGAGGATGCCATCTGGAAGAGGAGACTTCCTTGCATTTCTTTTGTGACTGTGACTTTTTTGCAGCACTCATGCTTGAACACTTTGGTACTCACAACTTGAGACCAAGTGATCTCTCTTTAGTACCAGTCAAGAGCATTCTTGCTTTTGCTCGTGCATCTGTTCTCTTTCGAGATTAAGGCTGGGGATGCACAATAGACCTTAGGTCGCGGTGCTGGGTGAATTTGGTACCCCCCTGCATTGGTACAAGTAACAAGTAGTACAATCAAACGTCACTCTCTCTGACCTCAAAAGTGTTGCCAACCTCATTTTCATGTGAGAGAGAAGATATCACGTTAAGTTTGGAAACTGCAAAAGAGAACAAACTCAAATTTCCATAGGAAAAGAAACTAAAAATGAAAGTTAAATTAGAATATACTTCACAACTTATAGATCTGTAGATTTCGCTGTCTTTTGGATTGAAGCATTGTCACAGTGTTTTAATGGAAATGTTTATCCTTATATCAGTGTGTAATTTAACTTGTTTGTATGATTAAGATTGTAAAATAGAAATAAAGGACAAAGATGGTCCCTCTCGCGTGGCGGATGGCCCCCTCCCAGTTTTTTCGGCAGCGTGTGGGTCTTGGGTTGGGGGAAGGGATCCCACGGATGGTGTTTCGGGCGCTATTCCGGTCCTGCGCGATCTTGGACTGCGATTGCATCCTCCTAAAATGTTCTGATAATCCATGGTAAGCCTATGGCAATACATGATAGTGCTATCAGTAATAGTGAGGAACGCAAACACATTATACTATCAAATGATAAGCTGACAGGAATTTTTTGGTGCGATACGTAAGACTTTTGATAAGAATTCCAAAACTACGGCTTTAAGGTATTTCATGGCACATTTTTTTAAATTGTGCATTCAAAAGTTTTTCTAAACCAAATGCAATTTTATAGTCAACAGAGCGAGCATTTACTGTTAGGAAATTAAAAATTTCATTGGAAATCGTAGTCACGACTACAGCAACCAGACGCAAGCGGAAATCTTTCAAACTAAACTTTTTAAAGCGCAGAAAATGTACGAAATTCAAACAAACTGTTTTATCTCCCGCTGAAAAGAAAAGAATAATGTAGGCTGAAAAACAGAAAGCATGCTCATAGCATGCTTTTCAAATGTCCAGACGTATTCAGATTTAAGGAACTGGAAACGAAAACTAAGTTCTGGCTGTAGAAGATGATGCATCGTCAAATTGCAAAACTAAATTTACGCCACCTAATGGATTAGGAAAATTGAATATATGCGTAAAATTGCGATCATGGAAACATCATCCGAATGCACAATGAATCTTTGAAACAGAACTCTTGCCGCCCAGGTGGCGCAGTGGTCTAAGCGATGGCTTCTGATCGTTCGTCCGAAATGTGTCCGGGTTCGAATCCCGGTGAGGCATGGATGTTGTGTTTGTCTTACGGCACTGGCTCTCTCTCTCTCTCTCTCTCTTCCCTGGAACCAGTGACCCTAAATTAGGGACGGACGACTGCTTATAGCCTAATGAGTTGCTCACAGTGGTCGTTAAACCTTCCATAAAAATAAAAAAGAAAAAAGAAAACATGACTCCTAAAACGTAGATATACACTTCGTAACACTGAAATTGCCACGACCTAAAGAAATTACTGGAAGTACATGCAAATAAGCAGGCGATTAAGCTAAGATGTGAACATGATAAGAATATGGGATCAATTTAGTTGCAGCTTTTGCCAATATAAACAAGAACGCTTCTACAGTAATTTCACAACTAAGACTGGTATGACGTAAAAGTCTTTTCTTACTTCTACGTTATTAAAAAAAAACTAACTATAAGATGAAATAGTTCCTAAATTATACCTTAACGGCCAGACGAAACATGTGAACAACAGAAGTCAAACTTACGGAAAAGATGCTTTATTCAAAGATGTAGCCAACACATCGTAACATAGCATAGCATATTGCAGTAAACGCTCCACACACCACACAATTCTTAACACAACGCTCCTTTCAATAATCAGTTTACAACGCAACGCTCTCCAGCAGCCTTGCTTGACAACGCTCGCCAAGCAACAGTTTAGTCGTCGTTTTTATCTCTCGTTCTTATCTTATATCAGGCATACGTCACGTGCATTCAACCTCAATTGTTGCCAACAGTATTCATTTGAGAAAAAATATATCACGTTAAGAGTGAAATATACCTGAGAATAAACTCAAGATTTACATAGGGAAAGAAACTAAAAAGGAAAGTTAATTTAGAATATACGTCACACTGGTTTCCTCGTGATACGGATCTACCAGCTACGGGCTTCTGTTTCTTAGAGAAAGCGAACTTGGTAAAAAGTGCCAAGGCACCGCATTCGCCAATCATGTGGCCAGCTGAATGCATTTGAAAGGGAACGAGAGAGTGGATGAACGGCTCCCCATACTGTTCAGGACTTGGGTTGTTGTTGTTGTTGTTTTTCTGGGGGCGGGGGACTAGCACAACCGAGAGCCTCTCAGTGGGCTATACGCAGTCTCCCGTCCCTAATTTAGGGCCACTGGTTCCAAGGAAGACAGAGAGCCAGTGCGTAAGACAAACGCAACATCCATGTCTCACCGGGATTCGAACACAGACCCATTTCGGATAAATTGTCAGAAGCCAGCGATTAGACCACTGCCCCATAGGAACGGCAATTTGGGCTGTAACAACGCAATAATGCATCCACGCTGGCAGCAGATTGTGAGAGAAGGTGCAACCTCTCATTGGCACGCAGAACTGTCACACCATTGGAAGACGGTATACTTCAAAAGCAAGCTTCCACCGCCGAAACAGCCGTTTCCCTTACCATAGAATAGTGATAAATGTTGCTTTAAGTCGTCCCGTGACAAGGTAAACTATATCTCGAAGAATGATAGACGCAGGACTTCTCGCGCTGAGTGTATTATTTAGGTCTGGCTAACCCTTATTCAATTGTCACCCTCTCCAGCAGACGGATTGGCGTCGTGTGATCTTCAAGGACAAATATACACTTCCGGACAATTGCTAAGGACGGATGACAATAGCAACGATAGCAACCATAAAATGGGAGGCAGGAAAATGCGGAAATTAGCATAAGTGCGGGATACAGTAAGACGTGTTGTGCGTATGCAAATTTTGGATTGCAGAACTTGTTCGTGACGTCATGGCGCTGATAAGAGATATAAAGGATTTGACGCGTATTGACCGTTGTTGTTCAAATGTAAAGTTCAAAGGGAAAGAATCAATTGACGAACTAGCAATTTTCAGTATGTCTTCCCGACATCACCTAGATGATTTTACGCGTGGCCGTATTATTGGCAAGATTGAAGAAGGGCGAAACATAACAGATGTTGCCAGGGAGTTCGACGTCAGCTACAGTGTTGTTTCAAGGCTTTGGAAATCATTTCAAACAAATGGAGAGTGTAGCAAACGTCACGGGGAGGTCGTGTTCGCAGTACGACACCTGCAGAAGATCGGTACATAGTGCTATCATCAAAAAGACACCGGCGCAGCACAGCTAGTTAGGTAGAAAATCAGTTTATGGCTGCTACTGGCAAGCGGATCTCCCGAAAAACTGTCGCCAGACGTTTGCATGAAGGATGACTATACGCCCGCAGTACTGTTGTGTGCATCCCATTGTCCAGACGTCACCGTACCGCCCGTTTGCAATGGTGCCATCAACATCGCAATTGGACTGATAACGACTGCTCTGCTGTTCTCTTCTCAGATGAGAGTAGATACAGTCTATCGTCTGATTGTCGACGACAACTGATCTGGCGTGAGAGTGGTACTGCATATTATCCAGCAAACATACAGGAAAGAGACCGATATCCGACATGTAGTGTCATGGTATGGGCTGGCATCATGATCAATGGCCGTACGTCCTTCTATGTGCTTCCAACTGGGACTATGACTGGTCAACGATACATTAATGATGTTCTGCTACCTCATGTTCGCATGTTCCGTGGTGCTGTCGGTGATAGATTCATTTTCATGGACGACAACGCAAAATGTCATCGAACAGTCGCTGTCCAGGAGTGTCGTGAGCGAGGATATTCAACGCCTCGTATGGCCAGCACGTTCTCCAGATCTGAATCCCATTGAAAATATGTGAGATGCTTTGGGGAGGAGTCTTGCTGGTCGCCAATGCCCTCCAATAAACAAGGACACCCTCATCCGTGCACTGATAGAGGAATGGGATAAATTACCCCAACAGCTGCTTGATAATGTTGTGCAAAGCATGACACGACGTGTGGAATCTTGCATCGCCCTCCATGGTGGCCATATCCCGTATTGACATCTTACGCCGGAACGCCTGCGGACGGTAATTGCATATTTTTCACGTTTACGTATTCTGCACAAAATGGCCTGTTTGTCCCTTGAACACGTTAAAAAGCCTTCTGGATTTCAAAGCACAATAAATTGGCTTTCTTGTAATGTCCTGGCATTCTGACATTATTTTATTTCACTTGGCATCTAACCACACTTACTTTTTTATGCGCTATATAGCCGTTTATGATCCGTCCTTAGCAATTGTCCAGCAGTGTAGTATCAGACGACGGTAGGACGGACAATTCAAAAGCAACGCTATAGGCGTCTCTCACGTATACTGTAATTCTATTTCCTTTCTGATTCCTATATTCTTACGTGAATTTGGTTTCTTGCATAACCGTTTTTCTCTCTGAACGGCACAAATTTTCGATTCAAAGAATTTACCTTGGGCAACAGCTAACAACGGGTCAAACTGCAATTACAATGGGAAGCTAGAGATAAGAGCTGATGTATTCAGTTTTCGCAAGTCAATGTTACTTCAGTTATCCGAAAGCAATCTTATCACAGGCGATTTGTTATCAACCAGAGTATTAGGCTAGACACTTCACGAGTCTTTCCCAACAAGTTACTATCTTTCTGTTTATGTTCCGGAAACGAATAATTCGCAAATATTTATGGTGTGTTAACGGTATTTTTGGCAAACCAGCTAACGACTGAGCCAGAGAATAACTTAATACCAAAAACTATAGAAAGAAATACGCCGCCCCGGTAGTGCAGTGGTCTAAGCGATGACTTTGATCATTCGCCCGAGATGGGTGGGTTCGAATCCCGGTGAGGCACTGATGTTGTGTCTGTCTTACGGCCCTGGCTCTCTCCCTTCTCTGGAACCGGTGGCTCTAAATTAGGTACGGACGACTGCTTATATCCCACTGAATTGCTCACGGTGGTCGTTAAACCGCCAATCAAAAAAAAAAAAAAAAAGAAAAAAGAAATACGATTTTAATGATCAACTCCCGAGGTCACAAGCAACTTCAGCTTGCCAACAGATCGGTGAGATACAGAAAAGGGGGCGCAAATCCGTCTTTGACTTCTTTCATTAAAAATGTTAGCTATTGGATTTAAAGAATCTATCCCTAAGGGTGCAAATTTCTATAATATAGAAGTGTAAAATTCGTTTTCTCCTAAAGGAGTGCGCTAAGTTCACTTCAAAACGATATAAATTACCAAAAGCTCAAGTAATAGAAATTAATACAACGGCTATTGCATTTGCTAAAATCAGTATAACCATCAATACAATATATTAAAGGTTAATTTCTGAAGTTTTGCTTTTTTTCCTAATTTTTAATTGGAGGTTTAACGACCACCGTGAGCAACTCAATGGGCTATAAGCAGTCGCCCGTCCCTAATTTAGGGTCACTGGTTCCAGGGAAGGGAGAGAGATAGTGCCGTAAGAAAAACACAACATCCATGCCTCACCGGGATTCGAACCCGGACCCCTTACAGACGAATGATCAGAGCAGAGGCCAGCTTAGACCACTGCGTCACCGGGGCGGCTTTTTCCTAATTGAAAGTATAGTCTGTAGTATTAAAATTCCAACAAACATCTAGAAGCAGTGTGTAATAGGGGGAATATATAACAGCCGTTCCCCTGTGGCGCACTGGGGAACGGCTGCCTGCTGACTATTCGTCTGGTCTGGGATGTGTCCGGGTTCTAGTCCAGGTGCGAATTGAATTTGTAAGTTGCATTTGAATTTGCTGTTTAGTGTTTTAACACATTTTGTTATACGTTTCTGAGACTTTAAGTGAGACGTTTAGATTTCCTGTCCAATAGTGTGCTTCCACGAGTGTGAGGTTTTTGCTGGTCAAATGAAGTTACAGTTCTTTGCTTTAGTTTTACAGCAAAAAATTGACTTCGTATGGCTAATGCCATTAACTATTTTGTATTCCAAGGCAATTTTTTTTCTTGTTGGTTTTTTTTCTGCTTTCTGTGTCATCTATGCCGTGTTGAAGTTGGAGAGTTTTTGCTTTGCTTGTGTTTCAAGAGCGTGTGCTCCGAGCTAGTCTCGAAGCCCAGGAAATACAAAAAAAAATCGATATGAAAAATTATTTTAAGAATCATTCGCTTTGACTAAGATAATCAGATCACCCATTCGACGGCCCTCAACAAAACCGCTGTCATGATTTTTTCGCATGAGATGTCCCCGAAGGCTGACCACCTTCCAATTAGGAGCGACACCGCACTCCAATACCGATGGAGAGAAGGCCTTTCGGTGTATGATTAGAACAGGCTTCTGAACGAAGAAATAGACTATCAAAACACGATTTGTTACTTCGCCCCGATAGAGAAATGACATGTTCTGTTCCAGTTTTTTCAACTGTGTGCTATTTATACCCAGAATGTGTTTAAAAATCAATATGCATTAAGATTTGTGTGATGGATGTAATATTTACAAATTGAATTAAAATTAGTGACATATGTGATGGGTCCGATGTTCAGAAAATGAATTATAGTGACTGATATATTGTGTGATGGACGTAGAGCTTACGAAATGAACTAAAACGAGTGATATATTGTGTTATAGGCGTAAAGATTGCAACGTGAAGTAAATTTGGGACATGTAATGTTATGGCTGCAAAGAAGGTAAAACGAATTAAAATGACATATATTGTTTGAGAGATGCAATTCTTACAAAGTGAATTAAAACGATTCATGCATTGTGTGATGGATCCAATGTTTACAAAGTGAACCAAATGATTGATATATTGTGTACAAAGCGAATTTAAATGAGTGACATATGATGTGATGGGTGCAATGCTAACAAAGCGAATTAAAATGATTCACATAGTGTGTGATGCGTGCAATGTTAACAAAATGAATTAAAATGGCTGATATTGTGGGATGGCTGAAATGATTACAAAGTGAACCAAAGTGAGTGATATATTGCGTGAGGGGAGAAGTGCTTACTAAGCGAATTTAAATTATTGATACAAGGCGTGATGGGTACAATTCTTACAGAGTGAATTAAAATGATTCACATATTGTGTGATGGGTGCAATGATTACAAAGTGAATTAAAATGACTGACAAAATGTGTGTTGGATGCAATGCTTACAAAGTGAACCAAAAATGAGTGATATAATTAATGTGCGATGAATGTAAGGCTTACAAAGTGAAATAAAATGAGTGATATATTATGTGAGGGTAGCAACGCTTACAAACCGAGTTTAAATGAGTGATATACTAAGAGATGCGTGCAATGGTGACAAAGTGAATTAAACTGAAGGTCTCTGTAGTTGTTATTTGACACGTGGACATAGAAAATAAAATCACTTATTAAAAATTCATGAGATTAGGGTGCGACGACAGCAAGCATAGTGTTCATGTCGTGCCTATAATTCTTGAACAAACAAAGCAGTGTTATGTCTTGTATTGGTGTGCAGGAGAAACCACGTTGGTATTCTTTAGAATTCAGAACGATAACAATGTTTTTTTATTTCCGATGGTAGTCCCTGTAGAGCACCTTTGCAAAATTGCTGTTAGTCCCACATGTACAAATTTCTAGTGCAAAATAGAATTACAATCCGAAAATGCCATGCCATTTGTCTTAGTTTTCGACAGCTATGTGCACGTTTTTATTATGACAAGTAATTGGGTATATGTGATGGGTGCGCTTCGAACTTTGTTTCAAGTATAAATAAAACTGTACTCTACGAACTGTACCCAGCGCTTCGAACTTTGTTTCAAGGATAAATAAAACTCTACTCTACGAACTCTACCCAGCGCTTCGAACTTTGTTTCAAGGATATATAAAACTCTACTCTACGAACTCTACCCAGCGCTTCGAACTTTGTTTCAAGGATAAATAAAACTCTACCCGGCGCTTCGAACTTTGTTTCAAGAACAAAACTGAAGGATTGTCAAGCAAAGGTTAGTGCAAAAATGTGACAACATTTTTTGAAGTACCCAAAAATATTGCTGCCAATTTTAAACAAATGGCCAGCTAATGTGTCGAACTCTGTGCCGCATTTTTGTGTATATGTTTCTTACTGATTTTCGTATTTATAAATAGCAGTCCTTTTTTTAATATTAATCTCATTGAATAATACGAGTAGTGGTGGGATCACGTGTAAAAGTTGAAGAATGGGCGCAATGTTTCTAGTGGACATCGTACTGTATTTGAAAAATGCCCTAAACGAAAGTGAGGTTAATTTAGAGGTATACAGTAGTGGCCAAAATTGTGGAAACCTTTTGGAAAAAGTGTATTTTTGAGGTTTGATGGCTCATAACACCACTTCTTTTTGGAGTAATACCATAAAATTAATCAATGGAAAGAGAATTTCATGAAGAATGTAATGCAATAAAGTTTGTTCAATTAGCTGTATTCTATGAAAAGATATAGCCAAATAGCCAGAAAAAGGAAGCACAACTTGCTTAGGTTGATATGAAGTAGCTTCCCTACATTAGAATGTAGCCAATGAGCATGAGTGTTTAAAGAGCCAACCAGGTGTCATCTTGTTTTGGCAATGAGCCAATCAGGTCACAGTAGAATTCAGTTATTGATGTCATGTATTGGAGATGAGAGGAGGATATTTGTGAATGTGTTATGTGATTGCTACCAAGTTTTTTTTTTTTTTTGTGTTCTTTCATTTTGATATTATAAAACGTAATAAAATGAAAGAAATGACGCAAAGAGTTGACTGGTCACCCAGAAAGCGATGTAAAATAGTAATATTAAGTGAACAAGGCTTCAGTTATTAAGGAATTAGAAGAAAAATTTTTGGGAACTTAGCCAAAGGTGGCATTTCGAAATTTTTGAAGATGTATAAGGAGACTCAGTCACTACAAAACCAGACTGGTAAAGGCAGAAAAAGGTGCACAACATCAAGTGGTGATAGAAGAATTAAGAGACTGTGCCTAAGTGACAGAAGAAAATCATCTGGGTGTATACAAGATAAAATGGCGTAATGCAATGTGAAAGTGAGTGCAAGGACTATTCAGCGCAGACTGCAAGAATTTGGTCTAAAAGCTAGAATTCCGAGAAAAAAGCCATCTTTATCTCTCAAACAAAGGTTGAAAAAATTAAACTGGGCTAAAATCTATGTTAACTGGATAGCGGAACAATGGGACAGTGTTATTTGGTGTGATGAGACCAAAATCTTCCTGTTTGGTAGTGATGGCATAAAATACGTAAGGAAAAGAATCGGAGAAGATTTGCATCCTGATTGAATTACATATACCGTGAAATACTCAGTTAGTGTTAAGATCTGGGGTTGTATGACATCAAAAGGTGTGGGCAGAATTTGCGTGGATAATGGGAATATAAATGGCCAAAAATACATTAATAAAATATTTGAGCCCAAACTGAAGCCTTCTGCACGTGATCGTTTTCAAGATAATGAAGCAATTATATTTCAACAGGATTCAGCTCCATGTCATTGTTGATGCTGTGTGCAAAAAGTGGTTTCAAGATAATCATATTCCACTGCTGGAATGGCCTGGGAATAGCCTAATCCATAACCCCATCGAAAATATATGGGGCCGACTAAAGAAACTTGTAAATCAGAAGCAACCCAGCAATAAAACCTAATTAATAGAAGCAATAATTCAATCTTGGTTTCACGTTATAACAGCTGCAAAACTAAAAACTTGGTTCACTCCATGGGAAGGCGTTGTAAGACCGTAATCAACACTGAAGGTTACTCAACTAAGTATTAACCGACATGGTGACAATTTTTGTATACCTCATTTTTTCTATGTGTTTCACTTTTCTTCTTTATAACTGTTGTTCAAATACAAAATCCTTCATAAAAGTTATTGCATTACATTCTGGAGGAAATTATCTTTCCATTGATAAATAATTTTATGGTATTACTCTAAACAGAAGTGGTGTTATAAGCCATCAAACCTCAAAAATAAACTATTTCCAAAAGGTTTCCACAATTTTGGCCACTACTGTACATCACAACAGGTATTATTTTTTTGTAGGGAAATCCATCCAATATTTTTAGTAGTGAACGGTATTGATTAGTGCCCTTAGCTTATTTGTTGACGTAAAACTCTCTAGAAAACTAATTTAGAAAACGACCAGGGGAAAAAGAATCGGTAGTTACATACACCGGAATTTAATCTTCATTTTCCACGACATTTTTTTTTTTTTATTGGAGGTTTTAACGACCACCGTGAGCAACTCAATGGGCTATAAGCAGTCGCCTGTCTCAAATTTAGGGTCACTGGTTCCAGGGAGGGGAGAGAGCCAGTGCCGTAAGACAAACACAACATCCATGCCTACACCGGGATTCGAACCCGGACCCCGTTCGGACGAATGATCAGAGGCCATCGCTTAGACCACTGCACCACCGGGGCGGCTTTCCACGACATGTTAACGCACTGAAAGTTTCAGTCACCAATGCGTTTTAGTTAAGCAATCATCAGCTGACACTTAATCGCAAATTCTTAGATAAACATAGAAATCTCAACCAGATAGTTACAACAAGTTTATCATCTACCGAAAAATATAAGTACAACATGATTCCACCTGTTGCTCTGTTCCAACGTTTTTGTATTCTACGTAGAATTTTTATTCATCTGTGACTCAAGATCAATGTTGTCAAATCGCTTTTGCTTTTTAGGAAAGAAATGTGCTGTTCAGTGGAAACATTTTTAACCAATAAGTAACGAAATTTGCATAAGAAACAGAAACCTAAAAGAAAAGTCAATTTAGAGTTATACATCACAACAATTTAGACATACACAGACGTGATAGTGATGCATCTCCTCAATCCTGTTGCGTTGTTGTGGGAGATTTTGTTGTTGCACTTTCTAGTAAAACGTTTTGTTCAACGTTTTGCCACTCATACTCTGTAAAATTGACTCACGGGTTTCACAAAGTGGGGACTTCATCAACATTGGCAGACAGTTTATTTTTTTATTAATTTCGGGGTTTGACGACCCCCATGAGCAACTGTAAATGACAAAAGCAATCGCCCGTTCAGAATTAGGGCCACTGGTTCCAGTGAAGGGAGGACTCCAGCGCGGTAAGTCTAGCCTAAGATTCATGTTTCATCCGGGACACGAATCCGGGTCCATCTAAGAAGACCAGTCAGAAACCTCACACCTGACCACTGTGCCATCCGGATGGCCTTGGCAACTGGCAATAGGTTAATCATTCACGTTCCCAACTTCTACTTTAACAGTTTCATCCAACAGACCATTCTGTAGAATCGGCAGACTTATCAATCAAATGAATCTTTTCCAGAGATACATCATACCTGCGTCTTCTGCTTGAAGTGTGCAGAGCAGTTTTCTAAACACTCCCCTTTTTATTCCCAAGTGAACAAATCTTTTTGATGAGTATTTCATTTAAATTATTAGTGTTAAGGTTTGATTCTTTGTTTTCATTTACTGTAGGACAAGATATGTAGATCAAGAAATGATAAATCAAAGAAAATGATAATTTTTTTTTATAAAACTTGCTATCAATTAAAGATATCGAAGATATGGTTCGCATTTCAAAATCATCAATTGACAGAATTTTAAGCGAGCATTTGGGCATGCATTATTTTGAGCATTCATGCATGTATCCATTTCTTTTCATGCGCGACAAAATGCAAGGCTGCGCATGGCCCAGTTCTGTCGTTTCTTATTTTAAGAAAACGAATATTAAGTTGGTGCCGCAACCTTCATATAATCCAGACTTGTCATCATGTGATTTCCGATTGTTATTCATTTTAAGAAAAACGCATTACGGGGAAAAAACAATTTGCGACTGATCAACAACTTACTCGTATTACAGCCGCACAGGGATGCTTCAACAGCATTTCAGAAGGAGAATTCCAGAAGTCATTTAAAAAGGAGGAGGGACGTTGGGCACCTGTATTCGATCCAATCGACAGTATTTCGAAAAAGATTACCATTTCCTTGATAATTAAGGTACTCATATTTAAAAAACAAACATTTTCAGTCGTTTTGGGATAACCCTTGTATTTTGGAATTCTCCATCCTTCATTTTGTATTAAGTGTACCAGAATTTGACGACGGCAACTGTACCTTGACGAGGGTAATTCTATCTAACAAGCTGTCATCTCTGCGTAAAGCATTTATCTGTCCTGCACATCTGTACGTCGGTTATTTTATTTTATGACAGGTATTCTTGAAGTCTTGGTTTGTCTTTGTTCCGTGTGATGTCCACCGTGAGCAACTCGATGGGCTATAAGCAGTCTCCAGTCCCTCAGTTAGGGTCACTGGCTCCAGGGAAGGGAGAGCCAGTGTTCTAAGGCAAATACAACTTCCATGCGTCACAGGGATTCGAATTTCAACCCATCTTGGACAAATGTTTAAACACAGCGCTTAGACCAATGCGCCACCGGCCCGGCACAAATTCTTGCCTAAAACCTTGCTGTTATACACTATATTGACAAAAGTCACAGGACACCTAGAAGAGAAACACAACATAGCATTTATTGACATACATTAGTACCGTGTCGGTTCACCTTTGGCCTTAAGGCGTGCACTGATCCTTCGAGATATGCTTTCGACAAGGTTTTTGAACAAAACGATAGGTATGCGCTTTCATTCAGTACGTAATGCTGCCACTAACTTTTGCTTAGTAGTAGCCCTTGGTTCTCAACTTCTTATGCGGCGCTCTAATTCATCTCATAGGTGCTCAATGTGATTACGATCAGGACTCTGTGCTAGCTAGTCCACACAAGATAAGGAATTATCGTCAAACCACGCCGTAACAGTCCTTGCTTTATGGATTGGTACATTACCCTGCTAATACCATCAAGCTCGGTTCCATAGTATTGCCACAGAGTTGGTAGGGCATGATTGTTCAGAATATCAAGATAGACGTGTTGGTTGACAGGTTTATCCACGATAACCAATATGCTGGGACAGTACCACGAAAAACACCCCCACACGGGTACACTGATAGCTCCAAACTTGATCGTAGGAACAGTACACTGTGGTAAACAACGTTCCCAACCCACACACGGCCATCAGACTGTTGGAGTATGTATCCGGATTCATCAGTCCATAGGACCCGTTTCTATTTATCTAAAGTCCACGATAAAATGTTTTTGACACCATGCTAAACGACGAGTAGCATTCCGAGTGGATATGAAAGGCTTATGAGCAGCCGCACAACCACGGTAACCCATGCAATGAAGTTCTCTGCGAATGGTAAGTGTACATACCGAGGTTCCAGCATTTTCACTCACCTGTACACTGGGATCTTGTGCAGTACTCCGTTGATTAGCTGTAACGACTCTCCTGAGGCTTTGACGTCGTCTATCGCTAATTTTCTTTAGTCTGCCGGTACGTCATGCTGCTTCAGGCACGCCATGTGTCTTGTATTTATTCAGTACATCCAAAACAGTTTACTTCGGTATGTTTTAGCGCCCCTCAGTTTCTCTTATGGACAACCCACTCATATAACACGCAACAATCTTTCCTTTTTTCAAAGTCAGTTCTCTCCTGCTGCGACATTTTCGCTCAACCTCATAGTGAGATATGATCGCGGTCAGCTGCATGCTTGTTTTTACACCGTTTGCAGCTGTACCACGCATCTTAACAACGCAGCGGTTCCGTTCATTTGCTTTTGAAGGTTTGTCCCGTTACTTTTGTCAATGTAGTGTATATGTATTTTGAACAGAATCTGAAGCTGAAAAAAATGGAAGTGTGGTGATATTTTTTGGACCATACGGAGAACTACTCACGAAGTTTGGTACTTTTAAGCGAGAAAGTGTCACAGAAAAATCAGACGTACACGAAAATTTCATAACTGTCCGAACGAGCTCTTTTGGGTGTCTCTGTATAGCACAAATGTTTATGAAACACTGAACTAAATCCCTCAATGATTTGGGAGTATATTTAACCCATACTATGCATATCGTTTGTGCTGCAACATGAAATGGTGTAGTATGGGATTTTTTTTATTTACTTTTTTTTTTTTGATTGGAGGTTTAACGACCACCGTGAGCAACTCAATGGGCTATAAGCAGTCGCCCGTCCCTAATTTAGGGTCACTGGTTCCAGGGAAGGAGAGAGCCAGTGCCGTAAGACAAACACAACATCCATGCCTCACCGGGATTCGAACCCGGACCCCTTACGGACGAATGATCAGAGGCCAGCGCCTTAGACCACTGCGCCACCGGGGCGGCATTAGTAGTATGGGATGAAAAGTTTTGTTAAGGTTTGGGAGCATAAACGAGACCTAGAGCGCTACTTTTGGCATCAATTTTTACCCTGCTTTTAACTTCCGTTTTATTTCTTTTATTGCTCATTGATTACTACAGAAACTTGATGTTACATATTTTTTTATATATAAAATTTCCATCTGCTATACGTCATATACTGAAGAGTACAAAGTGAAAACCCATTTTATTCTATATGTTCGTAACATATTCTGTTTCTTTTATTCTTTCAGATGTATGAGGGAATTTCTCTGAAATTTAAATCTAATTGCTAACTCAATGAATATCTGCATTATGTTTTCAACTTACCTGATTTTATTTTGCAGACGCTTCAGAGAGTTTCTCTGAAGTTTGAATCTGATTACTAACTATCGTGCCTTTATGCTCCGTTTTCCTTTCTCATATCAGAAAGATGAAATAAAATTATTACAACAATAAGAATATACTTCTGTTTTTAAATTAAGGTAACTATCGAAGAATTCGGGATGACGTGTGTAATCTAATATTTTACAGATTCTAGTTTTTGTACAGTACTGCAGCCATAATAAATCGATTTAATATTCGAAGAGAATAATTGAGTTGCAGAACATAATTTGGTATTTTCAAGCCACAGCTTATAGCAAAAATCAAAATTTATTGGTAATTTTTAAATAAATGTAAATTTGAGTATAGAAAGCAACAAATATGACAAATAAAAAGTAATTTATTTTTCAAATGTGTGCAAAAATTTTAGGCAAAAGATGAAACAGGAAATGAAGTATTCAAATCAAATAAAGCATTACTGGCAGAATTTCTTCAAACAGTTAATATTTATTAATAAGTAGAACTTCGACATACACAATTAAAAAGTGCGGAGACGAGGATGAAATAAATGTAACTTAGAAATTATTAAAATCGCAAACTAGTCTGCACTTGAATAAGTCAAAGTTATTGACTAACAATATTAAGTGACGTGTTGTCTTAAGGGCAAATTTTATCGAAAAGAAAATCAATAGCAGATGGCACTTGGAGATATACACCTAGTGATCACTGATTTTATGACCACACTTATCAAATGTGAATGCGGCCCATTGACTACGTGATTTTCAAGAGGTCGCAATTTGTCGACCGACGAAGCATATACCAAGAGAAACTGGCGCAGTGGGTAGTAGATTTCGGCGCGTGGAGATGGTGGGTGCCTCGATTTCTCAATCCACTAAGCTGGCGGGTTGTTCACGAGCCTCCGTACTTACAGAGTTTCAGGACTGGCCTCGTAATAGTCAAACAACGACCCAGAACTGCACAGGATAGCGAAAGGTTGATGAGAGGTGAGAGCCAGGTCCGACGACTCACAGGTCAACAGAAGCAGTACTGTTGAACACGTGACTCCCCAATGCAACAGAGGTCAACTCGAAACAGTGTCAGTCATGACCATGCGTCTCACACTCGCACGTATGGGCTATATAACACCAGACGACTCCGACAAAGTCCTCTATTAAATACGGTTCATCGGAGCAAAGACTCATCTGATGCAAAGATCAGGCAAGTTGGACGTCAGATGACTTAAAAAAAGTGCGTTGGTCCGACGAGTCCCGATATTGACTCCATTCCACGGATGGTCGTGTACGTATTTGGCGCAAACAACATCAGGCACTCGATCCATATTGTATGGTCTCCACAGTACAAGCCGGTGGAGGAGGTTGCATGGTGTGGATTATGTTTATATGGGAGGATCATGGACCCCTGGTGTATGTGGAACAACGTATGCCTGGTGCCCACTATTATGAATAGCTTACTGACTCCTCTGTACACCCAGCAGTGTTGCACCTTTTCATGAATGTTGATGGTGTTCGCGAAGATGACAATTCGCCGAGTCACAGGCCTGATGTTTTGCCGGAACGGTTTGAGTAACACAGTCCAGACTCCCAGCTTATCGATTGGTCTTCGAAGCCCTCCAATATCAATCCCATAGAGTACTTGTGGGACACTATGGAACGGTATATCAGGCGTCTGGATACACCAATCATCTCCATACCTGCATTGAAGTTCGCATTACACACATCTTGGTTATTGAATCGATGCCACGTCGGATACCAGCTGTACTGAGGGCGAAAGGAGGACCTACGAAGTATTAGGTAGGTGGTCATAATCCAGTGATCACTCATGAGCAAAATGTGGTACAAATGGATATTAGTCTGACCTTGGCGAAAATTTTAGCTGGCAAATGGAAGTTCTGTTCGATACCAGACACCGGCACTTGGAAACTTTTGTGATACCGTGAGTTGTGCGTAATCTAGTTTATATGCAGAAGCCCGTACGGAATACGGATATGTACAAATAAGCATAGTAGAAAGACACGAGGAAGATTCAATCAATATACACTGCCGGACAATTGCTAAGGACGGATGACAATAGCAACGATAGCAACCATAAAATGGAAGGTAGAAAAATGTGGAAATTAGCATAAGTGCGGGATACAGTAAGACGTGTTGTGCGTATGCAAATTTTGGATTGCCGAACTTGTTCCTGATGTCATAGCGCTGATAAGAGATATAAAAGATTTGACGCGCATTGACCGTTGTTGTTCAAACGCAAAGTTGAAAGGGAAATAATCAATTGATGAACTTGCAATTTTTCAGTATGTCTTCCCGACATCACCTAGATGATTTTACGCGTGGCCATATTATTGGCAAGATTGAAGAAGGGCGAAAAATAACAGATGTTGCCAGGGAGTTCGACGTCAGCCACAGTGTTGTTTCAAGGCTTTGGAAATCATTTCAAACAAATGGAGAGTGTAGCAAACGTCACGGGGAGGTCGTGTTCGCAGTACGACACCTGCAGAATATCGGTACATAGTGCTATCAACAAAAAGACAACAACGCAGCACAGCTAGTGAGGTAGCAAATCAGCTTACGGCTGCTACTGGCAAGCGGATCTCCCGAAAAACTGTCGCCAGACGTTTGCATGAAGAAGGACTATACGCCCGCCGTCCTGTTGTGTGCATCCCATTGTCCAGACGTCACCGTACCACCCATTTGCAATGGTGCCATCAACAGCGCAATTGGACTAATAACGACTGGTCTGCTGTCCTCTTCTCAGATGAGAGTAGATACAGTCTATCGTCTGATTGTCGACGACAACTGATCTGGCGTGATAGTGGTACTGCATATTGTCCAGCAAACATACAGGAAAGGGACCGATATCCGACATGTAGTGTCATGGTATGAGCTGGCATCATGATCAATGGCCGTACGTCTCTCTATGTGCTTCCAACTGGGACTATGACTGGCTAACGATACATTATCGATGTTCTGCTACCTCATGTTCGCATGTTCCGTGGTGCTGTCGGTGATAGATTTATTTTCATGGACGACAACGCAGCATGTCATCGAACAGTCGCTGTCCAGGAGTGTCTTGAGAGCGAGGATATTCAACGCCTCGTATGGCCAGCACGTTCTCCAGATCTGAATCCCATTGAAATTGTCTGGGATGCTTTGGGGAGGAGTTTTGCTGGTCGCCAATGCCCTCCAATAAACAAGGACACCCTAATCCGTGCACTGACAGAGGAATAGGATAAATTACCCCAACAGCTGCTTGATAATGTTGTGCAAAGCATGACACGACGTGTGGAATCTTGCATCGCCCTCCATGGTGGCCATATCCCGTATTGACATCTTACGCCGGAACGCCTGCTGACGGTAATTGCCTTTTTTTCACGTTTACGTATTCTGCACAAAATGGCCTGTTTGTCTCTTGAACACGTTCCAAAGCCTTCTGGATTTCAGAGCACAATAAATTGTCTTTCTTGTAATGTCCTGGCATTCTGACATTATTTTATTTCCCTTGGCATCCAACCACACTTACTTTTTTATGCGCTATATAGCCGTTTATGATCCGTCCTTAGCAATTGTCCAGCAGTGTATATCCATAATGTAACTCTAATTTCCTTTCGGTTTTACAGAGTGATAGTATTGTTCCTGAATTTAAGAATTTATTGCGTATGCTGTAAGCAAAAGTTCAACCAATTGATGTGGCAACACGAGTCAGCAACTCGCCGAGATAAAATACTGCGCTTGTCGAATGCCTCAAGGAAAGTGGCAGAGTGCCAGAAATGAATAACCGGTTTCATGCGTGCTACGCAGTTTGCCCACTTTAGCGTCGCCATTTGTACAGAGGCATGGGTTTGACGAGGGAGCAGAGAATTTGTTAACTTGAAGCTTATTTACAAACGCAGTCTTACAAGGATTGTATAGAAGAGTTCAGGAAAAAATTTCCGCAGCATACTGTGGTAAGTAAATCAACGATAGACAGTTTACTCGGGCGATTTCAGAAAACTGGAAGTCTTGATGATATGCCTAGAAATGGCCGGCCGTTAACGCCGGTTCTTAGGCGTATGTTAACACCGATGCGGGGCTGTTTACGCCGGAAGTTATAAACGATGTTGAAAACGTTAGCGACAGTCGCCTACAAAATCGCTACGTCTCTTATCTCAGCAAGTGAAACTTTCTTACAACTCAGAACAGAAAGCGGCTAAAAGATTGCAGCTTCATGCATACAAAATGAAAGTTGTCCAAAAACTGAAGGCACCTGATACGCATATGCGCCTGTTGTATTGCAGTTGGTTTCGAAAATTTATCCTATACAACAAGGGCTTATTGGACAGTCAATTAGGTCAAAATAATTCTGGCAGTAGAACTGAGGAATTTCAAATACACGGATTGCATCGCGGTTTTGTGCCCTTGCTCTAAGGATCTTGAGGAAGCCAAGTTCTCTGAAGTTTACTCTCGTTCGTGATCGTAGCCAGAAGTATTGATTGTGGATGGCCAAAATAGCCATTCCTTTAGATTACGCGGCCCAGAACACTCTTCAAATCCTGGGTGAGATATGTGGATGTATGGAGCCATCATTGCAAGTGCAACTTTGGAACATGTGGGAATGATAACTCAAGCTTATACTTCAAGTGTTATATGTAGGCGCAAAATTAGAAGGCAGAGAAAAAATCCCAGAGAAAACAGCTTCAAAACGATAATTTAACTGCACGTAAGGTTATTAAAGGGGGTTTATTTCGACGGGCGTAAGGACAAAACCATAATATATGAAGAAAGGAAAGGAAAACGGTTAAAAAACTATTACTGAAGAACACGTGACTGTGCTGGAAGAACTTGGAAGTAAATATCTTGGGTATACCACTACTACATCTTCCACAGCAAAAGGACATTGCCAAATATCTGCTGAGTTTCTTACATGCCAAGAATATCGACCTAAGCAAACTGTTGGCGATAGGCTGCGACGGAACCGTCGTTAATATTGGGTGTAAAGGAGGTGCAATTCGCATTCTAGGGCTAGCCAGCCAAAAACCTCTTCACTGGAGCACATGCCAATTGCAAGGAAACGAGATGACAATTCCGTCACTAAATTCAACATTTGGATGGCCAAACGAGTGGCACGAAAACATTTTCAGGGGAAATCGGCAAACAGCTGGGGAGTTGCGGAAATCCATCGGTTTTGAAATCTGAAGGAATTGAAGCGGTTTTTTTCTGAACGTGATAAAAAAATTGGAAGGGATCTTAACACGCCTCAGAAATACCTGTGGGACATTAGCCACGCTGTGACAACGCGTACGTGGTCATCAAGCCCGGCATATGAGCACCCGGGGAAAATGAGTCATGCACGGTGGCAAACGACGGGCTATTCATATTATGTGCCTTTATATTAGTTCTTCGCAGCCTTCGAATTCACAGAATTTGTTGTTAGGTTTATGCGCTCATGTGGTTCACTTATAAGATCTCACCCTCATTGCCAATTTGGAGCAGGGAATCTGTGAAAGGCCATCCATACATCCAGATATCTCAATCAGGAATTGAAGAGCGTTCTTGACCGTGGAATCCAAAGAAATGGCTATTTTGGCCATCCAGAATCAATACTTCTGGCTACGATCACGAACGAGAGTAAACTTCAGAGAACTTGGCTTCCTCAAGATCCTTAGAGCAAGGGCACAAAACTGCGATGCAATCCGTGTATTTGAAATTCTTCAGTTTAACTTCCAAGGGCAGGATTATTTTGATATAAATAACTGGTAATTATGCTTCTTAAGCGAACCGCCATTGACTGCTCATTTAACCGAAGATGAAATAATGAACCTATGCAAGAGTGACTATAAGGACATTATTATGCGATTGGGCACGCAAAACTCCCCTTGTCCCAATCAGGGAGTGGAGCGATGCGATAAGTTGACAACAGAAGCATCTGCTGCTGTTCGCGAAGAACAAAGGGATTGATTTATTAGAGCACGGTTGGAATCACGGCAAATAATGCCAGCCTTCTAAAGTAAATTAGATTTCTTGGTAAAAATTAATAAAAAAACAACAGGAAATCGAATATTAAAAAATAACAGAAAATTGATTTGCCCTAATGGATGGGTGGTTGGGTTAGGCACAGGTGGAACTCGCTGTGCAGCCACCTCCTCATGATAAGTTCTGGAATTTTTCTGAAACATGAAAAATGTGAAGAGCTGCACCGTGTGCAGTGTGCACTACTGTACATTTGCACAATTTCAGTGCAGTAGTTCACACGCTATGTAACGAAGTAACTTTCTCCGTCATTTCTGTCCACGCCAGGATTCGAACCCGGATCCCCTCATTCCGGAATAAGTCACTCTACCAATTGAGCTACGCGGACGTTTTATTCTGATTCCTATCAGCCTTTATGTGGTGTGCGTCCTTCTGGCAGGTACGTCACATCTCCTTGTACGTTACAGCTAACACAACTAGGAAACTAATCACATGTGGAACACTAGGTGTAAAATTTCCTTAAACATGGAGTATTGTTGTATTAAATTGGAACCATAAGATATGAGTTGCTTTGCCTGAAAAATTGTCCACATTTTTTAGGTACCGGCAGATAATTTTTGCGCACTAGGGAAAGTCTGTAACGAACACTGTTCTTTTCTCACAAAGTACATGAAAATGTGACGATTTTACCCAAATATTGAAATTTTAGAGGTAAAGTGGAACAGTAAGATATTTGAATTTCGCAAAATTTTTTGCACATGGTTTACGTAGCAACACACAACTTTTCTGCACTAGGGCATATCGAAATTTAAAATTTTGTTTTTACGCTTCGGCCTACTGTATATGGAATAAATATCACTCCTGTTCCCTGACCTTTGACTCCATTTCGATGATATTAAACAGAATTGGTTCAGTTTACCTCCGGAACAACATGCTAAAGTTTTGTCGCAATAGAAGCCATTTTAGTCAAGTTATGAAGATAAAGGATGTGGATTAAATCTCGCTCCTGTGTCCTAAACTTTGACCCCATTTTGATGATATTCAACAGAGCTAGTTCAGTATACCTCCGAAACAACATGTTAAAGTTTTGTCGCAATAGAAGCATTTTTACGTAAGTTATGACGCATAAGAGCAGTGGAATGGATCCCGCTCCTATGTCCTGACCGTTGACCCAATTTCGCCCCCGTTTTCAATAGGGTTAGTCCCCAGGTGATCCCCTACGATATGCTAAAAATTCATAGAAATAGAAACATTTTTACCCGAGTTATCGTGCGGACGGACGGATGGCCAGACAGACGGACAAAGCTGGAGCATATACGTTTCTTCAACCTACGGTTGGGAAGCGTAAAAAAAGAGTATCCTCAGAGAAGGGAGCATGGTAACCTCTGCACGTTGTTAAAGAACAGCATGGGAGCGAGAGTATTCGTTGGGACGACATCTTCCGTTGGAAGCTGCAAATGCAGTTACGTTAACCCAATTAAGATCCAAGCAAAATTTCACTTTTCACGAATGGATATTTCCAAAAAATACTTCAAAATGAAGATTCAATAGCTTTATGTTTCTGCGAATGAATAAAATTATTGTTTGTTTAAACAACTTTCTGCTAAAACAAAGATTTGCAAGATCAATAATGCAGCTTGTGTTAATGTATTTGTAACACGAGTTCGCTGGAGGATATCTTTTAATGTCTGTTAAAATGTCTCGTCTTGAGTTGCGCCCCCCCCCTCCACTTCTTTTTCTATTACTTCGCCTTTTAAAATAATTATGATAGACAGATCGCTATGTAAGTCATACGAGTATGAAGTGTGTGCTCATACTGAATGTTATATCATTAATTCACGCCGCATAGCATGCGCATGAGCGCAAATATGCATGTTCAGCACAATAGCAGGCTAGGCTCGTGACTCTCATGACTCGTATAAACACACACGCGTAGATAAAAATGGGTAAACATAAATGTAAAGTACACTACACTGACAAAAGTATCCGGACAACTATAAGAAAAACACAACATTGCATTTATTGACATACATTTGTACGGTGTCAGTCCACCTTTGGCCTTAATGCATGCACGGACCCTTCGAGACATGCTTTCGACAAGGTTTTTGGACACAGCGATAGCTATGCGCTTCCATTCAGTACATAATGCTGCCGCTAACTTTTGCTTATTAGTAGGACTTGGTTCCAAACTTCTTATGCGGTGGTCTAATTCATCCCATAGGTGCTCTATGGGATTAAGATCAGGGCTCTGTGCTGGCCAGTGCACACACGATACGCAATTATCGTCAAACCACACCGTAACAGTTCTTGTTTTATGGCTCGGTGCATTATCCTGCTGGTACCAACAAGGCTCGATTCCATAGTATTACTACAGAGTTGGTAGGGCATAATGGTCCAAAATATTGAGGTAGGCATGCTGGTTAATAGGTTAGTCCACGATAGCCAATGGGCCGGGACCATTCAACGAAAAACACCCTCACACGAGTACACTGCCAGCTCCAAACTTGACCGTAGGTACAGTTCACTGTGGTAAATAACACTCCCCTGGCTGCCGCCATACCCACACACGGCCATCAGACTGCTGGATCGTGTATCTGGATTCATCAGTCCATAGGACCCGTTTCCATTGATCTACGGTTAACGATAAATGTTCTTTACACCATGGTAAACGACGAGTAGCATTCCGAGTGGAGATGAAAGGCTTATCAGCAGCTGACGACCACAGTAACTCATGTAATGAAGTTGTCTGCGAATGGTACGCGTACATACCGAGATTCCAGCATTTTTACTGACCTGTACACTGAGGTCTTGTGCAGTACTCCGTCGATTAGTTGTAATGACTCTCCTGAGGCTTCAACGTCCTCTATCACAGATTTTCTTTCGTCTGCTGGTACGCTATGCTGTTTCAGGCACGCCATGTGTCTTGTATTTCTTCAGTACATCCAAAACAGTTGACTTCGGTATGTTGTAGCGCCCCTCAGTTTCTCTTATGAACAACCCACTAATATATCACCCAAAAAATCTTTCCTTTCTCAAAGTCAGTTATCTCCCGCCGTGACATTTCTCTCGTATTCACAGTGCGATATGATCGCGGTCAGCTGCAGGCTTGTTTTTATACCGTTTGCAGCTGTACCGCGCATCTTAAGAACGCAGCGGATCCGTTCATTTGCCTTTGAAGGGGTGTCTGGTGACTTTTGTCAATATAGTGTATATGCAAGCTTTCACGATTCAACGGCATTGTAGATAAAGTGCAGGAAAATATCAATTATTGTACTTAAGATAAAGCAAGAACATTTTAAACTCCTTCAGTCGTCTTTATGGCAGCATACATGCATGTACATTCGTGGTGATAATAAAGACCTTCAATATATAAGACTATAAAGTAGTAAATTTTTCCGTCATTCTTGTCCACGCCGGGGGGCTCGAAGCCGGGTCCCCTCATTCCGGAATAAGTCGCTCTACCAATTGAGCTACGCGGACGTTCGTTATCGCTACTATCTGCCTTTGTGTCGTGTTCGTCCTGCCGAGCAGGTACGTCACAAGACGCAAGGGGATTCTGACACCAGTGGTTTTGAAAAAAAAAGTGAGTCTTATATTCCGAAAAATTAGGTAATAAAAATGCATGACGGTAAAAATTGTAGCGAAAGGTTTAGAATTAAAACAACTTCGGCGCTTATTGATAGATATCGCAGCAATTAGGGAGCTCCATATTATAAAATATAAGTGTGTTAATACACAGAAAATTTCTGAAAATAACGAACAGCAAAGTTGCCGCTAGATGTCCGTTTTATAAAAAAAATTCTGTTTTTAAAAGTGCCCCCCCCCCTTTTTTTTTTTAACTTCTGCATTTTCGCAGATTTTACGTAATCAGAAATTCCATTTATTTCAGAAAAGTCTGATTCTGGTTTTTCAGTATGTATACAAATATTTTGCAAATTCCAAGACCGCATTTTTCAGCCCTTAAGAAGACAATCCTTCCGCCACGGTCGGATCGAACCAACGTCGTTTTGGTAGGTTCAAATGATAACGCCTATCTGAATCACTGAACCAGAAAGACTCGAACCCCTGAACCATGTTCAAGGTAAAATTAACTGCGCGATGATAAACTTCTCTTTTCATTAATGCGATCGATTTCTTTCTTTTTTTCTGTTGGAGCTTATTATTTTTTGAAAAGGTTTGTAATGATTTTATATTTTTATTAGTGGATTGTCCACAAGAGAAACCGGGAGGCGTTTAAACATTGGTTTGTCTGTTAACATTTTTGCGGGTTTTATCTCTTTCTTTTCTTTGTAACTTTGAGCGTCTTTTGGGGTACCTAGGAACAGAAGATGGCTAAGCTTGTTCCTTTTCTATGCGCTGTCTATGCGCTGTTTTTTCAAAGTAGTTAAGTTCTTAATAACTAATTAATTATGCACTTAAAGCACTGCTGAAATACTTTGTACATATTGCAACTAACTGTTTAAGGTATATAACTTTCACAAAGTTTTCTTTAGTTAATTATTATCTTTAACTTATTCTCGTTTTCGTGCTGTCATAAGTTGTAGAGTAGGGGTTTTAGACTCAAGTTTTCTTTCAAAAATCTGTTCGTTAAAAATTAACATTTCCTTTTTTAATTGCAATGTAAAATTTGGATTTCTTTTGCATTGATTTTCAGGTTTAAATTCTCTCTCAAACGAACTTGGAATTTCGTTATGGCTGAAAATCATTTCTAATTATTATGTCACTCTCACAGCTTGAGTTCTCTTTAATCTTCTTCTCTCTGTTTAATAGTAACAGATGAAGAGCATGGGTCGGGCCAGGAAGGTTAATGGATGCAAGCGAAATTGTTAACTAGTGCTAGGTCATGCCACTCTACGGAGGACATGACTTATATATATTTTTTAAACTATTTTAGGTGGGAATGTTACTTGCATCTATGGCCTTGCAGAAACCCATTTCCAACTAGGTCTTTGTGGAAGTGAGAAAATGCAGAGTTTTTGCTGGTCCTTGATAAAGCCAAGGCTCAGTATTCTCGACACCTTCTACATTCAGTTGTTTTATTTTATTTTTTTATCTTTTCTCCTTTTACTCACACAGGTAGATACATAACCTTTTCTATGTTGTACTAGGTGTGAGTCAAAATTATATATGTATTTTTTTGCTTAGGTATCTTCTTTATAGAATTTGAATTCTGAATTTTCAAAACTGCTGCGTTGCGCGTTTTGATTTTCAGGTTATTTTGCAACCTTCGTTTTAAATTCTAAAGTTTTTCCTTAGTCTTCAGTTTTGCTCTTAAGTAACTAATTTCAATTTATTATTTAGCAGCTCATGCGCAAATTCTAGTTGAAATGTTTTATTATTATTTTTTTTATTACTATTTTTTTATTTGAGGTTTTTTTCATTTTCTAATTTTTATTTTTAGTATGTTTTGGATGCAGCTTTTTGGAGTGTAGTTTATACTCGAGTTTGGTCTTTTCTTGGACTGCTTATTTCTAAAAAGTTTTTCCTAGTTAGTTTGCTCAGAATTTGTATGTTTTGGCCCAAGTGGAGTTCTAAGGACGATGAAAGGATTGGAGGTCAGCTCAGATATTTTAAGTCCTCCCGCTCGGTTAGGCTAGCACCCTTTCCCATAGTGTATGAACTCGCTGGCAAAGGTAATCTAAAGTTATGAAATGACAAACGCTGTTCGACATGTAAATCTGCAGATCCTAACCTGTATTCTTCTGTTGAGGATAATTGCTCCAACAAGTTTTGCAAAGCCTACAATACCATCTATAAGCTCACCTGTACTGTCTGCAACCTTAGCTATATTGGCCAAAGTAAAAATCCTCTTCATCTTAGGATTAATGGTCACAGGTCTCTAGTAAACAAGTTCTCTAATTCAGGAGTGAACCCCTCCACAAACGCCAACCAGTACTCTACCTTTGAATTAGAGCATTTCCATACTCATGGTTTTGACAAAGTGAAAATAGAGGTACTACATATTATCCCTGACCTCTATGCTCGGCTAGAAACTGAATCCCTTGAAATTTTGCAGCATCAGTCTCTTTATCCCTATGGCCTTAATTCCACTCTATCTGACAATAAGCATAATCAGCATAAATTTTCAATTCGTGAACTCTTCTTTCTTGTTAATAATAAGAGCTGCTCTAGAGGTAATAGAGGACAGAGGTTATTTCGCACATCAAGCAAAGTTGATTTTGCTAACTTGCTAAAAACTCTGGAAAGCTTTAAAACTGGCACTAATTTTGTTAAAAATACTTACAAAATTCTCAAGTCCTTCAAGCACTCTGTCCTTAAAAGTTTTTTCAAATTCTGGAATGAAACTGCTGACCATGTTGATAAGCATGTTTTTGCTTTGGTTCTGGATATTCTTAAACATATTTTTAAAGATAAAATTTCTCTTAAAGAATTTTCCAGTAATTTTGTTACCATCAGGTTCCTAAATAAAGCCTACGATAATCTCAATGTAAGGAAGCTGTTCTACAATAATGCAATTTTTTTCCCATCCACAGGCACCAGTCTATTGTAAGTTTTAAATATGTTAAGACCTTAGGGTCAATAGTTAAAAACTACAAACTTAACTCTTCGAGCTACATTCCTGTAATTACTACATGTTCTTGTGATGAACATAAAGAAACAGTTCACTATGATAAGAATTACAACCATATTATCACCGGAAACTTGAGTTTTGTTGAAAATGAAAAGCTTAGGAATTTATTAGAGTATGGCTCTAAATTCAGACCTTCCTTCACAATTTCCAAAGAAAGGATTCTTGAGAGCTTCACTCAAGATGTAAATAGGTACATCGTAAAAACCAGTTTAACGTACAATCAGCCTATTGAGGCCTTCGCAGAATGGAAATATAATATAATCAATAGCTTCACCGGTGAGTTGGCAATTCTGGACTTTTGTTTCGACAGAAATCTCTTTTTCTCTGGAGAAGCTAAAAGGTCACTCTCCAAACTACAAGACCAATTTATTTTTACCACTACGGATAAAGCTAGCAATAATTTTGCAATTATCTGTAAGAAGTTCTATTTTGAATTGTTAACTATGGAACTCAATAATAGAGTAACATACGAGCCCGTAAGTTATTCTACCAAGCAGTTAGAAAATCGGTTTAAGGCATTCTTCAAGAAACTTAAAATTGCACAAACTAGAAGATATGAGCCTGAATTTCCATTTCTTTTTGCAACGGTTAAGTTTCATAAGGATCCTGTGAAGTTCAGGTTCATAGCTAGTGGAGTAAGGAGTCATAAAAAGAAAATAGATCTTGCTGTTGAAGATGTCTTAAAGAAGGTTTTGAAACACATTAGAAACTGTTCTAACTTGATGTACAGAGATTTTTGGATAATTAATAATAATGCAGAAGTAATTTCTACTATACTCAAAGTTTGTCCCCTAGATATTAATAGTTATGATTTTGAAAACCTATATACTAATCTGCCTCTATCAGATATAATCACTACCTTTAAAGAGCTGTATGCAGAATTTAAACTTAACCAATTTGTTGATGTAGGAACTTGGAACTCTTATCTCAATTGCTGCATAAAAAATAACCATATCTTATATAATAATACTCTCTATAAGCAAGTGAACGGTATTCCAATGGGAACATCAACGTCCACGAATATCGCTAATCTATTCCTGTTCTTTAAGGAATATAAATTCATTAAAAATCACCCCACCTGCTCAGATAACTACCTTTACACTTTTAGATATATTGATGATCTGCTGTGTATCAATAATTCAGAAGTTATAGAGAGTGATTTTGATAATATCTATCCTAGCTCTCTTAACTTAAGTAAAACCAACCACAGTAATCAGGAACTTGAGTTCCTAGACTTAAGCATTAAGCTCAACAGAGGTAACCCATCTATTAGCCTCTTTGATAAAAGAGTTAATTTTCCTTTCAAAGTAATTAAATATCTACACTGGAATAATAACATTTCAACCAAAGTAATTGAGAATGTACTAATTTCTCAGGTCCTAAGAATTTCAAGAATTTGCAGCAACAATTTGGACTTCAATTACCACATTAATATACTATTAGAAAGTTTTCTAGAGAACGAAATTCCTTCGTCTTTCATCAAAAGAACTTTAAGAAAAATTATTCTGAATAATAGAGTAAGGTTGGCAGATCTGCTTTAATTTTCTACACAGCTAATAATATGATTCTGACCAATCAAAGCCGTAAGGAAGTTGGCTAGAGGATGCCTATTAACTACCTAAAGGAACCTTAGTGCTATGGATATGACGGTCCTATTAAAACAAAAAATTAAATAATATAAACAAAATCACAAAAAAAGCTTAAAAATCTGTTTATAAAAGAAAATAAAAACAAATAAAAAAGAAAACTAGTTATTCATCACTAGGATAGCTATACTAAAAATAGTAAAACCAACATTAAAATTAATAAGATTCTGATTAATCTATAGAAGCTCACTAAGGTGATTTAATACATGCAAAGATTATTAAATAAACTGCTCGTGTATTTTATAATATTTCTCATGTATTCTGGAGAGTTAATTCTGCTCTTTCTGATCATACAGATCCACAGTCTTAAGTTTATATATTATTTTCTCTGGTTAAAATCTCCGCGCGTTTGTTTCTTGCTGTATGAGGAGGCCATCAGCCCCACCCTCACTGCCCCCCAGCGTCTAGGGAGTGGCGGAAGAGGTCAGCCATGTTCTTCTCTTGTGAGGAGAAAAGTTTTTGTCACACAAGAGGTAAGCTCTCTTCCTTGTTTTTGGGTTCTAGGTTTTATAAGTTCAATGTTTGTACTTCATGTACTTTTTCTCTGTCGTTTTTTAGCTTTTCAGCTTTTAGGCATTGGTTTGTCTGTTAACATTTTTGCGGGTTTTATCTCTTTCTTTTCTTTGTAACTTTGAGCGTCTTTTGGGGTACCTAGGAACAGAAGATGGCTAAGCTTGTTCCTTTTCTATGCGCTGTCTATGCGCTGTTTTTTCAAAGTAGTTAAGTTCTTAATAACTAATTAATTATGCACTTAAAGCACTGCTGAAATACTTTGTACATATTGCAACTAACTGTTTAAGGTATATAACTTTCACAAAGTTTTCTTTAGTTAATTATTATCTTTAACTTATTCTCGTTTTCGTGCTGTCATAAGTTGTAGAGTAGGGGTTTTAGACTCAAGTTTTCTTTCAAAAATCTGTTCGTTAAAAATTAACATTTCCTTTTTTAATTGCAATGTAAAATTTGGATTTCTTTTGCATTGATTTTCAGGTTTAAATTCTCTCTCAAACAAACTTGGAATTTCGTTATGGCTGAAAATCATTTCTAATTATTATGTCACTCTCACAGCTTGAGTTCTCTTTAATCTTCTTCTCTCTGTTTAATAGTAACAGATGAAGAGCATGGGTCGGGCCAGGAAGGTTAATGGATGCAAGCGAAATTGTTAACTAGTGCTAGGTCATGCAACTCTACGGAGGACATGACTTATATATATTTTTTAAACTATTTTAGGTGGGAATGTTACTTGCATCTATGGCCTTGCAGAAACCCATTTCCAACTAGGTCTTTGTGGAAGTGAGAAAATGCAGAGTTTTTGCTGGTCCTTGATAAAGCCAAGGCTCAGTATTCTCGACACCTTCTACATTCAGTTGTTTTATTTTATTTTTTTATCTTTTCTCCTTTTACTCACACAGGTAGATACATAACCTTTTCTATGTTGTACTAGGTGTGAGTCAAAATTATATATGTATTTTTTTGCTTAGGTATCTTCTTTATAGAATTTGAATTCTGAATTTTCAAAACTGCTGCGTTGCGCGTTTTGATTTTCAGGTTATTTTGCAACCTTCGTTTTAAATTCTAAAGTTTTTCCTTAGTCTTCAGTTTTGCTCTTAAGTAACTAATTTCAATTTATTATTTAGCAGCTCATGCGCAAATTCTAGTTGAAATGTTTTATTATTATTTTTTTTATTACTATTTTTTTATTTGAGGATTTTTTTCATTTTCTAATTTTTATTTTTAGTATGTTTTGGATGCAGCTTTTTGGAGTGTAGTTTATACTCGAGTTTGGTCTTTTCTTGGACTGCTTATTTCTAAAAAGTTTTTCCTAGTTAGTTTGCTCAGAATTTGTATGTTTTGGCCCAAGTGGAGTTCTAAGGACGATGAAAGGATTGGAGGTCAGCTCAGATATTTTAAGTCCTCCCGCTCGGTTAGGCTAGCACCCTTTCCCATAGTGTATGAACTCGCTGGCAAAGGTAATCTAAAGTTATGAAATGACAAACGCTGTTTGACATGTAAATCTGCAGATCCTAACCTGTATTCTTCTGTTGAGGATAATTGCTCCAACAAGTTTTGCAAAGCCTACAATACCATCTATAAGCTCACCTGTACTGTCTGCAACCTTAGCTATATTGGCCAAAGTAAAAATCCTCTTCATCTTAGGATTAATGGTCACAGGTCTCTAGTAAACAAGTTCTCTAATTCAGGAGTGAACCCCTCCACAAACGCCAACCAGTACTCTACCTTTGAATTAGAGCATTTCCATACTCATGGTTTTGACAAAGTGAAAATAGAGGTACTACATATTATCCCTGACCTCTATGCTCGGCTAGAAACTGAATCCCTTGAAATTTTGCAGCATCAGTCTCTTTATCCCTATGGCCTTAATTCCACTCTATCTGACAATAAGCATAATCAGCATAAATTTTCAATTCGTGAACTCTTCTTTCTTGTTAATAATAAGAGCTGCTCTAGAGGTAATAGAGGACAGAGGTTATTTCGCACATCAAGCAAAGTTGATTTTGCTAACTTGCTAAAAACTCTGGAAAGCTTTAAAACTGGCACTAATTTTGTTAAAAATACTTACAAAATTCTCAAGTCCTTCAAGCACTCTGTCCTTAAAAGTTTTTTCAAATTCTGGAATGAAACTGCTGACCATGTTGATAAGCATGTTTTTGCTTTGGTTCTGGATATTCTTAAACATATTCTTAAAGATAAAATTTCTCTTAAAGAATTTTCCAGTAATTTTGTTACCATCAGGTTCCTAAATAAAGCCTACGATAATCTCAATGTAAGGAAGCTGTTCTACAATAATGCAATTTTTTTCCCATCCACAGGCACCAGTCTATTGTAAGTTTTAAATATGTTAAGACCTTAGGGTCAATAGTTAAAAACTACAAACTTAACTCTTCGAGCTACATTCCTGTAATTACTACATGTTCTTGTGATGAACATAAAGAAACAGTTCACTATGATAAGAATTACAACCATATTATCACCGGAAACTTGAGTTTTGTTGAAAATGAAAAGCTTAGGAATTTATTAGAGTATGGCTCTAAATTCAGACCTTCCTTCACAATTTCCAAAGAAAGGATTCTTGAGAGCTTCACTCAAGATGTAAATAGGTACATCGTAAAAACCAGTTTAACGTACAATCAGCCTATTGAGGCCTTCGCAGAATGGAAATATAATATAATCAATAGCTTCACCGGTGAGTTGGCAATTCTGGACTTTTGTTTCGACAGAAATCTCTTTTCTCTGGAGAAGCTAAAAGGTCACTCTCCAAACTACAAGACCAATTTATTTTTACCACTACGGATAAAGCTAGCAATAATTTTGCAATTATCTGTAAGAAGTTCTATTTTGAATTGTTAACTATGGAACTCAATAATAGAGTAACATACGAGCCCGTAAGTTATTCTACCAAGCAGTTAGAAAATCGGTTTAAGGCATTCTTCAAGAAACTTAAAATTGCACAAACTAGAAGATATGAGCCTGAATTTCCATTTCTTTTTGCAACGGTTAAGTTTCATAAGGATCCTGTGAAGTTCAGGTTCATAGCTAGTGGAGTAAGGAGTCATAAAAAGAAAATAGATCTTGCTTTTGAAGATGTCTTAAAGAAGGTTTTGAAACACATTAGAAACTGTTCTAACTTGATGTACAGAGATTTTTGGATAATTAATAATAATGCAGAAGTAATTTCTACTATACTCAAAGTTTGTCCCCTAGATATTAATAGTTATGATTTTGAAAACCTATATACTAATCTGCCTCTATCAGATATAATCACTACCTTTAAAGAGCTGTATGCAGAATTTAAACTTAACCAATTTGTTGATGTAGGAACTTGGAACTCTTATCTCAATTGCTGCATAAAAAATAACCATATCTTATATAATAATACTCTCTATAAGCAAGTGAACGGTATTCCAATGGGAACATCAACGTCCACGAATATCGCTAATCTATTCCTGTTCTTTAAGGAATATAAATTCATTAAAAATCACCCCACCTGCTCAGATAACTACCTTTACACTTTTAGATATATTGATGATCTGCTGTGTATCAATAATTCAGAAGTTATAGAGAGTGATTTTGATAATATCTATCCTAGCTCTCTTAACTTAAGTAAAACCAACCACAGTAATCAGGAACTTGAGTTCCTAGACTTAAGCATTAAGCTCAACAGAGGTAACCCATCTATTAGCCTCTTTGATAAAAGAGTTAATTTTCCTTTCAAAGTAATTAAATATCTACACTGGAATAATAACATTTCAACCAAAGTAATTGAGAATGTACTAATTTCTCAGGTCCTAAGAATTTCAAGAATTTGCAGCAACAATTTGGACTTCAATTACCACATTAATATACTATTAGAAAGTTTTCTAGAGAACGAAATTCCTTCGTCTTTCATCAAAAGAACTTTAAGAAAAATTATTCTGAATAATAGAGTAAGGTTGGCAGATCTGCTTTAATTTTCTACACAGTTAATAATATGATTCTGACCAATCAAAGCCGTAAGGAAGTTGGCTAGAGGATGCCTATTAACTACCTAAAGGAACCTTAGTGCTATGGATATGACGGTCCTATTAAAACAAAAAATTAAATAATATAAACAAAATCACAAAAAAAGCTTAAAAATCTGTTTATAAAAGAAAATAAAAACAAATAAAAAAAGAAAACTAGTTATTCATCACTAGGATAGCTATACTAAAAATAGTAAAACCAACATTAAAATTAATAAGATTCTGATTAATCTATAGAAGCTCACTAAGGTGATTTAATACATGCAAAGATTATTAAATAAACTGCTCGTGTATTTTATAATATTTCTCATGTATTCTGGAGAGTTAATTCTGCTCTTTCTGATCATACAGATCCACAGTCTTAAGTTTATATATTATTTTCTCTGGTTAAAATCTCCGCGCGTTTGTTTCTTGCTGTATGAGGAGGCCATCAGCCCCACCCTCACTGCCCCCCAGCGTCTAGGGAGTGGCGGAAGAGGTCAGCCATGTTCTTCTCTTGTGAGGAGAAAAGTTTTTGTCACACAAGAGGTAAGCTCTCTTCCTTGTTTTTGGGTTCTAGGTTTTATAAGTTCAATGTTTGTACTTCATGTACTTTTTCTCTGTCGTTTTTTAGCTTTTCAGCTTTTAGGCATTGGTTTGTCTGTTAACATTTTTGCGGGTTTTATCTCTTTCTTTTCTTTGTAACTTTGAGCGTCTTTTGGGGTACCTAGGAACAGAAGATGGCTAAGCTTGTTCCTTTTCTATGCGCTGTCTATGCGCTGTTTTTTCAAAGTAGTTAAGTTCTTAATAACTAATTAATTATGCACTTAAAGCACTGCTGAAATACTTTGTACATATTGCAACTAACTGTTTAAGGTATATAACTTTCACAAAGTTTTCTTTAGTTAATTATTATCTTTAACTTATTCTCGTTTTCGTGCTGTCATAAGTTGTAGAGTAGGGGTTTTAGACTCAAGTTTTCTTTCAAAAATCTGTTCGTTAAAAATTAACATTTCCTTTTTTAATTGCAATGTAAAATTTGGATTTCTTTTGCATTGATTTTCAGGTTTAAATTCTCTCTCAAACGAACTTGGAATTTCGTTATGGCTGAAAATCATTTCTAATTATTATGTCACTCTCACAGCTTGAGTTCTCTTTAATCTTCTTCTCTCTGTTTAATAGTAACAGATGAAGAGCATGGGTCGGGCCAGGAAGGTTAATGGATGCAAGCGAAATTGTTAACTAGTGCTAGGTCATGCAACTCTACGGAGGACATGACTTATATATATTTTTTAAACTATTTTAGGTGGGAATGTTACTTGCATCTATGGCCTTGCAGAAACCCATTTCCAACTAGGTCTTTGTGGAAGTGAGAAAATGCAGAGTTTTTGCTGGTCCTTGATAAAGCCAAGGCTCAGTATTCTCGACACCTTCTACATTCAGTTGTTTTATTTTATTTTTTTATCTTTTCTCCTTTTACTCACACAGGTAGATACATAACCTTTTCTATGTTGTACTAGGTGTGAGTCAAAATTATATATGTATTTTTTTGCTTAGGTATCTTCTTTATAGAATTTGAATTCTGAATTTTCAAAACTGCTGCGTTGCGCGTTTTGATTTTCAGGTTATTTTGCAACCTTCGTTTTAAATTCTAAAGTTTTTCCTTAGTCTTCAGTTTTGCTCTTAAGTAACTAATTTCAATTTATTATTTAGCAGCTCATGCGCAAATTCTAGTTGAAATGTTTTATTATTATTTTTTTATTACTATTTTTTTATTTGAGGATTTTTTTCATTTTCTAATTTTTTATTTTTAGTATGTTTTGGATGCAGCTTTTTGGAGTGTAGTTTATACTCGAGTTTGGTCTTTTCTTGGACTGCTTATTTCTAAAAAGTTTTTCCTAGTTGGTTTGCTCAGAATTTGTATGTTTTGGCCCAAGTGGAGTTCTAAGGAAGATGAAAGGATTGGAGGTCAGCTCAGATATTTTAAGTCCTCCCGCTCGGTTAGGCTAGCACCCTTTCCCATAGTGTATGAACTCGCTGGCAAAGGTAATCTAAAGTTATGAAATGACAAACGTTGTTTGACATGTAAATCTGCAGATCCTAACCTGTATTCTTCTGTTGAGGATAATTGCTCCAACAAGTTTTGCAAAGCCTACAATACCATCTATAAGCTCACCTGTACTGTCTGCAACCTTAGCTATATTGGCCAAAGTAAAAATCCTCTTCATCTTAGGATAAATGGTCACAGGTCTCTAGTAAACAAGTTCTCTAATTCAGGAGTGAACCCCTCCACAAACGCCAACCAGTACTCTACCTTTGAATTAGAGCATTTCCATACTCATGGTTTTGACAAAGTGAAAATAGAGGTACTACATATTATCCCTGACCTCTATGCTCGGCTAGAAACTGAATCCCTTGAAATTTTGCAGCATCAGTCTCTTTATCCCTATGGCCTTAATTCCACTCTATCTGACAATAAGCATAATCAGCATAAATTTTCAATTCGTGAACTCTTCTTTCTTGTTAATAATAAGAGCTGCTCTAGAGGTAATAGAGGACAGAGGTTATTTCGCACATCAAGCAAAGTTGATTTTGCTAACTTGCTAAAAACTCTGGAAAGCTTTAAAACTGGCACTAATTTTGTTAAAAATACTTACAAAATTCTCAAGTCCTTCAAGCACTCTGTCCTTAAAAGTTTTTTCAAATTCTGGAATGAAACTGCTGACCATGTTGATAAGCATGTTTTTGCTTTGGTTCTGGATATTCTTAAACATATTCTTAAAGATAAAATTTCTCTTAAAGAATTTTCCAGTAATTTTGTTACCATCAGGTTCCTAAATAAAGCCTACGATAATCTCAATGTAAGGAAGCTGTTCTACAATAATGCAATTTTTTTTCCCATCCACAGGCACCAGTCTATTGTAAGTTTTAAATATGTTAAGACCTTAGGGTCAATAGTTAAAAACTACAAACTTAACTCTTCGAGCTACATTCCTGTAATTACTACATGTTCTTGTGATGAACATAAAGAAACAGTTCATTATGATAAGAATTACAACCATATTATCACCGGAAACTTGAGTTTTGTTGAAAATGAAAAGCTTAGGAATTTATTAGAGTATGGCTCTAAATTCAGACCTTCCTTCACAATTTCCAAAGAAAGGATTCTTGAGAGCTTCACTCAAGATGTAAATAGGTACATCGTAAAAACCAGTTTAACGTACAATCAGCCTATTGAGGCCTTCGCAGAATGGAAATATAATATAATCAATAGCTTCACCGGTGAGTTGGCAATTCTGGACTTTTGTTTCGACAGAAATCTCTTTTTCTCTGGAGAAGCTAAAAGGTCACTCTCCAAACTACAAGACCAATTTATTTTTACCACTACGGATAAAGCTAGCAATAATTTTGCAATTATCTGTAAGAAGTTCTATTTTGAATTGTTAACTATGGAACTCAATAATAGAGTAACATACGAGCCCGTAAGTTATTCTACCAAGCAGTTAGAAAATCGGTTTAAGGCATTCTTCAAGAAACTTAAAATTCCACAAACTAGAAGATATGAGCCTGAATTTCCATTTCTTTTTGCAACGGTTAAGTTTCATAAGGATCCTGTGAAGTTCAGGTTCATAGCTAGTGGAGTAAGGAGTCATAAAAAGAAAATAGATCTTGCTTTTGAAGATGTCTTAAAGAAGGTTTTGAAACACATTAGAAACTGTTCTAACTTGATGTACAGAGATTTTTGGATAATTAATAATAATGCAGAAGTAATTTCTACTATACTCAAAGTTTGTCCCCTAGATATTAATAGTTATGATTTTGAAAACCTATATACTAATCTGCCTCTATCAGATATAATCACTACCTTTAAAGAGCTGTATGCAGAATTTAAACTTAACCAATTTGTTGATGTAGGAACTTGGAACTCTTATCTCAATTGCTGCATAAAAAATAACCATATCTTATATAATAATACTCTCTATAAGCAAGTGAACGGTATTCCAATGGGAACATCAACGTCCACGAATATCGCTAATCTATTCCTGTTCTTTAAGGAATATAAATTCATTAAAAATCACCCCACCTGCTCAGATAACTACCTTTACACTTTTAGATATATTGATGATCTGCTGTGTATCAATAATTCAGAAGTTATAGAGAGTGATTTTGATAATATCTATCCTAGCTCTCTTAACTTAAGTAAAACCAACCACAGTAATCAGGAACTTGAGTTCCTAGACTTAAGCATTAAGCTCAACAGAGGTAACCCATCTATTAGCCTCTTTGATAAAAGAGTTAATTTTCCTTTCAAAGTAATTAAATATCTACACTGGAATAATAACATTTCAACCAAAGTAATTGAGAATGTACTAATTTCTCAGGTCCTAAGAATTTCAAGAATTTGCAGCAACAATTTGGACTTCAATTACCACATTAATATACTATTAGAAAGTTTTCTAGAGAACGAAATTCCTTCTTCTTTCATCAAAAGAACTTTAAGAAAAAATATTCTGAATAATAGAGTAAGGTTGGCAGATCTGCTTTAATTTTCTACACAGTTAATAATATGATTCTGACCAATCAAAGCCGTAAGGAAGTTGGCTAGAGGATGCCTATTAACTACCTAAAGGAACCTTAGTGCTATGGATATGACGGTCCTATTAAAACAAAAAATTAAATAATATAAACAAAATCACAAAAAAAGCTTAAAAATCTGTTTATAAAAGAAAATAAAAACAAATAAAAAAGAAAACTAGTTATTCATCACTAGGATAGCTATACTAAAAATAGTAAAACCAACATTAAAATTAATAAGATTCTGATTAATCTTTGGAAGCTCACTAAGGTGATTTAATACATGCAAAGATTATTAAATAAACTGCTCGTGTATTTTATAATATTTCTCATGTATTCTGGAGAGTTAATTCTGCTCTTTCTGATCATACAGATCCACAGTCTTAAGTTTATATATTATTTTCTCTGGTTAAAATCTCCGCGCGTTTGTTTCTTGCTGTATGAGGAGGCCATCAGCCCCACCCTCACTGCCCCCCAGCGTCTAGGGAGTGGCGGAAGAGGTCAGCCATGTTCTTCTCTTGTGAGGAGAAAAGTTTTTGTCACACAAGAGGTAAGCTCTCTTCCTTGTTTTTGGGTTCTAGGTTTTATAAGTTCAATGTTTGTACTTCATGTACTTTTTCTCTGTCGTTTTTTAGCTTTTCAGCTTTTAGGCATTGGTTTGTCTGTTAACATTTTTGCGGGTTTTATCTCTTTCTTTTCTTTGTAACTTTGAGCGTCTTTTGGGGTACCTAGGAACAGAAGATGGCTAAGCTTGTTCCTTTTCTATGCGCTGTCTATGCGCTGTTTTTTCAAAGTAGTTAAGTTCTTAATAACTAATTAATTATGCACTTAAAGCACTGCTGAAATACTTTGTACATATTGCAACTAACTGTTTAAGGTATATAACTTTCACAAAGTTTTCTTTAGTTAATTATTATCTTTAACTTATTCTCGTTTTCGTGCTGTCATAAGTTGTAGAGTAGGGGGTTTTAGACTCAAGTTTTCTTTCAAAAATCTGTTCGTTAAAAATTAACATTTCCTTTTTTAATTGCAATGTAAAATTTGGATTTCTTTTGCATTGATTTTCAGGTTTAAATTCTCTCTCAAACGAACTTGGAATTTCGTTATGGCTGAAAATCATTTCTAATTATTATGTCACTCTCACAGCTTGAGTTCTCTTTAATCTTCTTCTCTCTGTTTAATAGTAACAGATGAAGAGCATGGGTCGGGCCAGGAAGGTTAATGGATGCAAGCGAAATTGTTAACTAGTGCTAGGTCATGCAACTCTACGGAGGACATGACTTATATATATTTTTTAAACTATTTTAGGTGGGAATGTTACTTGCATCTATGGCCTTGCAGAAACCCATTTCCAACTAGGTCTTTGTGGAAGTGAGAAAATGCAGAGTTTTTGCTGGTCCTTGATAAAGCCAAGGCTCAGTATTCTCGACACCTTCTACATTCAGTTGTTTTATTTTATTTTTTTATCTTTTCTCCTTTTACTCACACAGGTAGATACATAACCTTTTCTATGTTGTACTAGGTGTGAGTCAAAATTATATATGTATTTTTTTGCTTAGGTATTTTTTATAGAATGTGAATTCTGAATTTTCAAAACTGCTGCGTTGCGCGTTTTGATTTTCAGGTTATTTTGCAACCTTCGTTTTAAATTCTAAAGTTTTTCCTTAGTCTTCAGTTTTGCTCTTACGTAACTAATTTCAATTTATTATTTAGCAGCTCATGCGCAAATTCTAGTTGAAATGTTTTATTATTATTTTTTTTATTACTATTTTTTTATTTGAGGTTTTTTTTTCATTTTCTAATTTTTATTTTTAGTATGTTTTGGATGCAGCTTTTTGGAGTGTAGTTTATACTCGAGTTTGGTCTTTTTTTGGACTGCTTATTTCTAAAAAGTTTTTCCTAGTTGGTTTGCTCAGAATTTGTATGTTTTGGCCCAAGTGGAGTTCTAAGGACGATGAAAGGATTGGAGGTCAGCTCAGATATTTTAAGTCCTCCCGCTCGGTTAGGCTAGCACCCTTTCCCATAGTGTATGAACTCGCTGGCAAAGGTAATCTAAAGTTATGAAATGACAAACGTTGTTTGACATGTAAATCTGCAGATCCTAACCTGTATTCTTCTGTTGAGGATAATTGCTCCAACAAGTTTTGCAAAGCCTACAATACCATCTATAAGCTCACCTGTACTGTCTGCAACCTTAGCTATATTGGCCAAAGTAAAAATCCTCTTCATCTTAGGATAAATGGTCACAGGTCTCTAGTAAACAAGTTCTCTAATTCAGGAGTGAACCCCTCCACAAACGCCAACCAGTACTCTACCTTTGAATTAGAGCATTTCCATACTCATGGTTTTGACAAAGTGAAAATAGAGGTACTACATATTATCCCTGACCTCTATGCTCGGCTAGAAACTGAATCCCTTGAAATTTTGCAGCATCAGTCTCTTTATCCCTATGGCCTTAATTCCACTCTATCTGACAATAAGCATAATCAGCATAAATTTTCAATTCGTGAACTCTTCTTTCTTGTTAATAATAAGAGCTGCTCTAGAGGTAATAGAGGACAGAGGTTATTTCGCACATCAAGCAAAGTTGATTTTGCTAACTTGCTAAAAACTCTGGAAAGCTTTAAAACTGGCACTAATTTTGTTAAAAATACTTACAAAATTCTCAAGTCCTTCAAGCACTCTGTCCTTAAAAGTTTTTTCAAATTCTGGAATGAAACTGCTGACCATGTTGATAAGCATGTTTTTGCTTTGGTTCTGGATATTCTTAAACATATTCTTAAAGATAAAATTTCTCTTAAAGAATTTTCCAGTAATTTTGTTACCATCAGGTTCCTAAATAAAGCCTACGATAATCTCAATGTAAGGAAGCTGTTTTACAATAATGCAATTTTTTTTCCCATCCACAGGCACCAGTCTATTGTAAGTTTTAAATATGTTAAGACCTTAGGGTCAATAGTTAAAAACTACAAACTTAACTCTTCGAGCTACATTCCTGTAATTACTACATGTTCTTGTGATGAACATAAAGAAACAGTTCACTATGATAAGAATTACAACCATATTATCACCGGAAACTTGAGTTTTGTTGAAAATGAAAAGATTAGGAATTTATTAGAGTATGGCTCTAAATTCAGACCTTCCTTCACAATTTCCAAAGAAAGGATTCTTGAGAGCTTCACTCAAGATGTAAATAGGTACATCGTAAAAACCAGTTTAACGTACAATCAGCCTATTGAGGCCTTCGCAGAATGGAAATATAATATAATCAATAGCTTCACCGGTGAGTTGGCAGGTCTGGACTTTTGTTTCGACAGAAATCTCTTTTTCTCTGGAGAAGCTAAAAGGTCACTCTCCAAACTACAAGACCAATTTATTTTTACCACTACGGATAAAGCTAGCAATAATTTTGCAATTATCTGTAAGAAGTTCTATTTTGAATTGTTAACTATGGAACTCAATAATAGAGTAACATACGAGCCCGTAAGTTATTCTACCAAGCAGTTAGAAAATCGGTTTAAGGCATTCTTCAAGAAACTTAAAATTCCACAAACTAGAAGATATGAGCCTGAATTTCCATTTCTTTTTGCAACGGTTAAGTTTCATAAGGATCCTGTGAAGTTCAGGTTCATAGCTAGTGGAGTAAGGAGTCATAAAAAGAAAATAGATCTTGCTTTTGAAGATGTCTTAAAGAAGGTTTTGAAACACATTAGAAACTGTTCTAACTTGATGTACAGAGATTTTTGGATAATTAATAATAATGCAGAAGTAATTTCTACTATACTCAAAGTTTGTCCCCTAGATATTAATAGTTATGATTTTGAAAACCTATATACTAATCTGCCTCTATCAGATATAATCACTACCTTTAAAGAGCTGTATGCAGAATTTAAACTTAACCAATTTGTTGATGTAGGAACTTGGAACTCTTATCTCAATTGCTGCATAAAAAATAACCATATCTTATATAATAATACTCTCTATAAGCAAGTGAACGGTATTCCAATGGGAACATCAACGTCCACGAATATCGCTAATCTATTCCTGTTCTTTAAGGAATATAAATTCATTAAAAATCCCCCCACCTGCTCAGATAACTACCTTTACACTTTTAGATATATTGATGATCTGCTGTGTATCAATAATTCAGAAGTTATAGAGAGTGATTTTGATAATATCTATCCTAGCTCTCTTAACTTAAGTAAAACCAACCACAGTAATCAGGAACTTGAGTTCCTAGACATAATCAGGAACTTGAGTTCCTAGCATTAAGACATAATCAGGAACTTGAGTTCCTAGCATTAAGCTCAACAGAGGTAACCCATCTATTAGCCTCTTTGATAAAAGAGTTAATTTTCCTTTCAAAGTAATTAAATATCTACACTGGAATAATAACATTTCAACCAAAGTAATTGAGAATGTACTAATTTCTCAGGTCCTAAGAATTTCAAGAATTTGCAGCAACAATTTGGACTTCAATTACCACATTAATATACTATTAGAAAGTTTTCTAGAGAACGAAATTCCTTCTTCTTTCATCAAAAGAACTTTAAGAAAAATTATTCTGAATAATAGAGTAAGGTTGGCAGATCTGCTTTAATTTTCTACACAGTTAATAATATGATTCTGACCAATCAAAGCCGTAAGGAAGTTGGCTAGAGGATGCCTATTAACTACCTAAAGGAACCTTAGTGCTATAAATATGACGGTCCTATTAAAACAAAAAATTAAATAATATAAACAAAATCACAAAAAAAGCTTAAAAATCTGTTTATAAAAGAAAATAAAAACAAATAAAAAAAGAAAACTAGTTATTCATCACTAGGATAGCTATACTAAAAATAGTAAAACCAACATTAAAATTAATAAGATTCTGATTAATCTATAGAAGCTCACTAAGGTGATTTAATACATGCAAAGATTATTAAATAAACTGCTCGTGTATTTTATAATATTTCTCATGTATTCTGGAGAGTTAATTCTGCTCTTTCTGATCATACAGATCCACAGTCTTAAGTTTATATATTATTTTCTCTGGTTAAAATCTCCGCGCGTTTGTTTCTTGCTGTATGAGGAGGCCATCAGCCCCACCCTCACTGCCCCCAGCGTCTAGGGAGTGGCGGAAGAGGTCAGCCATGTTCTTTTCTTGTGAGGAGAAAAGTTTTTGTCACACAAGAGGCAAGCTCTCTTCCTTGTTTTTGGGTTCTAGGTTTTATAAGTTCAATGTTTGTACTTCATGTACTTTTTCTCTGTCGTTTTTTAGCTTTTCAGCTTTTAGGCATTGGTTTGTCTGTTAACATTTTTGCGGGTTTTATCTCTTTCTTTTCTTTGTAACTTTGAGCGTCTTTTGGGGTACCTAGGAACAGAAGATGGCTAAGCTTGTTCCTTTTCTATGCGCTGTCTATGCGCTGTTTTTTCAAAGTAGTTAAGTTCTTAATAACTAATTAATTATGCACTTAAAGCACTGCTGAAATACTTTGTACATATTGCAACTAACTGTTTAAGGTATATAACTTTCACAAAGTTTTCTTTAGTTAATTATTATCTTTAACTTATTCTCGTTTTCGTGCTGTCATAAGTTGTAGAGTAGGGGGTTTTAGACTCAAGTTTTCTTTCAAAAATCTGTTCGTTAAAAATTAACATTTCCTTTTTTAATTGCAATGTAAAATTTGGATTTCTTTTGCATTGATTTTCAGGTTTAAATTCTCTCTCAAACGAACTTGGAATTTCGTTATGGCTGAAAATCATTTCTAATTATTATGTCACTCTCACAGCTTGAGTTCTCTTTAATCTTCTTCTCTCTGTTTAATAGTAACAGATGAAGAGCATGGGTCGGGCCAGGAAGGTTAATGGATGCAAGCGAAATTGTTAACTAGTGCTAGGTCATGCAACTCTACGGAGGACATGACTTATATATATTTTTTAAACTATTTTAGGTGGGAATGTTACTTGCATCTATGGCCTTGCAGAAACCCATTTCCAACTAGGTCTTTGTGGAAGTGAGAAAATGCAGAGTTTTTGCTGGTCCTTGATAAAGCCAAGGCTCAGTATTCTCGACACCTTCTACATTCAGTTGTTTTATTTTATTTTTTTATCTTTTCTCCTTTTACTCACACAGGTAGATACATAACCTTTTCTATGTTGTACTAGGTGTGAGTCAAAATTATATATGTATTTTTTTGCTTAGGTATTTTTTATAGAATGTGAATTCTGAATTTTCAAAACTGCTGCGTTGCGCGTTTTGATTTTCAGGTTATTTTGCAACCTTCGTTTTAAATTCTAAAGTTTTTCCTTAGTCTTCAGTTTTGCTCTTACGTAACTAATTTCAATTTATTATTTAGCAGCTCATGCGCAAATTCTAGTTGAAATGTTTTATTATTATTTTTTTTATTACTATTTTTTTATTTGAGGTTTTTTTTCATTTTCTAATTTTTATTTTTAGTATGTTTTGGATGCAGCTTTTTGGAGTGTAGTTTATACTCGAGTTTGGTCTTTTCTTGGACTGCTTATTTCTAAAAGTTTTTCCTAGTTGGTTTGCTCAGAATTTGTATGTTTTGGCCCAAGTGGAGTTCTAAGGACGATGAAAGGATTGGAGGTCAGCTCAGATATTTTAAGTCCTCCCGCTCGGTTAGGCTAGCACCCTTTCCCATAGTGTATGAACTCGCTGGCAAAGGTAATCTAAAGTTATGAAATGACAAACGTTGTTTGACATGTAAATCTGCAGATCCTAACCTGTATTCTTCTGTTGAGGATAATTGCTCCAACAAGTTTTGCAAAGCCTACAATACCATCTATAAGCTCACCTGTACTGTCTGCAACCTTAGCTATATTGGCCAAAGTAAAAATCCTCTTCATCTTAGGATAAATGGTCACAGGTCTCTAGTAAACAAGTTCTCTAATTCAGGAGTGAACCCCTCCACAAACGCCAACCAGTACTCTACCTTTGAATTAGAGCATTTCCATACTCATGGTTTTGACAAAGTGAAAATAGAGGTACTACATATTATCCCTGACCTCTATGCTCGGCTAGAAACTGAATCCCTTGAAATTTTGCAGCATCAGTCTCTTTATCCCTATGGCCTTAATTCCACTCTATCTGACAATAAGCATAATCAGCATAAATTTTCAATTCGTGAACTCTTCTTTCTTGTTAATAATAAGAGCTGCTCTAGAGGTAATAGAGGACAGAGGTTATTTCGCACATCAAGCAAAGTTGATTTTGCTAACTTGCTAAAAACTCTGGAAAGCTTTAAAACTGGCACTAATTTTGTTAAAAATACTTACAAAATTCTCAAGTCCTTCAAGCACTCTGTCCTTAAAAGTTTTTTCAAATTCTGGAATGAAACTGCTGACCATGTTGATAAGCATGTTTTTGCTTTGGTTCTGGATATTCTTAAACATATTCTTAAAGATAAAATTTCTCTTAAAGAATTTTCCAGTAATTTTGTTACCATCAGGTTCCTAAATAAAGCCTACGATAATCTCAATGTAAGGAAGCTGTTCTACAATAATGCAATTTTTTTTCCCATCCACAGGCACCAGTCTATTGTAAGTTTTAAATATGTTAAGACCTTAGGGTCAATAGTTAAAAACTACAAACTTAACTCTTCGAGCTACATTCCTGTAATTACTACATGTTCTTGTGATGAACATAAAGAAACAGTTCACTATGATAAGAATTACAACCATATTATCACCGGAAACTTGAGTTTTGTTGAAAATGAAAAGCTTAGGAATTTATTAGAGTATGGCTCTAAATTCAGACCTTCCTTCACAATTTCCAAAGAAAGGATTCTTGAGAGCTTCACTCAAGATGTAAATAGGTACATCGTAAAAACCAGTTTAACGTACAATCAGCCTATTGAGGCCTTCGCAGAATGGAAATATAATATAATCAATAGCTTCACCGGTGAGTTGGCAGGTCTGGACTTTTGTTTCGACAGAAATCTCTTTTTCTCTGGAGAAGCTAAAAGGTCACTCTCCAAACTACAAGACCAATTTATTTTTACCACTACGGATAAAGCTAGCAATAATTTTGCAATTATCTGTAAGAAGTTCTATTTTGAATTGTTAACTATGGAACTCAATAATAGAGTAACATACGAGCCCGTAAGTTATTCTACCAAGCAGTTAGAAAATCGGTTTAAGGCATTCTTCAAGAAACTTAAAATTCCACAAACTAGAAGATATGAGCCTGAATTTCCATTTCTTTTTGCAACGGTTAAGTTTCATAAGGATCCTGTGAAGTTCAGGTTCATAGCTAGTGGAGTAAGGAGTCATAAAAGAAAATAGATCTTGCTTTTGAAGATGTCTTAAAGAAGGTTTTGAAACACATTAGAAACTGTTCTAACTTGATGTACAGAGATTTTTGGATAATTAATAATAATGCAGAAGTAATTTCTACTATACTCAAAGTTTGTCCCCTAGATATTAATAGTTATGATTTTGAAAACCTATATACTAATCTGCCTCTATCAGATATAATCACTACCTTTAAAGAGCTGTATGCAGAATTTAAACTTAACCAATTTGTTGATGTAGGAACTTGGAACTCTTATCTCAATTGCTGCATAAAAAATAACCATATCTTATATAATAATACTCTCTATAAGCAAGTGAACGGTATTCCAATGGGAACATCAACGTCCACGAATATCGCTAATCTATTCCTGTTCTTTAAGGAATATAAATTCATTAAAAATCACCCCACCTGCTCAGATAACTACCTTTACACTTTTAGATATATTGATGATCTGCTGTGTATCAATAATTCAGAAGTTATAGAGAGTGATTTTGATAATATCTATCCTAGCTCTCTTAACTTAAGTAAAACCAACCACAGTAATCAGGAACTTGAGTTCCTAGACATAATCAGGAACTTGAGTTCCTAGCATTAAGACATAATCAGGAACTTGAGTTCCTAGCATTAAGCTCAACAGAGGTAACCCATCTATTAGCCTCTTTGATAAAAGAGTTAATTTTCCTTTCAAAGTAATTAAATATCTACACTGGAATAATAACATTTCAACCAAAGTAATTGAGAATGTACTAATTTCTCAGGTCCTAAGAATTTCAAGAATTTGCAGCAACAATTTGGACTTCAATTACCACATTAATATACTATTAGAAAGTTTTCTAGAGAACGAAATTCCTTCTTCTTTCATCAAAAGAACTTTAAGAAAAATTATTCTGAATAATAGAGTAAGGTTGGCAGATTTGCTTTAATTTTCTACACAGTTAATAATATGATTCTGACCAATCAAAGCCGTAAGGAAGTTGGCTAGAGGATGCCTATTAACTACCTAAAGGAACCTTAGTGCTATAAATATGACGGTCCTATTAAAACAAAAAATTAAATAATATAAACAAAATCACAAAAAAAGCTTAAAAATCTGTTTATAAAAGAAAATAAAAACAAATAAAAAAAGAAAACTAGTTATTCATCACTAGGATAGCTATACTAAAAATAGTAAAACCAACATTAAAATTAATAAGATTCTGATTAATCTATAGAAGCTCACTAAGGTGATTTAATACATGCAAAGATTATTAAATAAACTGCTCGTGTATTTTATAATATTTCTCATGTATTCTGGCGAGTTAATTCTGCTCTTTCTGATCATACAGATCCACAGTCTTAAGTTTATATATTATTTTCTCTGGTTAAAATCTCCGCGCGTTGTTTTCTTGCTGTATGAGGAGGCCATCAGCCCCACCCTCACTGCCCCCCAGCGTCTAGGGAGTGGCGGAAGAGGTCAGCCATGTTCTTCTCTTGTGAGGAGAAAAGTTTTTGTCACACAAGAGGTAAGCTCTCTTCCTTGTTTTTGGGTTCTAGGTTTTATAAGTTCAATGTTTGTACTTCATGTACTTTTTCTCTGTCGTTTTTTAGCTTTTCAGCTTTTAGGCATTGGTTTGTCTGTTAACATTTTTGCGGGTTTTATCTCTTTCTTTTCTTTGTAACTTTGAGCGTCTTTTGGGGTACCTAGGAACAGAAGATGGCTAAGCTTGTTCCTTTTCTATGCGCTGTCTATGCGCTGTTTTTTCAAAGTAGTTAAGTTCTTAATAACTAATTAATTATGCACTTAAAGCACTGCTGAAATACTTTGTACATATTGCAACTAACTGTTTAAGGTATATAACTTTCACAAAGTTTTCTTTAGTTAATTATTATCTTTAACTTATTCTCGTTTTCGTGCTGTCATAAGTTGTAGAGTAGGGGGTTTTAGACTCAAGTTTTCTTTCAAAAATCTGTTCGTTAAAAATTAACATTTCCTTTTTTAATTGCAATGTAAAATTTGGATTTCTTTTGCATTGATTTTCAGGTTTAAATTCTCTCTCAAACGAACTTGGAATTTCGTTATGGCTGAAAATCATTTCTAATTATTATGTCACTCTCACAGCTTGAGTTCTCTTTAATCTTCTTCTCTCTGTTTAATAGTAACAGATGAAGAGCATGGGTCGGGCCAGGAAGGTTAATGGATGCAAGCGAAATTGTTAACTAGTGCTAGGTCATGCAACTCTACGGAGGACATGACTTATATATATTTTTTAAACTATTTTAGGTGGGAATGTTACTTGCATCTATGGCCTTGCAGAAACCCATTTCCAACTAGGTCTTTGTGGAAGTGAGAAAATGCAGAGTTTTTGCTGGTCCTTGATAAAGCCAAGGCTCAGTATTCTCGACACCTTCTACATTCAGTTGTTTTATTTTATTTTTTTATCTTTTCTCCTTTTACTCACACAGGTAGATACATAACCTTTTTTATGTTGTACTAGGTGTGAGTCAAAATTATATATGTATTTTTTTGCTTAGGTATCTTCTTTATAGAATATATATATATATATTTCACAAAACTCCTAAATATAAAATTTACTCTTGACAGCTATAATGGCTTTTGTCTTAAGGGATCCAAAGATGGATAGATAGACATTTTACAATCTCTTGTACAATAAGTAAGTTCCCGATTTTTTAGAGAAAATGATACACTATCTACCAACTAGTAATTGGACACCCGTGCAATCGACGATATCTGCGGTCCTGATACACGTGAAGGCCGCCGCCGTTAAATATCGTGTGGAAAACAACAACACAACCTGTCGCATGCAAGTTGCCACGCATGTCGGAGCTCTCTGATTTCTAGAAAGGTGTAATCGTCGGTTATCACAAAAATGGCCGATCCATACGTGACATATCCAGCGAGTTGAAGTACCCAAAATCGACAGTGGCCTACGTGATTGGCAAGTGGAAGATGAGAGGTGACTGTCGGAATGTGCGTCGACCCGACAGACCCACAAAACTGGTAGTTAGAGACCGACGGATGCTGGCCAGAGAAATTCGGAAGAACCGCACCAAATCGATGGACCACACCCGCGAGGAATTTCAACAGGCATCCGGGAGTGTTCTTTTGATGAATACCATCCGTAAGGAAGCCCATCTACTCGGTTATCATGGACGTTCTGCCGCCCACAAGCTTTTGATCACCAAGTCCAATAGCGCTGCTCGGCTAACGTGGTGCAAAGAACGTCGACAGTGGACCGTTGAACAGAGAAAACAGGTTCTCTGGAGCGACGAATCAAGGTTCATTCTCTACCATTCGGAAGGCAGGGTCTGGGTTTGGCGTCTGCCTGGAGAACATCTCCTGCCAGAATGTATTGGGCCAACTGTGAAGTTCGGCGGCGGTGGAATTAGGCCATGGGGGTGTTTCTCTTGGTATGGCACGGGACCCTTGGTCGCAATTCCTGGTAGAATAAACGCCGAGACCTACTGCACCATTTTGGATGACCATGCGCTTCCTACGTTGTGACAGTTTTACGGGGTGGACCCATGTTACTTTCAGGATGACAATGCCACCTGTCATGTTGCCAGGTCCACCATGGCCTTGTATGGTGAAAATGGGGTTAATCGAATGGACTGGCCTGCGCAGAGCCCGGACCTTAACCCTATTGTGCACCTCTGGGACGAGTTGTAGCGTCGACTTAAGGGGTGCCCCCAGCGTCCAAAATGGTCGAAGGAAGTGACCTGTATTCTCCAAGCCCAGTGGAAGAAAATACCGCTAGCCATCGTACAACGCCTGGTTGAGAGTATGCCCAGGAGGGTCGCAGCTGTAATCGCCGCTCGTGGAGGCTCCACCAACTATTGAAAGTGAATAAACTTCGTTTTCCTTTGCTATCACAGGTGTCCAATTACGTGTTGGTAGATAGTGTATATCGTAGCTGGTGACCGAAATGTGGGAGAAGAGAAAAAATATTCTGGTCCGTAATAACGAAAATTCGTGCGATTTGCTATTCAGAATATCCATTCTCGTTACAGAACTTCAAAATCAGATTCTTCGACATGCCATTGAAATTAAATAGCTAATCGAACCTTAAGTATACCCACGAAATGCTTCCATTACCGGACATTTGTGGTCGTATATGAATAAAAAAAGTGAAAACGGAGTACTTCCAATAGTATTGGAAATGAATAGCCGAAATGTTTATGAATATTCAGAATTTTCCGTTGTTATCTTATAAACAACAATTTACCGTCAGTATGACAAAGTAATTGCGAAAAGGCTTCTGGAAATTCAAAATTTTCTTAACGTACAAGGAATCCGCGAAACGCAGGTTTCTCTCTGTCATCACACGAAACGGTATCAGAAATTTGCTTCGTTAATTCAAGTAATGAATCGCCGAAAAAAGTTCGCGCATTTCAGAAATTTTCTTTAGTGCAGATTGTTCCTAGTGGATTAAACACCTTTTCTTTTCTAAATAGCCTATTGAGGGGGATATTAAAATCTCCTGCTAACGACGCACATACCTTTTACAGTAATATACGCTCACGGAGAATCAAATTTGCGCACCTAAGAGAAAACAAGCTACAACCGTGAAACTTTGCAAATAGCTAGAGTGCGTGTTGGTATGCAAATGATCCACGTTTGGTGCGAGTGCGCATGACCGCACAACCGGTGTTGACGCTGCAAGCACGAACCGGAAAGCTTATAAACCGGCTTGTAGTCGATGCCTCATGAAAGCAAAAACCTCTGGCCGACGCAAGCAAGGGTACACAGTGAGAAGAATGCCGGGTAGATGCCAGAGACGTGAATTTATCAACTGACGGACTTTGAGAGAGTCCTAATAATCGGGCTGAAAACCGCAGGGTGCTCGGTGCGCCGTATAGCCAGCCACGTGGTTCGTTCTGACCATACCGTCCCACTGTGTTTGGAGCAATGGCCACGTGACGGCACTGCTCCACGGCGGAGCGACTTCGGAAATAAAAGGAGGACCACCGGTAGAGAGGATAGACCGATCCTGCGCCAGGCACGAACGGATCCCACGGGGACCCGGTCCACTATACAGGCAGAGTTAGTGGCTCCTGTCTGCCCACGAACCATTTCCCGACGCTTCGCGGAAGCGAATCTGCGATCCCAGCGCCCTTTACGTGTGCTGCTATTAACACCGGAACATCGCCGGCTCCGTCTACAGTGGTGCCAGGCCAGAGCGATGTGGAACTCCACAGACTGGCGTCGTGTGATGTTTACCGATGAGTGCCGCTTTGTTTTGGGGACCGATGAGCATCGTGTCCGGGTGTGGTGGTACCCGGGACAGCGGCATAATTCCAACCTCGCTATCAAGCGCCACCCCTCCCTCACTGCAGACATTATGGTCTGGGAAGCCATTGACTACGATAGCCGATCAGCTCTAGTAGTGGTACGTGGATCATTGATGGGCCAGTGGTACGTGGAGGAGATCCTGCGAACCCACGTGCTTTCATTAAAGGCCGGGATCCCAGGTGCGCTACACCTTCAGGACAATGTCCGGCCGCACACTGCTAGTGGGACCGAGCGACTGCCTACGTCATGTCCAGACACTTCCATGGCCTGTCCGCTCCCTGGACATGTTCCCTATCTAGCATCTGTAGGACCAGTTGAAACGCCAGCTGCCGCCGAGCCGCACTATCCGGGATTTGGAGCACACCGTCCAACACGTATGGGCCAGTCTGCAGCAGGACACATCAGGCGTCTGTTCGCCTCCATGGAGGGCTGCATTGCAGCATGTATTGCCGCAGGAGGTGGTGCGACGCGCTACTGAAGATGACCGGACTGCGTGCCACAGATCCCTATGTAATTATCCTGCAGCTCTGTTTTTGCCATCAGGTGTATCATTCATCTGTATCATTACGTCCATAAAATTTGAGTTTAATCCGATGCCTTCTTCTTGGTGAGCAAATTTCTTTGTCCGTGAGTGTAAATCTTTATAGAAAAGTTACCTAGTTGCTTCTGCAATTCTGTGGTTTAGCGTAATTCATTCATGCTCCCGTATAGCTGTTGTCATTCCGATGTGAGCTCGTTCTTTCATTTTAAGGAAAGTAGACTTTTGAATTTGAGCAGTAAATGCCTTTCGTATAAGCAAACATTAATATCACAACTCCAAAAGTAAAGACCTTTCAATATTAATTTATTTCTTTTTTTTTCCCCATTTCGGAATTGTGTTCCAGAGATAAAAATAGAATCGCAGTCCACTTATATTTTCAGAGACGGCTGCCAGATAACCAGCAAAACGCTTTATTCGTTGAACTATTCATCTATGCTATTATTGTAAAAAAATCTTATTTCACCTCTACAACCATATTACCCCGTTCTTCCCAAAAGACTTTTGAATAAACATTTTCTATTAAAAGCTCTTTTCCATTTTCAAGGCTTTTTATTCACTGAAAATCCTGTCTCTAGGAACTCAATCACAAAACTTTTCAGAACTCACAGCAAACACCATATTCAGATACTCGGTCTTCAAAAATATTAAAAAAAATAATATAACATAAACCGAAAAATAGATAAATAAATAATAAGAGATAACTACACCGTACGTTAAACGTGAAAGTAGAAGCTAAAAAACGGGAACCACAATCACTAATCTATAAAACTTTGGGATTGGTGATTGGAAGAACATGAATGTGTTTTTGTTTCACTTATATTTATGTCACAGTGTAGTAGCCAAAAAAAAGTTAAATCAAAGCATGCAATGAGTACCTCGCTACCCCTGTGGCGCAGTGGTCTAAGCGATGTCTTGTGATTATTCGCCTGAGATGGGTCCGGGTTCGAATCCCGGTGAGACACGATGTTGTGTTTGTCTTACGGCACTGACTCTCTCCCTACCCTGGAACCAGTGGCTCTAAATTAGGGGCGGGCGACGGTTTATATCCGATTGAGTTGCTCACGGCGGTCGTTAACCCTACAATAAAACAAATGCATACGTCAAATGAGACTACACATAACGGCCATTGAATTAGCAGCTTTTATCCAATACCAAGTAGCACCTCCTATAGCCTGAATTACCGCACTCATAGTGTTTAATGAGCTTATATACGTGGAAAAACTCACTTATAAACGTGATGTTCCCAGTTCACGTCAATTGTGTGTATTAATTATGCATTCGCCTCCTAGTTATTTGTTCAGTTGCTGCTTTCCGTCTTCGGTGAATCCCCAGCATTGTGCGTAGCTCCAAGAAGCAACCTGCCAAGTGGTTTGGCAGTTAGTCGTATGTGATTCTGGTGAATTCGAGGCCGCTGTGGTGCAGTTGTATCATGTCCGGCTCGTTACTGGAAGACCCTGGGTTCGATTCCCGGTGGCGGCCAATGAGAATTTTTCCGTGGCTCACTTATAAACGTGGAAAGAGCGATGACTTCCGATTGATCCTCATACCGTTTTTCATTGATTACAGAAGGTGTTGGAGGGCATCCACGTTTCCAGTATAACAGGCGTTCACGAGACAGTACTTTAACCGGCTCAGCTTTGACGGAAGATGACTTTGCTCTGGGTTCTGTTTTTCTAACGTGTCCCATAGATCCCCAACGGGGTTCAGATCCGAGTCTTTGGATGTCCAGGGAAGATGGTGGAAGTTATAATCATGCTCAACGAACCACTGCTGAACATATCATGCACGATGCATTGCAGTCCAAGAAACAACCGTCACATGCTGGATGAAGAATCAACATTGCAGGATAGTCTTCATCGGCAACAATGTTCAGAATACCTTTGGAGGACACCAGACCATCCAACAATATATTTTTTATTGGAGGTTTAACGACCACTGTGAGCAACTCAGTGGGCTATAAGCAGTCGCCCGTCCCTAATTTAGAATCACCGGTTCCAGGGAAGGGAGAGAGCCAGCGCCATAAGTCGAACACAACATCCATGCCTCACCGCGATTCGAACCCGGACCCACCTCGGACGAATGATCAGAAGCCATCTCTTAGACCACTGCGCCACCGGGGCAGCCACAACAATATCAGGTGACCCGTTCTGTACCAACAGAATGTTCCCCATGCTTCATGGCGCTCCCTCCAAACTATCTGCGTACCGTCGGTACAGAACAAGGCGTATCACTGCTCATTGGAAACACACACACGCACAACAAGACTTTTTTTCCAGTTTTCCAGTGTGGGGTAACTGTGTTCTCGACACCACTGAAGGAGAACTTTCCGGTTCTTAGCAGAAATCAGTGATTTCCGTATGGGCAAGCAACCGCCAATACATATTCTCTTCAATTCCATGCGCATAGTTCTCTGAAATGTGGGTCGGGAAGAGCCATCACTTAATGCTTCGGTCAATTGCTGCACACAAGAAGTCCCGTTTCTCCGTACAAGCCTTCTCAGAAGACAGCAAGCTCGTTCCTGACAGACGGTCGTCGCTACACTGTTGCGGCTGTTAGACAAGCAATGTGTTTTTTTTTCAAATAAGTAAAGGCTTGGGATATCTGTTTCGTGAGAAACCAATCAGCTGTGTTGTTTCCCAAATCATCGCTCCAACGAGGTGGGATCCCACAATAAGCCGTTCATCAAACTCCGAAAAAGCAGGATAAATTTATGAAAAAGAAAAGTTATTTAAGATCCGTAACTGTTTTACGATTTGGAACAGGGTCGTGACGTTAATGCATACGATTGGACGTAAAACTGTAGCAGGCTCTGGAGCCCCTTAATTTTAAATCAAAATTTCATGTTTTTTTACATCATTTCAACGTTTTTGGCATGATTATTTTTAAACCTATCAGCATTTTGAAGAGCAAAGCTAGGCCACCCTTCTGAGTTTTTTGTTTCACAGACTTTTCTAGGTGTAGAAGTGGTAGAAAGATTCAGCCAGACAATATTTCAAAGCCGCCATTTTGATTTGTTTGTTTTTTTGTTTTAGGTCTTTTCTAGGTATCCGAACCTTAAGATTTATCAGCATTCAAATTATTATATGTCTAGGTCATTTAGAAGTGGTCGAACAATTCACGAAAGATTCAAGTTGAGAATGTTCAAAAGCCGCCGTGCCGCCCCGGTGGCGCAGTGGTCTAAGGCGCTGGCCTCTGATCATTCGTCCGTAAAGGGTCCGGGTTCGAATCCAGTCAGGCATGGATGTTGTGTTTGTCTTACGGCACTGGCTCTCTCCCTTCCCTGGAACCAGTGACCCTAAATTAGGGACGGGCGACTGCTTATAGCCCATTGAGTTGCTCACGGTGGTCGTTAAACCTAGAATCAAAAAAAAAAAAAAAAAGCCGCCGTTTTGATTATTTTCGTATACGGACTTTTCTACGTATTCGGACCTTAAGATCTAGCAGCATACAAATTTTCAGATTTCTGGGTCATTTAGAAGTGGTCGAACAATTTACGAAAGATTCAAGTTGAGAATGTTCAAAAGCTGCCGTTGTGATAATTTTGGTTCAAGGACTTTTTTACGTATCCGGACCTTAAAACCTATGAGCATGCCAATTGGCAGATCTCTATGTCCTTTGGAAGTGGTTGAACAACTCACGAGAAATTCAAGCAAAATTCCAAAGCCGCCATTTTGATTTTCATTTTTTTTAGTTTTCGGATTTTCCAGGTATATATATATGGACGTTAAGACCTATCAGCATGCCGATTTTCAGATCTGTAGGTCTTTTAGAAGTGGTCGAACAATTCTCGGACGGAAACACTCGCGTTTACTCATTTTCCTAATTTGCTTTATATATATATATAGATTGAAGAAGCTCAGAGTACCAACAACAGACCCCACATGCCACTTAGTTCTATTCTTCCAAACCTCGACAGCGCCCGACCTCTCACCTCACTGGAAACATCTTGGTCCATGGCAAAAATGGGCTACATAGCAAACCTACATCCGCCATACAGACCTGATTTGGCACTTACTGATTTTCACATACTCTGCCCAATGAAGCAAACACTCTGTGATGAAAGTTTTGAGGATACATGGAGTTAAACAGACTGCGAAATACTGAGCCAGACATTGATGTTATTAATTAATTTCCAATTAATTAATAACATTAATTATAATTCCTATTAGTTAATTCCATTAATTATAATCTCAATTAAGTAAAGACATTAATTATAAGCCACATTAATTAATACCATTATTTAATTTCCAATTATTCTAATTAATTTATAACTTTAAACAATTTCCACTTAACTCCTATTACTTAATAACATTAATTAATTTCCAACCAATTCCATTTTTAATAGCATTAATTAATTAATTAATGATAATTCCAATTAGTTAATTACATTAATTTCCAATTAATTAATAACATTAATGAATGAATGAATGAATGAATGAATTAATTAATTAATTAATTAATTAATAAATTAATTATAATTCGAAATAATTAATAACATTAATCTCCAATTAATTAATAACATTAATTTCCAATTAATTAATAACATTAATTTCCAATTAATTAATAACACTAATTTCCAATTAATTAATAACATTAATTTCCAATTAATTAATAACATTAATTTCCAATTAATTAATAACACTAATTTCCCATTAATTATTAACATTAATTTCCAATTAATTAATAACATTAATGTACAGTTAATTATGAACATTAATTTACAATTAAATTTCAATTAATTCCAATTAATTAATAACATTAATTATAGTTCCAATTAATTAATAACTATATTATAATTCCAACTGATTAATAATATTAATTAATGAAAATTACAATTACCATTTGAATTTTAATACTTAAAATTCATCCCAATGAATCAATATAATTAATTGAAATTAATTAATAAAATTAATCCTAATTAATAAAATTAATTTTTGTTAATAAAATTCATTCCAAATAATCAATAAAATTAATGAATTGCAATTATTTAATAAAATGCATTTCCAATTAATTAATAACATTATTTTCCAATTAATTTCAATTAATTCTAATTAATTATAAACATTAAATATAGTTCCAATTAATTAATGACATTAATTATAATTCCAACCGATTAATAACATTAATAAATGATAATTCCAATTAATGATTAAAATTCATCCCAATGAATTAATATAATAATTGAAATTAATTAATGAAATTAACGGCAATTAATAAAATTATTTCCAATTAATTCCAATTTATAAATTAATTCCAAATAATTAATAAAATAAATTTATTTTAATCAAAGTAATTCCAATTTATAAATTAATTCCAAATAATTAATAAAATAAATTTATTTTAATCAAAGTAATTCCAAACAATTAATAAAATTAATTCCGATTAGTTAATAAAATGAATTGCAATTAATAAATCCAATTCCAATTGATTAATAAAACTAATTCCAGTAATTCAATAAAATTAATTCCAATTAGGTAATAAAATTAATTTCTATCAATTAATAAAATCGACTACAATTAATTAATAAAATTAATTACAAAAAATTAATAAAATTAATTACAAAAAATTAATAAAATTAATTACAATTAATTAATAAAATTAGTTACCCAGCAAAAACACAAGTGCCGGGAAACTGCTGGCCACCAGCTGGCAGTGATGGGTCACTGCTGGCTGAAATCTGCCGCTCACGACCCGGTAGTGGTCCGTTGGTGGCAGCGCTATCAGTTGGCGAGCCATTGATGGCCCTGCAGCATCGCCGTGAATTGTGGGCCTCCAAGCAAGTGCCACTAGTGGCCCGTTGCTGGCAACCAATGCAACCCCTAACCGCAGGTGGAAGCATCGGGACTGCGCATGCGCAGAAGCAACACTTGCTGTGTCACTCATGGTACCAGTTAGTTGAAGACGACGCTATCGCCATCTTGTTATTTTAGTGGATGTTAAGAAAAATATCCATATGTGGAGAGGCGAATAAATTTCCTAATGAAATTTTACGTCGACGAAGATATCAGATTAAGCCGTGAAATACTAGATTACAGCCATGAAATACACCCACTCCGTTCCCATGAATAACAATTCATGGAATGGAGTGGATGAATAACAAGAAAAAATTTGAAACCGCTTGAAACACATGTCCTGGAAAACCATTAAAATAGCGTTTGTTGGGGAAAAAAAGAATTATACGCGTACAAAGTTTATTAATTATTTGAAAGAAAAAAAAAGCAACGCTATGTGGTGTACTCATCCATGGGTTGAATACACAAGACTGGGAGGAATTCGCTTCTAAAAATAACGAGATGTAAAATAAAATATATTTTACTCTTTAAAACAAATGTAGCTTCGGACAACGGAAAGGAAAGACACAACGTTAAAAATGTAACAGAATGTGACATGAACCCGGGCAATTATATATTTATTCAACAATCTCTTTTCAAGACGGCAAGGACAGTACAAAACTTTGAAAAGCGACTCTAAGTACGTACACGCCTGGAAAATGAGTGAAGTTCCCTTAAGGTAAAAAAAAAAGACTATCGTTACGTTGAAAAAATTAATTTATCAATTATATGAAACTGACTTTTATGAAAAATACCTCGCAATATTGTAAAATGAAAGAGGGAAGCATTCGATTACAAATTGCATACTAAAGAGATAGCTTCCAGCACGTATTCGAGGGACGTGAATTAGTGCGGTCGGTAGCGAGCGCGGCTTCTACACAAACTGCCCAGGATCGAATCTAGTCAGATGCAAACTGCGTTTTTCCGGTCTGTCGAGAAAATTTACCCAGTGCAGTGCGTTAATTCACAAGCTTCGTAAAGGTAGAAAAAAAAAGTTGTAGCTTTAGGAAACTGCGGTTATCCTTGCTTTTTTTTTTTAATTATTATGGCTATTTTTTTTATTAATATTACGGTTACATCACGTGGTTGCTGGCTGCCACTAACGGCCCACTAGCGGACCACTTTAGGCTAGCCATCATTTCTGGCGCGTGCTTGCAGGGCCACTGAAGGGCCACTTGTGGCAGCTACTGCCTGTGATGGACCACTAATGGCCCTGTTGTGGCATATGACAACTGATGGGGTGCCAACTGTTGGCCAGCTGTTGGCCTGAATTGCTAGCCCTTCTGTTGGCCGCCCGGACATTTTATTGACGGTTAGGCAGCGGCAACATAGTGCTGATCCAGCAAGACTGTTTTTGCTGGGTACAATCAATTAATAAAATTAATTACAAAATTAATAAATTATTTCCAATTAATTAATAAAATTAATTAATTGGAATTTCCCAAACTTGTTGCACGTGTTGAGTTGAAGAATAGCGTAAATGGTTGAATTCAATAAGCGAACTATTTTCTTTTATCACCCTTACATTCAAGAAATTTCACTGTATTATTTTTACTGAAATTCCCTGACATATCTCGAAGAACTGAGTTGTTCGCAGAAAAATGCTTTACTTTTAGATCAACCCTAGTGTTACCTTAATACAGTGAAGTGCCATTGAATTAGAGATAGCAGAAGTTATGCAAATGCTTGGCTGCTACTCCCGTATTATCGCGCATGTCCGGCTCAAACAACTCTTAACTACAGCCTCAGCCCACACCTTTCCCAATAGTGATCGATACAGGCGTGATGTGTAAGACGCGTGATTTCAATACTTTTGACAGAGAGAAGATTGTAGATGCGCGCAGGCTGGGTGACTCCATCTCCGAAAGTATTGATACATTGAGATTTTCCCGTGCTACGGTGTCTAGAGTGTTTCAGGAATACGAAAATTCTGGCAAAACAACAATCTCCCGAATGAATTGCAGAGGTGTACCACTCTGGGCATCTCGTGGTGTACAACGTTTGGGACGCACTGTTCAAACCGATACGCGCAAGGTCGACATTGCTGTTCAAGGACAGTGCAATGTACTTTTAAACGCCAGGAGTTCGAGAGCCGCCGGGCCGCAAGAGTCTCACTGTTGATGACATGACACCAGCTTCAATGCCTTACCTGGGCAAGAGCTCACCTGTACTTGACCACAAAGCAGAGGAATCAGGAAGCCAGGACTGATGAATCCAGATTTTAACTACATCGAGCCGATGAATGAGTGCGGAACTGGTGTGAACTTCGTGAAGCGATGGACAATGCATGACAAGATGGAATGGTTAAGGTTAGTGGTGACTCAGTGATGGTCTCCGGTGTTTTCAGCTGGAATGCTTTGTGACCTTTGGTACTGTACAGTCGACGACTTCGAGTGACCCTAAATATGCTTACATCCTTCCGAACCATTTTCGCCCATGTATGTCCTATATGCATCCGAGTGACAACGGCGTATTCCAGCTAGATAACTGTCCATCCTGCAAGTCCCACCTGGCTACTGCATGGTCACATGATCATTTTAGTCATTTGAAACGCTTCAGTGGCCACCTGGAAGCTCGCATTTAAACTCAATCGTATTTCTTTGGGATACTGTCGAACGGGCTGTTCCTACACGTAGTTAATTGAGAAAATTATGAACAGTTTCGGAAGAGGCAGACCTGCAGAACATTTTCGTAAGCTCGTAGAAAAAATTACGGACAGTTTCGGAGGAGGCACACCTGCAGAACATTTCAGTAAGCTCGTAGAGCAAATTATTTACAGTTTCGGAGGAGACACACCTGCAGAACATATTCGTAAGCTCGTAGAGCTCATGGCTTCTCGTGTGGATACCGTCATTACGACACAACCGTTTAATGTCCCAACCCGTTACGAGGCATCGTTTTATGTCCCAAACCGTTACTAGGCATCGTTGTATGTCCCAAACCGTTACTAGGCAGGTATCTCTAATTCCATAGTATCCCAGGTAGCAGAGCGTTGCAACTGAATGTAGGCCCAATACTGAGCCAACAACATTTGTTCCTACCTAAAAACCGGTGGCTCAGTGTTGGTTATACGATCAGTTGCAAGCATGTGCTACCTGAGATTTTAGTCATGCGTAGAAAATCTGCATTTTTCCCCTGCTGCAGTACAACATGACCTCAATTTTCCGGAACTATCTAATTCCCTTTATTTCGCCCGGGGTTATCTATTTTCCTAATATTAGGTCGTTCAACTGGAAGTGGCAACGGCAGCATAGTGAAAAAGAGCGCATGCAAGGCCGTAGTAGTCGAATACGATCGCTGAATAAGTAGCTTTCGTTCTGTAGCAGTCATTATGTTTGAAAGTATTGTAACGTGCAGTACTGCTGGAAAATTCGTGCTGCTGTGGATTATGGATTCGTCCAAACGTGCACAGTGGGTATTGATTCAGTTTTTAACGATGGAGCGTACAACTTTTAAGGAAATATATCGGCGGGTGCAGGCCGTATACCGCAAGGAATGCGTGTCGAAACGTGACGTGTTTCGATGGGAAAACATGTTTCGACAGGGACGTGTGTCGACGGCAGATATCGCAAGCCCAGGGCAAGCGAACAGAGAACTCACAGAAGAAAACATCAAGGCGGTTAATGCTCACAATAAGGAGAATATGCGAAAAACTGTGCATGGCCAACGGCGTATTGATAGCCCCCCAACAACACCCCACCCCCTTTCGGGAGGGCCTCGCGGCTTCCAGGGCATCTTGCATCAGTAAAACGATTCTTGGCATTTTCTCCCCAATAAATAAGATAAATATTTAGAAACATTTTTTCGGTTTTAGTTTATTAAAACTGGATGGCGGGAAAGAATCCATTTTTTCCCAGACGATTTGAGGCCACTTTTCGCAGTCATATACATGTATATTAGCAAGAGAATGTGAAAGAAATATCAATTCAATGAATGAAATTTTTATACCAATGTGGATAAGGTGTTATGTACACTGCTGGACAATTGCTAAGAACGGATCATAAACGGCTATATAGCGCATAAGAAGTAAGTGTGGTTGGATGCCAAGTGAAATAAAATAATGTCAGAATGCCAGGACATTACAAGAAACACAATTTATTGTGCTCTGTAATCCAGCAGGCTTTGGAACGTGTTCAAGAGACAAACAGGCCATTTTGGGCAGAACACGTAAACGTGAAAAAAGCAATTACCGTCCGCAGGCGTTCAGGCGTAAGATGTCAATACGGGATATGGCCACCATGGAGGGCGATGCAAGATTCCACACGTCGTGTCATGATTTGCACAACATTATCAAGCAGCTGTTGGGGTAATTTATCCCATTCCTCTGTCAGTGCACGGATGAGGGTGTCCTTGTTTATTGGAGGGCATTGACGACCAGCAAGACTCCTCCCCAAAGCATCCCACACATTTTCAACGGGATTTAGATCTGGAGAACGTGCTGGTCATACGAGGCGTTGAATATCCTCGCTCTCAAGACACTCCTGGACAGCGACTGTTCGATGACATGTTGCGTTGTCGTCCATGAAAATGAATCTATCACCGACAGCACCACGGAACATGCGAACATGAGGTAGCAGAACATCATTAATGTAACGTTGGCCAGTCATAGTCCCAGTTGGAAGCACATAGAGGGACGTACGGCCATTGATCATGATGCCAGCATATACCTTAACACTACATGTCGGACATCGGTCCCTTTCCTGTATGTTTGCTGGACAATATGCAGTACCTCAATCACGCCAGATCAGTTGTCGTCGACAATCAGACGATAGACTGTATCTACTCTCATCTGAGAAGAGGACAGCAGACCAGAGGTTATCAGTCCAATTGCGATGTTGAAGGCACCATTGCAAACGGGCGGTACGGTGACGTCTGGACAATGATATGCACACAACAGGACGGCGGGCGTATAGTCCTCCTTCATGCAAACGTCTGGCGACAGTTTTTCGGGAGATCCGCTTGCCAGTAGCAGCCATAAACTGATTTGCTACCTCACTAGCTGTGCTGCGCCGGTGTCTTTTTGTTGATAGCACTATGTACCGATCTTCTGCAGGTGTCGTACTGCGAACACGACCTCCCCCGTGACGTTTGCTACACTCTCCATTTGGTTGAAATGATTTCCAAAGCCTTGAAACAACACTGTGGCTGACGTCGTACTCCCTGGAAACATCTGTTATTTTTCGCCCTTCTTCAATCTTGCCAATAATACGGGCACGCGCAAAATCATCTAGGTGATGTCGGGAAGACACACTGAAAATTGCAAGTTTGTCAATTGATTCTTTCCCTTTCAACTTTGCGTTTGAACAACAACGGTTAATAAGCGTCAAATCCTTTATATCTCTTATCAGCGCTATGAGGTCACGAACAAGTTCGGCAATCCAAAATTTGCATACGCACAACACGTCTTACTGTATCCCGCACTTATGCTAATTTCCACATTTTCCTGCCTTCCATTTTATGGTTGCTACCGTTGCTATTGTCATCCGTCCTTAGCAATTGTCCGGCAGTGTATTACAGTTGTTTGCACATAGCTACGCATCCTTCAAAATGTAATGAACTAAAACATGTTTTTCGAGGGGACGAAAGAACAGAAACTTGTAAGATTTTTTTATAACAAAGTCAAGAGAAAAATTTTTGCTATGTGCAAAACATTATGGAATTATGTTAAGTGCGGTTTTTATATTCAAGAGTTAATAATTTAAGTAATTTTACTTTCTTTTATACCACATTCAATTGCTTATGTTCTGTGTTTTAAAAATTGGAAAAGGTCATCTGACGCTATCACACGACAGCTGAGTGTGTGTGTGATCATGATGCGTTTCAAAGAGATGGCTAGTTCTCTAAAAGAATAAAATTTAGAAGATATGCTTAACTTTTGTGCAAGTGTTTTGTAATACTTTGTATTTGCATAAAACTAGGGCAATAATTTTAACTACGCCGGGAACGTTTTTGTTACACAAAATATAATGGAACAATTTTGGTTTTACGAAAATTATCTGTAGGTTCCAAAGAACTTGCATTAATAAAACGCCGAAAAAACATATTAGTAATCTCAAATTTGAAATATTCAATAATTGAAATAATAATATGGAATTAAAATTTCTACAAATTAATAATAATGATAAATAATAACATGAATTTAAAATTTTCAATAATTTAAATCTAATGGATTTCCACAAAAGGGCTTCGAAGATGTTTTTTGCAGGGGACCCTCCGAGTTTTTCAGGTACGCCACTGTGCAAAGCTGTGTGCTGATTTGGAACTAAGAAAAGGAATTATGCATACAATAGTTCTTAAACAATTAGCGTACAGCAAGGGGAGCGCGGTGTGGCTTCCCAAATTGTTGCCAACAGAACACAAGGCTGAACGAAAGGGCGTATCCTTGGAGAACTTGCTGTGGTACGAGAAGGAGAGTGAAAAGCTCCTGGAGAGAATGACACGCATTACACGCGTTGCACGCGTTGCACGCGTGTAATAATCATAATGACACGCATTACACGCGTTGCACGAGCTTGCAATGGAAGAGAGCCGCTTTCTCATGGCAAATCACCCAGGATCAGCAGCATCGGCAAAGTGATGCTCATCGCATTTTTTATCATACTGCTGGACTGGCTACCACACGATGCAACACTGCATAATGAACGATACTGCACAACGCTTGAAATCCTACAGCAGGCGATCAAGTCAAAACGACCTGGAAAGTTAACGCCAGGTGTGGTTCTCTTGCATCATAAAGCAACGCCGCATACCTCCAAAGCTACACGCACTAAACGTTTCAAACTGCGAAGGGATATCCTGCCGCATCCGCCCTATGGTATACACACTAGAGAGGACGTCGAGGCCAAGCATGTAGTATGCCCTCCTAAAAACACACTTAAAAGGACGCCGAGGCTAAGCATGTAGTCACGGATTGGTTCGCTCAGCAGACGTCTTCATGCTTCGATCACGTCATCCGTTCACTAGTGTCCAGATGGGATGTTTGCTAAATGCTCATGGCGATTATTTTCGGTTTCAGCTTATCAACGTAAGTTGCCAATCTCATTGCCACTTTCGTTTGAACGACATTTCCTTTTAGAATGAAATGTTTCGCCCCGGTGGGGCAGTGTTCTAAGCGATGGCTTCGGGTTCGAATCCCGGTAAGGCATGGATGTTGTGTTTGTCTTACGGCGCTGGCTCTGTCCCTTCTCTGGAACCAGTGGCCCTAAATTAGGGACGGGCGACTGCTTAAAGCCCATTGAGTTGCTCACGGTGGTCGTTAAATCCCCACTAAAAAAATCGTAAACAAGGCCTAATAAGGCCTTTGTGTAAGCATATGTTAGGGAAAGCAGTTGAATACCACGCAGCACAACGTCATATGTTAAAACGCGATGGCTCTGAGCGAAAAAATAACCAAAATGTGTATTTCTCACTGCAGGGAGTAACATCATGTTCATGTCACATTTGTGTGCTGAATATTTCACCCATCATTTGTGCAGGGACGGCGCTAGACTTCGAAATTAGGATGGTCGACGGGTGAGGGAGTAGTATTGCTTTTGCTGGGGCAAGTTTGATAGCAAATTTATTTACAAAACGCTGAAAGAAAGAATTTTTTTTTTCTTTTTCTACAGGCTGCAAATGTATTTGTGCAATATCCCCAGCCCGTCCTGGATGCATACTCATTAATTTTGGAACTGTATTGAAGTTTTTGTACTTTTTGGAATACAAAAGAATCTAAAGTTTGGATTCATCTTTTGCTAATGTTCCTTCCATCCATTTTTAATAAAATTAGTAAACCCTGAGCAGGTACAGACTCGTACATAAAACATGACACACTACCATCAGCACCAGTAACACGCTCTGATTGAAAGAAAATTTCGTGCGTAGGAGAAAAATCTTAAGCCGCCCCCGTGGCGCAGTGGTCTAAGCGATGGCCTCTGATCATTCGTCCGAAAGGGGTCCGGGTTCGAATCCCGGTGAGGCATGGATGTTGTGTTTGTTTTACGGCACTGTCTCTCTCTCCTTCCCTGGAACCAGTGACCCAAAATTAGGGACGGGCGACTGCTTATAGCCCATTGAGTTGCTCACGGTGGTCGTTAAACCTACAATAAAAAAAAAAATCTTAAAGCAAATGTTTTCGTGGATTAGGGTTGAGGGGAAATGTTTGAGTTAATATGATTAATTTGCACATTTCCCTTCAACCATTCAAGTTAGTATGATTCCAACACGCAGACAATGCCTTAACTCCTTTCCTTCAAGCCAACAACCTTGTCTTGCACTTATCTTTTCCAAAGCAGTCGTCAGCCTCGTCCTGCTCCGTCATTGACGTAGGGCAGCCTTAAGAGAGCTGGTACAGCTTTAGTCTTCACATTCCGTGTTGGAAACCCCTATTTAGTAGCACAAACAAACAGTAGAGTAATTACTAATGACTCAGTGAGTTCCTATTCACCCTCTTCATTCGCCCCTGGTCATACTAACAAAAAAATGCTTAAATTAATGATTTGGAAGAATAGAGAAAAACTGAATTTTCATGGCCTTGCGGATGCTATGTTGATAACATTTCTACGGAGAAGGAAAAACGCATTTTCTAGAGGGAAATACTTGTATCTACACGACGAAAAACACGGGGGATTAGTAATCCTTGACAAATTTCAGATAATATTTTAAATTTAAAAAAAAATTAAAATATGACACATCTTCAACTGGGTGGGCAAGACAATTCTCAGGGTAGGCACGCTCTCCCTCGCCCCCTTTGGCGACGTCCTTGCATTTGTGGCTGTGCTAAAAAATCTTTAACTTAAGCTTAGTTAGAAAAACTAAAAACGTAATGAACGTTTTAAAATATTTCATAAAATGAAAGAGTAAACAAATGCGTATATATAGAGAACGTAGCGTATAGAAGCATCCTTAAAAAAAAGGGGGTATTCTATTTTAAGTGTTCTTTGCTTTACCCAGTATGTTTTCTTTTGCTAGCAAACATGAGCAGTTTCCAACACGAACTGTCTAAAACTGTTTTCAGCACAATTTTCAGATATTTTGAAATATTACCGAGGAATCAGAAACGCAACGAGGAATTTTCCGGACAGTTTAATACGTAGCGCAGAAATGAGAGTTCTCTAGATACTTCTCGCACAGAAAAGTCTTGTAGGTTAAGTATTCCTTTCATGGCCTTAGTTTTTCTGAAAGGAAAGGTGTCAAAGATATGGGACCAGATTTCTTAAGTGATAAAGCGATCTTTCTTTCTGACGTCAAGAGAAAGTAACTTTTTGACGGCACCTCCCGTTTCACACCCCCAAATATCGTTAATCGTTTGTGGGGAGAACTATGCCCAACTGCGTTTACAATCTGTGCAAGGAAAATGCCACCGCATAAAAAAAGTAGGTGGAAAAATGTCTTCTCTTTAACACCCGAGTATAAAGTAAAGAAGACAGTCCATTTCATTTTGTAATATAGAGTTTAGTTAAATTTACGAAGATGCATTTAATGCACGCCAAATCGCAGGCGAAATCTATATCGATAAACACAACGGTAGTTAGACTCCATATTTTTTTTCAAATACAATAAAACCTCTGTTTGTAGTCACTGGTATTCCGCAGTGACTTGCCAAAATGGGCGGTTTTGTATTGCACGGATGTTATCACCAATAGAAACAACGATTAAAGGACATTTATTTGACTTCCACCTGCAGGACTCGGCCTTTGGCAGCCATTTTTAAAACGCATAAGAAAATATACCTGCACATCAAAGCCACCAACATGTAGAACTTATTGAAAAATCTCGTTTAGAAAGTTTTGGAAAGATAACGAAAATGCTGTGAGTGTAAAAACACGAAATACTATTTTCTCTTTCTCTCTCGATGACCACCCTTCACGATATTTTAAATGGCGGGTGGTCCTTGAGGTCTGTCAAGTTCTTCGAATTTAGTTTGTAGACGGAACGGTTTTTTGCTAACTAGATTGCGCGTGCTCGATCTTTAGTTGTCTAAAATGAGAGTGTGAAGCTCACAGCTTACCTCATTTCTCTCATCACAACGAACCTGACCTTCTTCCATAGCGGCCGTATTGTTTGAAACAAACTAAGACCAGGTTGGCAGGCTTGACGGTCAGCTGCAGGTGGTAAAAGAACGCATCGCAGACTTTAAGATAGAGAAAGAAAGGGGCCGGATAAAAGTGGCTTCTAAGATCAATCGGAGTAGTAGTGCTATTGCGTTCGGCATCTCTTTACCTTCCACTGGCTAAACATGTGGTAGTTGCGGATAACTTGCACACAATGTACGACGTATGTTCCCTAAAAACCTTACCTCATATGTCACTCTTGCATCTGGATCTTGATGAATGATTTAGTGAATGACAATTTTAAATTAAAAAATTTACAAGAAAGAACAAAAGTTCACAGCAGGCTGCATTAAAAAACGGTAAGTCTTTTTCATTACTTTTTTTAGAGTGAGGAAGAGAGATATTTTGATAAACTTGAACCATCATATTTGGTGGTCAGCTGTCAAGACGGTTATTTTGTCACAGAACCGTGGATGAAATCGCTACTATAGAAATGCTATCACAAACATATCTTTGCGCATTCCATTCTCAAAGAAATTATAAGGAAAGTAACGCTGTTGATGCAATGAGCACATATCTTGACTGAAGTTCCAAATCTACCCAGTAATATACACTTTAAAGAAATTTGCTTTTACATACGTAGGACATATCACTTGGGCCATTGCTGTTTAAGACTGATGTTGGTCTTTCATCAAAAACCACACCCAGTGAGCACCGCTGTCTGCTCTTACAGGCCAAGAGGGATCGGCATCATACAATAGGTAACCATGCAAAGCAAATACATATGAACACAGGACGCACAGTATCGCGTTTTATAGTGGCCAGGCGCCTATACAAAGGTGGACTGTTTGTCCGACGACCAGTATGCAGTGGTCTATTATTAACTGCTCACCGACCACTCCGTTTACAGTGGTCCTTAGAACATAAGGACTGGAAAGCAGAACAGTGAGGTACTATACTCTCTACTGATGAAAGTATTGGGTTGTCGGAAAAGTCATGACGTATTTTAGCCATGTTTTGCAAAGGTCATTTATTGATAGAAAGAACAAAGATCAATCAATTATATAATGCCCGTTTTGTTCGATAACCTTTTGCGATCTTTCAGTGAGCTGCAGAATGCCTCGTTCATAGAAGGACCTAACTTTCGTGGCGAAAAACTATACAAGCTGCTGATTTGCAGCTTCATCTGAATCGAACGTTATACAACGCAAGGACTGTTGAAGAGAGCGAAACAAGTGGAAGTCTGACTGCGCAAGGTCAGGCGAGTATGCTGAGTATGGCAACACATCCCACCCAAGCTCCAATAATTTTTGGCTGGTGATCAAACTTGTGTGTGGTCTCGCGTTGTCGTGATGGAACACAATACCTTTACAATGAAAGAGCTCTGGACGTTTCTGGATGATGGATTCGTTCAAACTGTCCAATTGCCGACAGTACACTTTCGAATTGATTGTTTGGTTCCGCGGTAGGAGCTGGAAAAACACGACACCTTTAAAATCCCACCACACTGAGAACAGAACCTTCCGCTGATGAATGTCTGCTTTGGATGTCGTTTGAGACGAAGCAGCACGTCGGAACCAAGACCGTTTTTGCAGCACATTGTTTTACACAATCCACATTTCGTCACCAGTTATCAGTCGCTTCAAAAAAGGATCGTTTTCCTCACGTTTAATGAGGATATCGCAGATGTTTATACGCGCCGTCAATTGAGCTTCTTTGAGTTCATGAGGAACCTGCACATCGAGCTTGCTTACGTATCCCAGCTTTTTTAGGTGGTTGTGAACCCTTGAATGATGGATGTGCAATGTGTCTGCAATCTCTCGTGTCGTGTAACGTGGGTTTTACTCGATCAATGCCTTTTGGTCGTCATCAACTTCGGCTGGCCTCCCGGACCGAGGAGCATCGTTGAGGTCAAAATCACCAGCACGGAATTTTGCGAACCACCGCTGGCACTGACGTTCTTGTAGAGCGATATCACCGTACACTTTACGCAACTTTTCACAAGTTTGACACGCGTTCTTCCCTTTACGGATGTAAAACAGTAAAATATGGCGAAAATGCAGAGTTTGGTCTTCCATCTTCAACTTGATGTCAAATCTCCGCAAATCAACCAAATGACTTACTATTCCTTTTAGACTGCAGCTAAAACTGGCACCTGCCGAATGCCATAGCGATAACAGAGCTGCACATGCTTCTAGAACTTCCAAAACCGCCCAACCGCCATCGGGTGCCAAAATACGTCATGACCTTTCCAACAACCCAATACATTTAGTCTCTAGCAATTCTGTAAGTCAGCTAATCTTGTGTAAGGTAGACATTCGGTATCACTCCGGAGACATCAATGAAATTGATAGATATGGCTGGATGTCCAGTTCTGATGTTCTCTGCACCAGGTATTACCCTATGGGGGAAGCATTCTGATTGATGGACGTACGGAGCTTTGGATACTGGAAGGAAGCACCATTGAGGACATTGGCCCATAGTTTGTGTTAATGGACGAAAACGCCACACCCCATTCAACGGCGGCTGTTGATGAGCTGTTGAGAAGTGAAGACATTCAGCAGATAGATTGTCTTCCATTTTTCCCGAAACTAAATACCATGGAAAACGGGTTCGACGCTCTGAGGAGACGAGTTGCCGCACGCCGACGCACATCGGAATCTGTCCAAAAGTTGAAGACGGCGCTGACAAAAGAATGGGCGAAGCAACCACAAGAACTCATCGATAACTTATTGCGAAGTATGAACGGACGGTGTAAAATCTGCATCGACGTTAGGGTTGATCATATCTCCTTCTGAGGACGTCGTCGTTGTGACGTATATTCTAAAATAACTTTCATTTTTAGTTCCGTTTCCTATGTAAATTTGAGTTTGTTCTCTTTTATACTTCCAAACTTAACGTTATGTCTTTTTCCATAAACGAGAATGAGGTTGGCAACACATTTGATGTCAGAGAGAAAGTTACGTATGACTGTGATAAGAACGATGGATAAAAAGGACGATACAACTGTTGCTAGGGAGGATGTGTGTGCGTAAACGTTCAATTAGATAAATGTAATCTGATATCTGCTGTCTTATATTGTGGAGTTCTACTGAAATTCGTGCTGGGCCAATAAAATGTTATCGTAAGTCTTCCTTCAGCTTATGTTTCATGTGGCCGTAAAATATTAATTAGGAACTATTGCACCATATTCTTATTTAGTTCAACATTCCTTAGTTATGGTTTTAGACATAAAGGAACACCAATCTTGCTCACGAAAAAGTATATAAGAGGAAATTTGGCACAGGTGTCTAAGAGGAAGTTTTTCACACCAGTGTATAAGAGGAAATTTTGCACACCAGTGTATAAGAGGAAATTAGGCGCATTAGACCATAAGAGTAAATTTGGCACACCAGTGTATAAGAGAAAATGTGGCGCATCAGCGCATAAGAGGAAATTTGGCATACCAGTGTATAAGAGAAAATGTGGCGCATCAGCGCATAAGAGGAAATTTGGCACACCAGTGTATAAGAGAAAATGTGGCGCATCAGCGCATAAGAGGCAATTTGGCACACCAGTTTATAAGAGAAAATGTGGCGCATCAGCGCATAAGAGGAAATCTGGCACACCAGTATATAAGAGGAAATTTTGCACACCAGTGTATAAGAGTAAATTAGGCGCATCAGAGCATAAGAGTAAATTTGGCACACCAGTGTATAAGAGAAAATGTGGCGCATCAGCGCATAAGAGGAAATTTAGCACACCAGTGTATAAGAGAAAATGTGGCGCATTAGCGCATAAGAGGAAATTTGGCACACCAGTGTATAAGAGGAAATTTTGCACACCAGTGTTTAAGAGGAAATTAGGCGCATCAGAGCATAAGAGGAAATTTGGCACACCAGTGTATAAGAGGAAATTTGCACACCAGTGTATAAGAGAAAATGTGGCGCATCAGCGCATAAGAGTAAATTTGGCACACCAGTGTATAAGAGAAAATGTGGCGCATCAGCGCATAAGAGGAAATTTGCACACCAGTGTATAAGAGGAAATTTTGCACACCAGTCTTTAAGAGGAAATTAGGCGCATCAGAGCATAAGAGGAAATTTGGCACACCAGTGTATAAGAGAAAATGTGGCGCATCAGCGTATAAGAGGAAATTTGCACACCAGTGTATAAGAGGAAATTTTGCACACCAGTGTTTAAGAAGAAATTAGGCGCATCAGAGCATAAGAGGAAATTTGGCACACCAGTGTATAAGAGGAAATTTGCACACCAGTGTATAAGAGAAAATGTGGCGCATCAGCGCATAAGAGGAAATTTGGCACACCAGTGTATAAGAGAAAATGTGGCGCATCAGCGCGTAAGAGGAAATTTGGCACACCAGTGTATAAGAGGAAAAGTCCTCGAATCCGGTGCCAACATCCCAATGCCGTGAACAGTATCTTGTCCGAACACATTCTTATGATACGTGTGGTATCTAACGTAGGTTTGCGAAACACATGAAAAACACAAACGCTGCAATGTAAACAGTGAATTTTCAAGTTTATTTAAATTCCAGTAAACCTGCTTTATCACAAGTATCTGTAATAGATTTATATTTTCTCTACGTGGTTAAATACATTTATTTGATTTCGTTTACGCTACTTCATTATAACATCATTTTCTCCTAAAAAAAAAAGACGAAAGAGAAAGCGTTTTCTTGAGATAAAAAAGTGGGAAAGATTCTGTGATATAATAAAAACACTACTTTTGCTGTAACAGCATTATGGTCCGCAATAAATGCTACATTACAAGAAAAAACGGCCTTCAAAAGTTTGTTTCTGGAAATAATTTATCTGCAAAAGATAACGAACTGACTAGTTTTGTAAAAACTCGCCTAAGGACAGAGAAACATTTCCTTCTCTTCCCCTTTTCTCTTTTCATTTATCTTCCCTTTTCTTATATTCTCACATTTAGCCATTTTTGTTTCTTGGAGATGTGCAATGTAAAAACAACTCCGCAAAGTCAAGTTCTGATCACCTTTAATGAAATTTCCTTCGCTCTGCAACAAATTTTCACTCACTCATCAGCGCAGAAACCTACAAAGGACTGATTGAGTTTTCAAAAGTTTTAACTTCGTCTCACCCGTGTTCTGAAAGAAAATGAATTTCTTTTCCCTTCCCCTACAGGCCAATAACCAGGAAAACAATGGCGCGTTTCACAACTGAGCGAGAACGAAGTACATCACAGTATTATAAATTAAACCTCAAAGATTTGTTTTTTCAGAAGAAACGAGTCTTCTAGGAAGAAAGGAGTTCATGACTACGCGACCGGCAGATTTGTTAGCTTTTCGCCAACTGCTATTTTGCCATAAAAAAGAAAAAAAAACTTTTTGCAATTCTCTCATGTTCCAACACTGCGTTTGCTAAACGTTTTTTAGCTACGAAACCAGTGTAAATTTAAAACAAATACTGTTTTCGGAATCTATAATGAGCAAAAAAAAAAAAAAAAAAGGAACAAAAGCAAGAAAGGCAAGAAAGCACAACCAAAGTAACAAACTTAAACGAACTACAAAGTTTCTCAATATTTTCCAGAAAAATAATTTTTTTGCATGATGGTTTTTGACTGACATAAAATTCCACAAGTCCTTTTTGCCAGTGATGGGATTCAATGACACATGTTCCTTCTCTGCAGTCAGACATTCTACCAAGTGAACTAGGCCGGCAAAGGTATCGCTGCAAGTTGCCGTTTCAACATGCGCGTCATCTCTGAGGTAAGTACGTCACATACAGTCCAGTCAAAGAAAAGCATAAATTACCAAAGTATAAATTACATTGGCCCACAATACTGGGACTCATTACCGACGGAACTGACTTCTTTAAATAATTTTAACTTTTTTTTTTTAAATTAAAAAACTTCATAATGAATTGCAGCTCCTCAAACTGATGATTGCAGTGGAGGGGGACTATGACTAGTACTATGACTTGCATATCGCGACGTAAAGTGATTTTTGACTAGTACTATGATTTGATTAGAACTATGACTAGTACTATGATTAGTACTATTAGTATTTGATTAGTACTATGACTTGTATATCGCGAAGTAAATTGATTTTTGACTAGTACTATGATTTGATTAGTACTATGACTAGTTCTATGATTAGTACTATTAATATTTGATTAGTACTATGACTAGTTCTATGATTAGTACTATTAATATTTGATTAGTACTATGATTGGTACTATTAGTATATGATTTGTATATCGCGATGTAAATTGATTTTTGACTAGCACTATGATTTGATTAGTACTATGTCTAGTACTATAATTAGTACTATTAGTATTTGATTAGTACTATGACTTGTATATCGCTGTGTAAATTGATTTTTGACTAGTACTATGACTTGTATATCGCGATGTAAATTAATTTTTGACTAGTGCTATGATTTAGTTAGTACTATGACTAGTACTATTAGTATTTGATTAGTACTATTACTTGTATATCGCGCTGTAAATTGATTTTTGACTAGTACTATGATTTGATTAGTACTATGAGTAGTACTATGATTTGTACTATTAGTATTTGATTAGTACTATGACTAGTACTATGATTAGTACTATGATTTGTACAATTAGTATTTGATTAGTACCATGACTAGTACTATGATTAGTACTATGACTATACTATGATTAGTACTATTAGTATTTGATTAGTACTATGACTTGTATATCGCGCTGTAACTATTAGTATTGATAAGTACTATGATTTGATCGCTGTAACTATTAGTATTGATAAGTACTATGATAAGTACTGATGATTTGATAAGTACTATTGATAGTACTATGACTTGTATATCGCGCTGTAACTATTAGTATTGATAAGTACTATGATTTGATGATATACAAGTCATAGTACTAAGTAGTACTATGATTAGTACTATTAGTATTTGATTAGTACTATGACTAGTACTATGATTAGTACTATATCAGTACTATGATTAGTACTATATCAGTACTATGATTAGTACTATTAGTATTTGATTAGTGCTATGATTTGTGTATCGCGATGTAAATTGATTTTTGACTAGTACTATGATTTGATTAGTACTATGACTAGTACTATGATTAGTACTATGATTAGTACTATATTAGTACTATTAGTATTTGATTAGTACTATATTAGTACTATTAGTATTTGATTAGTACTATATTAGTACTATTAGTATTTGATTAGTACTATGACTAGTACTATGATTAGTACTATTAGTATTTGATTAGTACTTGACTAGTACTATGATTAGTACTATATTAATACTTGACTAGTACCATGATTAGTACTATATTAATACTATTAGTATTTGATTAGTACTAATACTAGTACTATATTTGTACTATGATTAGTACTATTAGTATTTGATTAGTACTATGACTAGTACAATGATTAGTACTATGACTAGTACTAAGATTAGTACTATGACTAGTACTATGAGTAGTACTAGGATTTTTATATCGCGATGTAAATTGATTTTTCAATGGTATTATCTGTGATGTTTATTATCTTCTCATATATCATTACCCTTTTTTTTTGTTTCTATGAAACACTGATTTGTTTGTAACTACAACTACTGACCTCAGTGTAAAACTAACCGAGGGAGCATGGGACCTTGTCATGCCTGGGTGGCCTTTTCCTCCTGCTTCCTTCCTGTGCAGTGTTTTAATTGATGTTTTTGTAACACTGGCTTGTAGCTCAGCAAAATAAATCAATTGAATTGAATTGAATTATGAGCATCTGTTAGTATCAGGCATAACCTTCTCGTGCCGTAATTACCGCATATATACAGCGTGGCATTGATTCAGTGAAGGCTGTGAAAGTGTAGGGATGCTATCAATGTAGACACAACAGCTTCTCGCAGTTCACCAAGAGTCATCGGTGGTGGACCCATACGTCGAACCTGTTGTTCAAGATAGTCCCACAGACGTTCAATGGGATTGATGTCGGGCGAGCAAGGTGGCCAGGATGGTAAGCAAAGTCACTGGAATGCTTCTCAAACCATTCTCACATATACACATTGCAACATGGCTAGGGGCATTACCTTGATGGAAGCAATCCTTGCCATCGGGGTAGACAGTCATCATGAATGGGAGTACCTGATCTGCCACAGTGGATAGGTAGCCTGAAGCGCTCATCGTGCGATCGAAGGGATTTTTTTATTGGAGGTTTAACGACCACCGTGAGCAACTCAATGGACTATAAGCAGTATCCCTTTCCTAATTTAGAGACAAAACACCATCCATGCCTCACCGGGATTCAAACCCGGACCCCTTTCAGGATCTAGGGGATGATTGCTCCGAATGATTTCCAGGAAACCATGCCCCACACGAGCGCACTGCCACCTCCTACATGTTGCTTCTCGAGCGTCGTGTCAGGATGATTTCCGTCAGCAAAGCTTTGTCGTACTCTCTATCGACCGTTCACACGATAAAGCAGAAAACTTGATTCGCCTGAAAAGGCAACTTTCTTCCGCTGTACCAAAGTCCAATGTCTCCTCTCAGATGCAAATTCACTCCTTAATCGACGATATCTGGCTGTCAGCATAGGTACCTTGAGTGAACAACGGCTCTGGAGACCCATAGTGGGCAGAGTACGTTGGACTGCCGTTTGCGATACGCTCCTCAACGTGCCTGCATTAAATGATCTGTCCAGTTGTTCCACTGTGGATAATCTGTTGGATCGTTATAGTCGAGACAGCCCTCGCTTCCCACGATCGTCAAAGCTTCATGGGCTTCCACTATTACCCCGATTACTACAGGCCTTGACGGTTTCCTTCCATTTCTGTAACACTTTAGCAACTTCACCTCGTAAACAGCCCACAATATCGGCCGCCTCTGTAATGCAACCACTCTTCAGTCGGTAGTCAACAATCATTCATGTTTCAAACGCACTCAGGTCACGTTCTTTTCCCATTTTCACGCTAAACTGCATACCGTCCGCGAGTTTGCGTCCTTTTAAATGCCTTGCATGATTTGCATATGTTACCACGCAAGGCATCTGGTGCCCAAAATTGGACGCTTTTGTGTTGGACGAGAAACCATGCTTGAAAGAGCTCTCTGCAGAAAAAGGAATTCATCCCAGACGATGTGTGGAAGAAGCACCACACGTTCTTCTCGAACCTAACTCCCAGGAGATTCATCTTACGGTGGTGCGCCAATATAGTGAAACCTGCTCTTTTTTGCTGGTGATTCGAAACCAAATCTTCCTTCTCCGGAGTCGAATATTCTACCAACAAAAACTATGTCGCCAAATGTTCATCTCTTAAATCAGCCGTATTGGCATGCGCGTCCACTCTGAGGTAGAAACGTGGCGTCTGGTATTGATGAAATTTTCCTTTTATTGACACGTCAGAAGTTCTCGTCTATGTTTTCAGCTGGTTGTACTTTCTCCCTCTTTCTAGTAGCTTGTACTTTTGCTATTTTTAGTGAGCAACTCCTGCTCGCAATTGTGACGTACGCCAAAGAGCAAAAGCATTATGACCAGCTCTTCCTTATGCAAATTGCAGCAACTGAAAGTAAAAGAGAGCGCGTGTGATGGTCATGAAACGGCATACAGAACTTCTGATACTAAGCCACGGTGTATGATAGTGAGGTGATACCACTATCCATACAATTAACAGTATGAAAAAACAGACCGCTAGTGTCACAACTCGTCACCAGTGGGCGTGCAGGAGTTGTAGGCCGATTGTTTAAGTTATCCATCATAGTTTTATACGAGGGTTGTACTAAAAGTAATGCAAAGGTGGGTATAATGTAATGTAAAGGTGGGTATAACCGGTCGTTCAAATTGCACATATTGGTGGAACAACCCTTCTTCTTCATGGCAGATTTGAAGGAGAGAAAGGTTGAAGTAAGCTCTGATCTGCTAGAAACGTTTAAAGCCAATGAAGACACGCTTTTGTTTTCGATCTGGTGACAGGGAATGAAACTTGGACGTATCTTTACTATCCGAAACGAAGAGTCGATCCATGGAATGGCGTTACACCTCTACAACAAAGCCTAAAAAGTTCAAGAGCCAGCGATCAGCGCAGAAAGTCGTGATGCTTTTTGGGATGACAATGGTGTCATTCTCCTTGATTTTCTGGAACGTGGCAGTAACGTGATCAGCGAAAGGTGCATTTAGACCCTCAAGAAGCTCAGAGAGGCCATAAGGAGGAAGAGACCTAATAAGAATCTGAAAAGGATCCACATTCACCGTGACAATGCGAGACCACACATATCTTTGGCAACAAATCAGACGATCAGCAAATTAGGCGGGTCGGTTGGTCTTCCATCCACCATACTCTCCATATCTGGCGCTTTCCCACTTCCACCTGTTCTGTCCCATGAAGAACAGTATGCGGGGACAACGATTTGATGACACATAAGAGGTGAAAGTGGTCAATGTGGAAGTCCCCTGGACACTATGGAAGTCACCTTGGCACTGTGGAAGTCCTGCGGACTTTGTGAAATTCTCTGCGGTGCCATGGAGCGGTACATCATCATGCCCACGGATCCTGGACGGACATGGAAATGTAGACAATGTTGCAACAGGCATGGCTGGCATTATATCCGGAAGCTCTCTGGCATCCGGTAAAATCCGATAACTTGGCGTGTACAGGCTGTTATTCGCGGCAAAGGAATACCGAATATTACGTAGATAGCTCTAATGTTTTGTCCATTGAGTGAACTTGTAGTAGTAGATAGCTAGTTCTCAAGAGTAGCTCTCCAATCAGTGGAATGACTTGGAGTTTCGTATTAGTGTGCAGAACTTTAATTATCCGGATGACTAGCCAACGGGTATTTGCTTGCCTACACTGTACAATGTTTTCTGAAATTCACGGGTAACTTTCCGCCATTTTTTTCGCGAATTAACGAAGCATATTTCTGACACAACTCTTTCCGTGAAATGACGGAGAGAAACCTGAATTTCACTGAATTTTCGTACTACGAGAAGATTCTGAATTTTGAGGAACTTTTCTACAGTTTCTTTCTTATATCAACGGTAATTCCCGTTTTAGAGATGTGTTAACGGAAAAATCTGAATTTTCAGAAACCTTTCCGCAATTCCTTTTGCATATTAACGGAAAAAACTCTGTTCCTCCCACCTTTTCCGTATCCGTATGAGTAGAAATTACCGGTAATAGGGTCGATTCGTACGAGAATACTTGAGGTTTGATTAACTTTTAAATTTCAGTCGTCTGTCGAATTTTGGAGTTCCGTCGCGATATCGGATATTGTGGACAGCATACGGCATACATTTTGTTTATTGTAGCACAGGATATTTCTTCTCCTTTCCCCTATTTGGTGCACCAGCTACTTATTATATATTGTGTTATTGTAAGAAACCGGGTAATTATTGTACAGATGATTATACGATGTCTGTGTATCAGTCTTTCGACAACTTAAGACAAAGCTATTGTAGCTACCAAGAGTGAATTTTATATTTAGTTTTGTGTATTTTAAATAATACTATAAAAAGGTACATTTCCCCTTTTTTAAAGATAACTGAAAATCATTGTCAGTTTAAAAAAAATCAAGTTGCTGCTTCGAAAAATCTCGATGAAAAATGCTTAATTTGTGAAAAGTCCTCCTACAGAAAAAAAAAGAAAAAAGCGATGCAAACCTATTTAGAAAAATAATAAGTTCCAACAGAAAAATAAAATGCCTAAATCACTCGCATTAGTGACAAAACGCAAAATTTCATCGTCGCCGAATTCTTTTTACGATGAACGCGAAGATGACCGCCGAGCGTTTGTAGCTCATTGGTTAAAGGCGCGAGTTACTTGTAGCTCATTGGTTAAAGCCGCGAGTTAGTTGTAGCTCATTGGTTAAATGTTGCATCTTTTAATTTATACTTTATTTCTGTCTTGCATTTTCACATTCTTTGACGTCATGTATTTTTTGCTCGTCCCATGTCGTTGTTTTTTGGACCGATGCAATACTGCACGGCTTGCTCTTTGTATTTTGTGTATCCTTGTGTTTCACTTGGGGAGTTCGCCCAAGTTTCCACTATGTTCTGTAATACTTATCATGCTTTTTTCACATATCGTGTGGTTTCCTGGATTGTGGGAACTTCTGTACCTTTATCGTAGTATATGCTTTTGTTGTGTTTTACATGTTCCCTTTTTTTTGTGCACTGCGTTGTACAGCCATGTTCTTGTAAATATATTTACCTGTTGTTTTGTGCTCTGCTTTCACTCTGCACGTCATCACATGCTTTATTAATTAATCATTACTTTTGCTCGTGCATCATCTTCCTCAAGCATATATTGTTCCTTCTTAACGATTTTAACATTTTGTCATCCTTAGTTGACTGTCGTATCACATTCACCTGTAAAATTTCATCAGTATCGCTCATTGTTTTGTTGTTTATTTTGCCATATGTGGTACGCCTGTATTCCCTATGTTTTTGCCAATAAAGTATATTTTGAACTAAAGGCGCGAGTTAGTTGTAGCTCATTGGTTAAAGCCGCGAGTTAGTTGTAGCTCATTGGTTAAACGCGCGAGTTAGTTGTAGCTCATTGGTTAAAGGCACGAGTTAGCGGAAGTATTATCTGGGTAAGGGATGAAAAATACAGAGTCATCGGTTTTGTCGAATTTTAGTTTAAATACGGAAAAACCTGAGATGGGCTTTTCTGAAACAAACGGAACTAGACGAAACCTGTCGGAATCGAGGGTTAGTTTTTCTATTCCTTTTTTTTTTTTTTTTTTTGAAAAGAATAAACTCATATGAAACAACAAATGTAATTTATATTTGATTGACAAATTCATTAAACCATTTCAGTAAAGACAATAGTAAAGGTTCGGTTTTTTTTATTTTATTTTTTTTTGACTGAAGGTTTAACGACCACCGTGAGCAACTCAATAGGCTATAAGCAGTCACCCGTCCCTAATTTAGGGTCACTGGTTCCAGGGAAGGGAGAGAACCAGTGCCGTAAGACAAACACAATATCCATGCCTCACCGGGATTCGAACCCGGAACCTTCACGAACGAATCATCACAAGCCAGCGCTTAGACCACTGCGCCATCGGGGCGGCCAGGTTCGTGATGAGCATTACGACTGCACCCTTTTTCAGTCATAAAATGTAAGGCGGAAGCCCACTCTTCTCGATCGTGTGCAAAAATTCAACTGGATAGCGTACTTTTTCACTCTCATCTGCAGTCACAACTGTGTTTGTAAATGTTGTTATAATGAGATTCGCGTTGTGAATACTCTTTACCCGATGGAATCCACGGTTAGTTTTTTTTTTTTTTTTTTTTGAACAGAATAAACTCATATGAAACAACAAATGTAAACTTTATTTGATTTACAAATTCATTTAACCACTTCTGTAAAGACCATAATAGTCCAGGTTCGTGATTTTTTTTTTGACTGAAGGTTTAACGGCCACCGTGAGCAACTCAATGGACTATAAGCAGTCGCCCGTAATATTTTCACTAACAATGGTCAACGGAATGTTTATTTACATCTTTGCACAATGGGAAACGTCTTATTTACGTGAATAAACTGGATCGAATGAATATTAAACTGTATGATATACACCACACAGTCCAACGGCATAACGCAATCAGGTCTTCGGGAGTATGCGCTGTTCCGATGAGAAGAACTTTGATACGAATGCCTGCTAGCGTAGCTTTACACAGCGGTTCGATCATAAAAGACTTCGGACTTTGGACTATCTCAGTTCCTCCATGCTCCGCCTTCAACAGCGCGTGAGTCAACCGCAGGCAATCGAATGTCAACCGCACGCTTCTCCCATAGACTTTACATGGGAACTTCGCCTCACCACAACGCCCGAACTGTTGCCCCAAAATCACTTTTTCTCTTCGACTGACACATCTACATGGTAAGACCTTCATTTTGATACCATATCTTTACGTTCAGCCGTTCCCTCAAAATAGGACTCACAGTAAAAAAACTTATAGAATTAATATATAAATTTCTGTTTAAGGAACAATTGTGAAAATACGGATTAAAACAAACAGGCAATTTTAAGAATGGAAATCTCTGAAAAAAACGGATACATACCGGCAAATATGTTGCACGTTATTTTCAGAGATTTTCCTTGAATTCACACGACTTATTTTTTACAGTGTACTTAACGGTTCGAGGATGATTTAATCTGGAGACTACGTCGTTCTTTTTTTTTTTTTTTTTTGCTGTTTTTACTTTTTTTTTCCAAAAAGCGTACTTTCCAAACTTAGTACCATGTCGATGGTTCCATATCTTTCTGTTTCTTGTGCCATTACTGGCAGGCTGTCAGATCGATCAGAATGTAATATACAGTGGTGCCCGACATTTTGGACACTTTTGAAAGTTTCACGTTTTGCAGCTTTACCAGCTTATTGGAAATGTTATGTTTTATTAAATTACAATGCTTATATATATATATATATATCAGTTGAAATAGAATTTAATGCTGAATTCAATACAAAAAAAAATGAATTCAGATATGTGCAGACAAAACTCGTTATGCTGCGCATACTGTAATCATGATAAAACTATGCAACAATCCGATAAGCTGATACCAGATACTTACTACTGCAATGTACTCTGAGAGTTTAGTAGGTTAGTCTTCATTGTTTAACACACAGCACTGCGACGTTTCACTGACCAAACAAGATTAAAGTTCGGGTTTGAAGAAACATTCCAGTGAGCTCGAACCCTCAAGTTGCACTCTCATTCTCCAGATCGAGCATCCGTAAGACGAAGTTGAGTGATACATTGAAGTCCGAAACCCGCCATCAGCAAATCTCAGCGCTATATGGACGGATTAAAATATGAACGTCTCCAACGTCTGGCAGTGCGTATGTCACGAGTCTTGCTGTTGCGAGGGCGAACCCTTGACTGACACGTTTTTTTTGGTGGTTGTGAATAATAAATTGTTCTTTCAGTATACATTTATCGTTTAATTATTATCAGATGTTATGTCTTTTATTGTTTATTACAATCAGATATGTTTAGTAAAATATTCTTTCAGAAATCTGTTCTGTAGTTTTGTTTTCCTATTTCTCATGGATCACTTTACAGCAATGCGATAACATCATGCGCCACCTTGAAACCTTTTCGGAATGTTTCTGCATTTGGCTCATCAGCCTCTAAACGAAGCACTTCTTTTAGCTGTCAGGTAAAAGCATTCTGCCATCTGCCTGGTCTCACGTCGTTTGGGTAAAGGGACGTCCTCTTCTTTTTCTGTAACATCGTCTTCTTTCTATAGTTTTCGGGCTCGGTTAAATATCCTTTACTCCTTTTTTTGCAATACCGCATTAAAATCATTTCGTTTCGAGATATAATCCTAATTCCAGGCTATTAGTGATTATGCCTTCACCAATTTCTAAAAGATCTGAACAATTCGAAACGTTTCTGTCCACATGAAGGAGGAGTTTTTTTCTGCATTTAGTAACCATTTTTAAAATGGCCTTTGCTGTTGCATCCAAATATGCCATTATATAAATTTATCGCTCTTTGTATAGAGGCTGGGGAACTAAATGGCAAATACCAAATAAAAAAATAAGTTATACATCTTTATGACTCTGGATGAGTGGAAATTAAAACCACAGGGACTTTTGCATCAAAATAATAGAAACAATTTTACAGGAGAAAATCAATAAAACGTGAGATATTTGACATTGAAATTTCCCCAGCAAATAAGAGTGAGCCAAATCATCAGAAAATCCCCAAAGACCAATAAAGATATCTGCCCCGGGGGCGCAATGGTCTACGCGCAGGCTTATGACCATTTGTCTGTGATGGGTCCAGGTTTGAATCCCGGTGAGGTATGGATATTGTGTCTTTCTTACGGTACTGGCTCTCTCCCGTCCCTGGAGTCAGTGACCCTAAATAAGGGACGAACGACTGATTATAGTCCATTGATCTGCTCGCAGTGATCATCAAATTTCCAATACAAATAACACATATAATATTAAAATACAAGCTTGCCCGCGACGTTCCCTCACTCCGTAGTAAGTCGCTCTCCCAAATGAGCTACGCGGAGAGAATGTCTCTCTGCAGATTTGTAAATTTGACACGTGTCTTCACTTCTGGGGTACGTAACAATACATAGAGGAAAATACACTATCTACCAACAAGTAATTGGACACCTGTGATGGCAAAGGAAAGCAAAGTTTATTCACCTTAAATAGTTGGTTGAGCCTCCATGAGCGGTGATTACAGCTGCGACCCTCCGGAGCATACTCTCAACCAGGCGTTGTACGACGCCTAGCGGTATTTTCTTCTACTCGGCTTGGAGAAGACAGGTCAGTTCCTTCACCGATTTCGGACGGTGGGGGCACCTTAAGTCGACGCTCCCATTCGTCCCAGAGGTGATAGATAGGGTAAAGGTTCGGGCTCTGTGCAGGCCAGTCCATTCGATTAACCCCATTGTCACCATACCAAGCCATGGTGGGCCTCGCAACATGACAGGAGGCATTGTCATCCTGAAAGTAACATGGGTCCATCCCGTAAAACTGCCACAACGTAGGAAGCGCATGGTTATCCAAAATGGCGCAGTAGGTCTCGGCGTTGAGTCTACCAGGAATTGCGACCAAGGGTCCCGTGCCATACCAGGAGAAACACCCCCATAGCATAATTCCACCGCCGCCGAACTTTACAGTTGGCACAATACATTCCGGCAGGAGGCGTTCTCCAAACAGACGCCAAACCCGACCCTGCCATCCGAACGGCAGAGGGTGAACCTTGATTAGTCGCTCGAGAGAACCTGTTTCCACTGTTCAACGGTCCACTGCCGACGTTCTTTGCACCACGTTAGCCGAGCAGCGCTATTGGACTTGGTGATCAAAGGCTTGTGGGCGGCAGCACGTCCATGATAACCAAGCAGATGGGCTTCCTTATGGATGATATTTATCAAAAGAACACTCCCGGATGCCTGTTGAAACTCCTCGCGGATGTGGCCCATCGATTTCTTGCAGTTCTTCCGAACTTCTCTGGCCAGCACCCGTCGGGCTCAAACCCCCAGTTTTGTGGGTCTTCCGTGTCGGGGCACATTCGGACAGTCACCTCTCATCTTCCACTTGCCAATCACGTAGGCCACTGTCGATTTTGAATACTTCAACTCGCTGGATATGTCACGTATGGATCGGCCATTTCTGTGATACTCGACGATTACACCTTTCTCGAAATTAGAGAGCTCCAAACTGCGTGGCATCTGGCATGCGACTAGTTGCGTTGTTGTTTCCCACACGATATTTAACGGGGGCGGCCGTGACGTGTATCAGGACCGCAGATATCGTCGATTGCAGGGGTGTCCAATTACCTGTTGGTAGATGGTGTACATGATTTAATTTTCAAGGCAATATATCAATTTGAAACAATACAAGACAGAATCGCATGATATGTAACACAATGGTCATTGTGTGGCCACTACGTTATACAATGCAATCAGACACACGGCACGACACTAAGTAATATAACCCTCTAATGCTGTTTCGGGGAAATATAAAACGTATGCCTGATCTCATGATTCAGCGGTATTCTTGGGAAATCGAGGAGAGGTGTTGGCGTTTTCCAGTGAAGATCCACAGATGTTTGATAAATGATAAATCCAAAGGTTTCGCTGGTATTCTTGTAAGCACGCTCGGAAGATGTCTTTGGGGTATAGCCGATCGTTATCTAGCTGCAAATGGGCTACGAGATACCATAATGTCAAAATCACGGGTTGTAAAACGTCACCGTTCACGCACGGCGGGCTGTTACTTTGGAGATTATGCGCAAAAGAGGCAACCGGTATTGTTTATTTTATTTTTTTGATTGGAGGTTTAACAACCACCGTGAGCAACTCAATGGGCTATAAGCAGTCGTCAGTCCCTAATTTAGGGTCACTGGTTCCGGGGAAAGATCCATGCCTCACCGGGATTCGAACCCGGATCCCTTCTGGACGAATGGTCATAAGCCATCACTTAGACCACTGCGCCACAGGGGCGGCTCCAGCTATTCGTGATTAATGGCACCCAATACGAGATTCTCTGTTTACTTAGCAGTGTGCTGCTCAAGGACAGCAGCTGGATCTTTCCTGTGACCGCGTCGTCTCCAAGTTCGAATCCTACGATCGTCGGCATAGAGGAAATACAGGGACTCGTCCCTGAATAAGACATGCAGCCACTGCTGCCACCCAGCACCTCTACTAAGACATGAGTGCAGCCGAACTCGACGATATCGAACAGTCATTGGCTTCCGGAAACGCAGACCTGCCTCTGCCTATCTTCGTAGTTGTTACAGGAATGCCTACAGTAAGTACTAGAACCCGCATAATGCTCTCTGCAGTAGGTTGTAGCTCAGCAATTGCCTGACGACGAATACGGCTATCAATACTTTCTGACATCCGTTTGACCGGTCCAGCAACGGCGACTGTTAGTGCGTTCTTGCAACCTGTATTAACAAAAAAAGGCCCTCATTTCTGCAATTTTCATGAAGATTGGCTTCGAATTAGCGAATTAACCAACCAGCTGCACCGGGACCTACGCTCCTGCATCTCGCAAATGCACTCAGATTGCGGTAGGGTTGCCGACAAGATTTATATTATATCTTCGCCCATCGGATATATTGTTGAAGCCATCAGCACTCCGTTGTGTTATTCCGCACTACTGGAAGCACACGACACGGAAGGCCTTCGACTGCCTCTTGTTTGGAAATGCTTCTTGGCAAACTGAAGTTCAAAATTCGAAGCAAAGACAGGAGACTACTGTCAGAATGCCTTCTCTTGTTGCAGAACAGTGTTCGTCATCCTATTGCTGTTCGTGCTGATGCAGCGATCAGAAATGAATCTTGAGGCATATCCTTCGTACATTCCTCAGCGGGCCACTTCGGAGTATCGCTTGCTTGATTCGCTTCACAACGCCATAATCGCCAGTTCATTCGCCGAAGACCAAGAGCTGAAGAAAGCCTCCCATGACAAGCTCCTCTCAAACAAGAACAACCCCAAATTTCTACCCAACAGATAACGCGAGGGTCGTCAATGGCAGATATGCACTGGCGGAAAGTGAAAAAAGAATACCAAGAAGGAGACGTCTGATACCAACGAAATTTATACAGCATGATAACGGAATACAGAGGATAACGTGATCAAAACATTATGGCAAAATACAGCTGTATTTGCTGGTAAACTGAAAAATAACATTTCCATGTAATATGGTTAGTACGAGGTTGAACTGTGTCACACTGTGCAATTCTGGCATGGAGTCTGTCGTACAGATGTTGGATGTAAGTTTGGGGTATTTAGTTCCAAGCATCCTCAACCTTGACGCGTAAATCGGGGACGGTCGTGGCTGGCCGTGGAGACCGGATAAGTCGTTGTCCCATAAAATACCACATGTGCTCAATGGGAAACAAATCCGATGAACGTGCAGGCCATGGAAGTTGTCTCACACCCTGAAGTGCATGTTGCGTTGCACCTGCCGTGTGTGGGCGTGCGTTATCTTGCTGGAAAACATCACGATGGACCGACCTTACAAATGGCACGACAACGGGCTGAATGATGCTGTTGATGTCTGAGGTGCTGTTTAACGTACCCGGTACAAACACTAGTTGTGTACGGGAGTGATAGGTGATTGCTCCCCACACCAGGAGACCAGGTGTAGGCCCTGTGTGTCGCTGGCGGATGCAAGAAGGGTGGAGATCCTTCCCCTGTGCGTCTGCGAACACGCATACAGCCATCGGAGGTTCCCAAGCGGAATCTGCTTTCATCGTTGAACACGACAGATCGCCATTGCGTTCTCCAGTGCATACATGGCGACACCACTGCAGCCGTTCCTGACGGTGGGCTGGAGTCAGAGGCACACGTGCACGTAGTCCTGCATCCAGTAGACAGTTGCGGATTGTTCGTACAGTCACCTCAGGTGCAACGGCAGCTCGGATTTGCGTCGCAGTGGATGTTCTGCTTGACAACGCCGCTCGGTCCGCTCATCAGTCCGTCTGTGACTCCCATTTCCACGTCTTCTCGTGTGGGAATGTTCCTCGGACCATCTACGCCACCATCGTACCCCCACCGATACTTCCTGTCCAATTCGCTCCGCAATACGACGATACGACCACCCGGCCTCGCGGAGTCCGAATAGACGACCTCGTTCAAAGTCCGATAACTGCTGAAATCGTACACGCCTTCCATGTCCAGGCATTGCAGCTTCTTCAGGGTCTTCGCACGTGTCCGTACGCCGACGACTGATTACATTCACTTCGCCGTACTCCTTAAATACTACCGACGATAATTTGCATATTATGCCGTGCTGTGGCGTAAGCGCTCACCGGTTGGTCCCGAAATTAACATCACACCTACGTAAACTCGACCCCATTAACATATGTAAATTTCATGATCATCCGCCAATTCCTTCTTGGTGTTCTTTTTTCACTTTCCGCCAGTGTATTAACGCCTCTTCATGACACGCTCTCATTGTCAATAGTTGTGGATGCAGGTTAACAGCGCATGGTCAGCGATACCACAGGACACCATCTGCGGACTTTCACACTCGATGCCACGCCATGTTGCTTAATGTATTGCTTAGGGCGGAGATCATACGACCTCAGACCACATTATGTTGTCTTCTCACTCACGACATTAATGTAATTCATCATAAATTAAGTTGCTTCTTTCCCCCGTACTTGTCTGTATTAGAACTGGATATGGATCAAACATTTTGGACCGGAACCCGCAAATGACCTCGACAAATCTCCTTTCAACAAGAAATTCGAATCTCAGTTTTTAATTATAAATCATCATAATCATCATTATTATCAACCCTTATCAATCCACTACTGGATGAAAGTCTCCTCAAGTTTCTTCCACAACGGTCTGCCTCGTGCAAGTCTCCTCCATGCTACTCCGGCATGCTTTCGAATTTCATCCTCTCCCATGTGGTCTTCTCCTCTCCCTTAGAATCCAGTCTGAAAATTCGGTTGATGGTTCGTATTTTTGGCAACATTTCCAGCCCATTTTCATTTCAGGAGTTTTATTCTGATCACGATGTCTTCTATTCTTATCCTTCTCCTGATCCACGAGTTCCTCTTCTTATCTCTCCTAGATACACCAAGCATAGCCAGGAGAGATAAGAAGTCACCATGCTTCTTTCAGTTGTCTGTAGCCTTTGTATGTCTTTTTTTTGTTAAGGTCCACGTCTCTGCAGAATACGTAAACACTGGAAGGATGCCTTGACCAAATACTTTTCTTTTAAGGCATAATGGCATATTGCTTTTAAACATTGTACTGTTTCTTCCAAAAGCTCTCCATCCAAGTTCTATACACCGATTAATTTCTTCATCAATGTGACCCTAGCTTGATATCTGCTGTCCAAGGTAAATGTATATAACAATTATCTCCAGCTTTTCCCCATTAATCGATAAATCTTTATTTCTTGTAAAAGCGTTGTACATCACTTTTGTCTTCTGAAAGTTCATTTTTAATCCCACTTCTTTACTCATGGATCATAGTCTGCAGCTCTTAAAGGGTAGTTGCAAAAATGATTGTCATCAGCAAAACGAAGATGAGTTGAATAATCTCCATTAATCTTTATCCCTTTGTTTTCCCAGTTCAGTGATTGAAAGACATTTTCCAATGTGGCATTAAAGAGCATGGGGGATATAGGGTCCCCTTGTTTCACTCCATTACCAAATTTTATTGGTGCTATATACTCAAATAGCCGAACCCTTTTACTTGCATTTTCATAGATGTTATTAAGAATACTAATGTATGCATCTTCAATACCGCAGGATTTCAAAGCCATTGTAACTGCTGATGGTTTCAAGAAATCAAAGTCCTTTTCACAATCGATAAAAGCCATGTATAATGAGAGTTCGTATTGACTTGCGCTTTCAATTACTCCTCGCAATACATGGATATGATCTATAGCACTATAGCCACTCCTGAATCCAGTTTGTTCTATGTAATGTATACATTTTTGAATAAAATAACTTGTTGTAAGTTTAATTTCGGTTTTTGCTGTTTTCTTAACAACATATGAAGCTTCAGTAACACCAATTTTCACAAGTTTCTGCTGTGTTTAAAGTATCCAAAACGTGGATGTTGATTTTATCTTTGCTCCTCAGAAGGAAAGGACTGTCTTGAAATCAACATTCACATTTTGGAAACCTTCAACTCATCACAATCTTGTGAGAATTGGTGTTGCTGTGAAACATATTCTGGTTCATTAATGAGGCGAAACAACTCCCAGCATTCAGGCTTCCCCTTTTTGTTTTCAACAAGTAAGTATTTGTTGACCTCAACGCTTCTTCCAATCTCCTCAAAATTAAATTCATCCGTATTAAAAAAAATAAGGCATTAATCCTAATACGACATGCGATGAGAACAGGATGTTAGCACGTCAAATGAAAACCTCTGAATGCTCAATAGAAAAGATGTGATTTGAAAAGTAACTCTCTGTCTTACATTGTGGCATTCGGGGTGAGAGAGAGTGAATCAACAGAGAAGCAGGCGACAGGCGTTTGCCTTACCAAAGAACATAAAGCTTCTCGTGAAGAAAGTAAAAAAAGCCTTTGAGATACCGTAAAAGTGGTGATAACAGCGCCCCCACATCCTGGTAGGTTATGTGCTCTGCCGGAAAGCAAGCATTTAGGAGCAAAAGGCGTTAGGGGACTACTGCACTGGAGCTTTTTTTTTGATACACGATTGTTTGCTTCGACCTGATGACAATTTGCTTAGAGCAGCTTTTTTTGTGGTTGTTTTCTGACATCCCTCCCGTCCCTTATTTTAGTGAAACAAATATGCAATAACAATTAATATCATTATTTAAATTAAATGTTAACAGACATTATAGTTAGGCCCAAAAAATCCGTACAAATGCAGACAAATGCAGAAATCATACAATCCGATTTGCGAAGTGAATATGCTACCGAGAAGGTAACAATCACGTGCTATGATTAGCTCGGCAGACTGTTCTTTGCCAGAATTGAAGTCAACACAAATACGCATGCGCAGTCTGCTGTGGCATGTTGGATTCTGTCGGTTTGCCTGTCTGTTGGATTCTGTGCAATGCATCTTGTAATCCAGGATATGTCTGCGCTAATTACGTCTCGCCGAGCCTTAACTCTTTTCTCAGTTAGATATTCTTTAGTTGGATGGGTAAGCAAAAAAAAAAAACTACACTTTATGAGGAGAACACCAAACTTGCCATACATCACGTCCACACTCATTGTCAATGTTTAGGAAGAGGAGCCACCTGAAACCTATCCCTCCCAACAAAATGGCGGCCATAAAATTTAAATTACTTAGATTCTTTTAATTTATGGAAGTTAGGTGTCTATTTATATGTTTTTAGGGATGTTGAATTCCAAAAATAGGCTCTGAAACGTTTTTGGAAAGTCATAGGACGAGATATCCAACATGGTGGCCAAAATGGCCGTCCTAAAATTTCAATTTGATATTTCATTTGTGTAACCAAAATAATACCTCAATTTTCTCTTTCATTTTCTTTTCATCATAATTGCCAGACAATTACTGGTATTTAGCTTTTAATTTTCATTTTATTTCTTATTTTTATTTATTTATTTATTTTTTAATAATTGATATACACAGTCGAGTCACATTATTGTGACCACCTCCTACTTTTGACGTCAACAGCGCGAAAGAAGGCGCGTGTCGTGAGCTGGGTTGGAGGATATATAAGGTGTGCTGTAGGCATTCTGAAAACATATCATTCGTTGCTGTCATGGATAAAAGGAGCGATTTATCAGATTTGCGAAAAAGGGATGATTATTGGCTTTCGACCCAAGGGTGGCAGTATTTCTGAAACAGCGCAGTTTGTGAACTGTTCGCGTACTGCTGTGTTTAAAGTGTAACGTGATCTGAGAAATAGCACCATTGCGAATAAGCGGGTTGGAAATTGTGGAGCACCACGTGTCATTGACGTGAGAAGTGAACGTTGGCTTCGAATGTACGCGTGTGCGTGTGTGTTTGCCTAACCTTTCACATTTCGGCAAACACAGGCACACACACACACACGCACACACAGTCCGGGTCCCTAGTGGTAAGCAGTACCCCGGACCTTTTGATCCCAGTCCGCCACTGTCAGCATCATGTATTAACTTATTTATTCCGTTTCATGATGGACACACGATCCTTTGTCAACCTGCAGTTGTTTCGATTTGCCTAACGAAGCGCTGGTCGTAATGTTTTGACTATTCAGTGTATACAAATAGCACGGGATCTGAAGAAGGCATCTTTGTATAATATCTTTGTAAATATCTTTAAAGTTTTTGATATTTTGATATTAAGATATTTTACTTTCCTTGATATATTACTTTATTTTAGTATTTAATGGAAATGCCGGGACCCGGAGAACTTCAAAATAACACGATCGATCTGATAGTCCTATTGCACTCCTGCGGAGAGTATTTTACAAACTCTGTTTCCACGTACTTTCTGTGAAATAAGTTCTAAAACCTTCAACACGAGAATAAGAAGCACGCATTGTACGTCTTCTTTACTTTAGAAGGATTTTGATAATAATCTGTCAATGCAATATATTACGTTTGGTTTGATTACTTTGCAAGACAAATTGACATTGCTGATTTAACATGAGAGTTCTTTCGTTCTCGTTTCCGTTAGTTCGTTTTTTATTTTCTCGTACTACAATACTTTTCTGTCTGATCAATACTCTTCTTGGTGATCAATACTTCACTCGTCACCTCAGTGATCAATACTCTCCTCCGAATTTACTGTATCTTCCCAATTTATGTTGTTAAATCACGCCTGGCGAATTTTGATTTTTCCACGGTTTCTTTATAAAGCTGAATATGCATCATTACTCTGAATAAATTTCTTGTTGTGCGTGGATGCGATTCTTAGCATACAGTTAGGAAATTGTTCTTGAAGAATACTGTCAGTTTTAGTTTATTGTGTACCTAAGATACGCATGATTTCCTACGTAACAACACATATGCACCTTTGAAAATTGATGTAAAATATGTAGAGGACTAAGCTTTGGATAGAAATAGTGTTATTAGAGAACTTCTTGCTTAGTTCAATACATCGACACTTCTGGAACAACCGACGCCTGCTATGTACACTGAAGTGCCAAAAGTCATGGAATAGCAGTATGCAAATTTTTAACTGGTATAACGAAGTAAATTTCTCCGTCATTTGTGGTCTACGCCGGGATTCGAACCCGAGTCCGCTTATTCCGGAACAAGTCGTTCTACCAACTGAGCTACCTTCATTCTGATTGCTATCTGCCTTTATGTCGTGTGCGTCCTGCTGGCAGGTACGTCACATCTACCACCCCCCGCCGAAAGAGGGCCGGGGGCGTGGCCCACGGGTCAGCCGTGACCATAAATCGTTGCAGGCAGCCATCCGCTGTAGAACGTGCACTTGAGAACTCTCAGTCAATCTGGTGTGTGGAATGCAACGTCACACACATTTATTTTTCGAAGCGCTTGAGAAGGGATTCTCTGATTTTTCCTATCTCGCGGTGTGGAAAGAACATCACACCATTGCGAGATTTTGAACGGCCAGGTCATCCGGAAAGTTCGGGCACCATTATAACGAAGTAAATTTCTCCGTCATTTTTGGTGTACGTCGGGATTCGAACCCGAGTCCGCTTATTCCGGAACCAGTCGCTCTACCAATTGAGCTACGCAGACGTTCATTCTGATTGCTATCTGCCTTTATGTCGTGTGCGTCCTGCTGGCAGGTATGTCACACTGGCGCTTCCGTCGTATAAAGGCGTCGACGCATGCTACTATTTTTATCAGTTGCAAGGTGTAATCTTGTGAGTCAGGCTGTACAACCGCCAGTAGAATTACGGCAGGCCGACGTGAATTATCGGAGTTTGAACGAGGCATAGTAGTGGAAGGTAGACGGATGGGACAACACTTTCCAAAGTTGTGCGAACATTCAACATTCCTCAATCCAGGGTGTCACGTGTTTAGCGAGAATACCTCATTGAAGGCATTACCACCCACCGTGGACAGCGCAGTGGCCGACCACGGGTACTGAATGACCATGACCAGCGGCGTCTGACAAGGATTGTCCATGCTAACAGACAAGCGACACTCGCTCAAATAAAATCCATATTCAATGCAGGAGGTACCAGAGGCATATTCATAAGAACAGTGCAGTGGAATTTAGCGTCCATGAGGTATGGGAGCAAAAAACCAACCGGTGTGCCTTTAACACCACGACATCGTACATAGCGCTTCGCTTGGCTCGTGAACACGGTAATTGGTCCCTGGAAGACTGACAACATGTGGCGTGGTCCGACGAGTCACGCTACCAGCTGTTACGAGCTGATGCTGATAGTAGGGTGTTTGTATGGCGCAGACCCCATGAGGCCATGGACCCAGGCTGCCAACAAGGCACTGTGCAAGCTGATGGTGGTTCCATACATGTATGGGGTGTCTTTACGTGGCACGGTTTGGGTCCTCTTGTTCTCGTGAACATTTCATTAACCGGTAATCGCTTTGTTGCTCTTCTGGGCGACCATTTGCAGCCCTTAATGGACTTCACGTATCCCAACAACGATGGGTTATTCCAGTAGGACAATGCGCCGTGTCATCGGGCCCAAGTTGTCCAAAATTGGCTGGAGGAGCATTCTGGACCGTTCTGACGGATGATGTGGCTACCATGTTCACCCGACATGAACCTAATAGAGCACTTCTGGGACGTGGACATCGCCGGGCTACATAATGTCCTGCACGTTACTAGGTACGTATCCCATGACTTTTGGCACTTCAGTGTATACATCTAATATTACTTTTCTTTTCAGTTTCTGTGTCCCTGGGTAAATTCGGTTTCTTCTCGTTAAACATTTTCCTGACTTAACAACACATTATTTCTCCTGACGTGTTTTTAAGTTGGCATCCTGACAGTGGGTCAAATGTAAATAAGTTTAGTTCTAAGTAGGTGAAGAGAGATTGTAAGAACGAAATAAGAGACATAAGTAGCCTATTGTACGAGCAGATATATAATATATATGTGTGGATTACGTGTGTTACATCGAGATAACGCATTCATTGTCGTCTTGTTATTTCAGAGTGAAAAATATTCACTGTTGTTGGTACTTGCTATACATGAAATGCATCGTTGACATTGAATTTGTAAGTACTTATTCAATTGCTAATTCACTCTCGACCGTTTTCGTTCAAGTTTTTATTTAGGGACTTTATAAATGCTTAATTAAGTTCTTATCTTCCACGAGCAACAGGTTAAAACTTAAGGGTCATTGAATAAATTTTAGTCGTCAAATGACGTTAGACCTAATATTTTCACAGCAAAACTTCGTTAGAGTTTTACACGGCCAAGTAGAAAGAATCGCCAAAAGACTTGCGCAAATACAACCCTTTATTTAGATTAAATTAGCAACTTTTATTCACAATATACACTGCTGGTCACCCAAAATGCAACACCAAGAAGGAAGCATCCGATTGGCCTGAAATTCGCAGCATGCTTCGCCCGCGAGAGGACATGCAAACAATTAGCATTGCAGGCCACATGCAAATCGTGTGCACCCGGCACGCCACCGAGAAGCACTATAAAAAGGGTGCACCGAAGGCGGGGTGTAAGTAGTGGAAGTGTGTTGCGCTGCCGGACCTGTGCACGGGAAGATTCCTGATGCCTCGTCCCAGAATACGGCAGTCATTCCAGCACGTTTCGTAGTTCGACAGAGGACGAATAGTGGCTTATCTCGACAGCGGTTTATCTTACCGAGACATCGGCGCCCGTGTGGGACGACATCCAGCCACAGTGAGGTGAGTATGGATTCGGTGGGTGCAGGAGGGACGGACGGACCGACGTGAGTGATTGCCGCAGCCGCGGCACACCACCGAATGAGAGGACCACCATGTTGTGAGCGGGCATTGACGGCTCGCACCGCCACATCACAAACGTTAGCGCAGGAATTAGGGTGTGTTGCACAACAACCTGTGTCAGCACGTACCGTTCGACGTCGTCTGCAGGAGCGACGACTTGCCGCACCGCACCCATTGCTCCGATTACCATTGACGTTACACCACCGGCGAGTGCGGCGGCAGTGGGCCGTTGAACGCCGCACCTGGATTACGGAATGGCACGACATTGCCTTCTCCAACGAATCCCGCTTCTGCCTGCAACACCACGATGGTCGGATCCGCGTGTGGCGGCACCGCGGCGAGAGACTGTATGACGCCTGCATTATGCATCGCCATACCGGTCCGTCGCCTGCATTATGCATCGCCATACCGGTCCGTCGCCTGCATTATGCATCGCCATACCGGTCCATCGCCTGGAGTTATGGTTTAGGGCGCAATTGGATATGATACCCGCCCCCTCTGGTACGCATCGCTGGTACACTCAACAGCCACCGCTACATCTCCGACGTTTTGGAGTCTGTAGTCCTCCCTTACCTGCAGGACCTGCCAGCGGCCACGTTTCAAAAGGACAATGCGCGCCCGCACATGGCACGCATCGTGCAACAATTCTTCACGGCCCACCTGATGTCACTACTGCCGTGGCCCATTAAACACGTCTGGTAGCTGATCGGCAACCGGGTGGCCCGGCAAGCAGCACCCGCGGCTACGCCTGATGAATTGTGGCAACGTGTGGTAGCAGCCTGGACCGACATACCCCAAGCCCACATCCAAAGCCTCTTTCGTTCGATGCCGCGGCGTGTAGCTGCCGTTAGTGCCAGCCATGGGGGCCACACGAACTATTGATGTCTGCGTGTTCCGCAAGTCGCACGGGCCTGTAAGCTCAATCGTTTCATCTTTGTATCTGTTGTTATGTGTCCAGTAAATCTGGCTTTGCTATCTCGTGTCCTTCTTGGTGTTGCATTTTGGGTGGCCAGTAGTGTATATGTGTGGATTACGTGTGTTATATCGAGATAACGCATTCATTGTCGTCTTGTTATTTCAGAGTGAAAAATATTCAATGTTGTTGGTCTTGACCTGCCTATACCTGAAATGCATCTTTGACATTGAATTTGTAAGTACTTATTCTATTGATGATTTACTCTCGACCATTTTCTTGCAAGTTTTTAATTAGGGACTTTATAAATGTTTAATTAAGTTTTCATCTCCCACGAGCAACAGGTTAAAACTTAAGGGTCAGTGAATAAATTTCAGTCATCAAGTGACGTTAGACCTCATATTTTCACAGCAAAACTTCGTTAGAGTTTTACACGGCCAGGTAGAAAGAATCACCAAAAGACTTACGCAAATATAACTTTATATTTAGATAAAATTAGCAACTTTTATTCACAATATGTTACAGTATTTTAAGATTTACTACAATTTCACTGAATGTTTTTCTCAGCTGTATCAAGGGAAATGGAGCCTAAACATTTAAAAAACATTGTGACAGCATTTTTTTTCTTATGTATTACTTCTTGGTTCAGAATTTTTACTGAACTTCACATTGATGTCACAATGATTTATCATTTGCCTTCATAAAGTTGAGCTAAGCGCTCAATGAAGCTGTAGTATATTTTTAAATTAAGTATTTAATTCTGAATAATAGTGCTGATTTAATCTATCTCAACATCACAAGCATTGTAGATATAATATGTTTTTTAATATTTTAGCAATTGCTTATTCGCTGCGCACTGGAAAGTAAGATCACTATATTCATCAAGTATATGTAGTAACAGCTTTTATGTCAATACATTGATATCTTAATCAGACACCTACAACACTTATTAGTCGATTCAGATAAATCTGCAATAGCGACAAGCTCTTTTGTTTTATCATCTCCACATGTACAAACTCACACATTCGCCACTCTATTCAGATTCAAAATACCACATCTTTATACAACACTATCTCTATATTTCGATATGACTCATTGTAAGCGTTGCCATAAGTTAAAAGTTGTTTGGGGAAGTAATGAGTAGCGTGCCATTCAGTTAGAAAATGTTAAACAAAGTACGAACGAAGTTTACGTAAGAAAACAGACTCAAAATGAAGGTGAATAGAAGTGTACGCCACAAATGGTTTTGAGAGAACACAAGATTAAGCGATTGATGAAGCGAATCTAGAAATAGCCCACGCTGATATTTACCTTGTACGCAAGATATCAAGCGAGAGGCACAGCGACAAAGAAATTAATACGCGTGTAAAATTTGGTTCGTGAGCATTTGAAGGAAACAGTATAATTTTTAACAGCAATTTATCAATATGTCTCTAGAGAAAAGTGTTTAATCAATGTGTACTTCCAGTTTTTATTTGTGCATCACAGATATGGTCCTTAACGTAATATAACACAGACAACTGAAAGTAACATGGAGAGACGCATGCTTTTTTATAACCAGGAAAGCATAATAAAGGAACTCGTGAATCAGAAAACTGCTGCGAGTTGATGACATCACGATCAAGGTAAAGTCCTTGAAATGGCAATGAGCTGGAAACATTTCTAGAAGAACTGACTACAGTTGAACAACTGAAATACTAGGGTGGATTAGGTTGGACATGAAAATACCCAGAAGAAGGCGATTTGGGAGATGGGTGGATGAAATTCTGAAGAAGGTCAAAGTGATATGAAGGCGACTGGCTCAAGAGTGAAAGTTGTGGAAGACACTTGGGGAAGCCTCCTTCCCACAATGGATTCCTAAACCTGGGGAAGCCTCCTTCCAAAAATGGATTCTTAAACTTTGAGAAGCCTCCTTTCAGTAACGGATTATTAAACTTGGAGAAGCCTCCTCCCAGCAATGGGTTGTTAAACTTGGGGAAGCCGCCTTCTAGCAGTGGATTGTAAAACTTGGGGAAGCATCCTTCCAGAAATGGATTGTTAAACTTGGGGAAGCCTTCTTCCAGAAATGGATTGTTAAACTTGGGGAAGCCTCCTTCCACAAATCGATTGTTAAACTTGGGAAAGCTCTCTTTTAGAAATGGATTGCTACACTTGGAAAAGCCTCCTTTCAGCAATGGATTGTTAAACTTCGGGATGCTTCCTTGCAGCAATGGATTCTTAAATTTGGGGAAACCTCCTTTCAGCAATGGATTGTTAAATTTCGGGATGCCTCCTTGCAGCAATAGATTCTTAAATTTGGGGAAGCCTCCTTTCAGCAATGGATTCTTAAACTTGGAGAAGCCTCCTTTCAGTAACGGATTATTAAACTTGGAGAAACCTCCTTCCAGCAATGGGTTGTTAAACTTGGGGAAGCCGCCTTCCAGCAATGGATTGTTAAACATGGGGAAGCATCCTTGCAGCAATGGATTGTTAAACCTGGGGAAGCCTCCTTCCAGCAATGGATTGTTAAACTTGGGGAAGCCCCTTTCAGCAATGGATTGTTAAACTTGGGGAAACAAGTTTAACTCCCAGACACTAACTGCCAAGGGCAGTTAGTGTCTGGGAGTCTGGAGGAATTCGAGGCCGCTGTGGTGCAGTGGAAGCATATCCGGCGCGTAACTGGAAGACCCTGGGTTCGCGCAGCCCTGTCCGAGGAACTATCAACTTTTAGAATATTGACTATCAGTCTTTTGTTTATTATAAATCCACCACCACTAGTTCTGCCAGTATCTATCCCACGACAGTAGAAGAGATGTCAGTTTTTATATATTTGTTTCTGTATATATAGGAGACACATGAGTATACACTGAAGTGCCAGAAAAATTGTTACAGACTAGCTTATGCAAAATACATAGCAACATCTCATTTACGCTTACTCGGTTGCGTCCGTCAGTGCGTATATAAAGCGATAGACATTGTTGTCAGTTGTCAGAGCTTATTTCGGCATCAGAATGACAAGTAATAACGATTTAAGCGGTTTTCAAAACGGTGTCATAGTTGGCGCTCGTGAGATGGGCCATAGTATTTTGGAGGTAGAAACGAAGTTCGGATTTTCACGGACGACCATTGCAAGGGTGTACCGTGACTACAAAAATTCCGGCAAAACCTCCAACCTACGATACCAGTGTGACCGTAAAAAGACATTGCGTGAACGTGACCATCGTCGGCTGTCCAGATTCGTTTCACGCGATAGGCGTGCAACACTCTCGCAGGTATCATCGGAAGGTATCATGATAATTTTTCCGTGACTCACTTATAAACGTGGAAAGAGCGATGACCTATGTTTGATGTTCCTGGTCCATGTCAAATGTCTGTATTAGTTATTCACTCGACTTTTAATTATTTGTTCAGTTGCTGCTTACCATCTTTGGTGAATCCCCAGCATTGTGCGGGGCCCTAAGAAACAAGTTACCAAATTGGCTTGGCAGTCGGTGTGTGGGAGTCTGGCGGAATTCGAGGCCACTGTGGTGCAGTGGAAGCATATCCGGCGCGTAACTGGAAGATTTGATTCCCGGTGGCGGCCAAAGATACGTTTTCCGTGACTCACTTTTAAACGTGGAAAGAGCGACGACCTCTGTTTGATGTTCCAGGTCCACGTCAAATATCTGTATTAATTAGTAAGGTGTCGGTCCCCCTTTGGCCTTAATGCATACACTGACCCTTCGAGACATGCTTTCGACAAGGTTTTGGAGCACAGTGAGAGGTATGCACTTCCATTCAGTACATAATGCTGCCGCTAACTGTTGCTTAGTAGTAGGCCTTGGTTCCGAACTTCTCATGTGGCGATCTAATTCATACCATAGGTACTCCATGGGATTAAGATCAGGGCTCTGTGCTTGCCAGTCCACACACGTTACGGAATTATCGTCAAATCACGCCGTAACAGTCCTTGCTTTATGGCATGGTGCATTATCCTGCTGGTACCAACACGGCTCGGTTCCATAGTATTGCCACAGAGTTGGTAGGGCATAATTGTCCAGAATATCAAGGTAGACGTGCTGGTTAACAGGTTTCTCCACGATAACCATTGGGCCGGGACCATATACTAAAAACACCCATATACGAGTACACTGCCAGCTTCAAACTTGACCGTAGGAACAGTACACTCTAGTAAATAGCGTTCCAGCGGCTGCCCCGATACCCACACACGGCCATCAGACTGATGGATCGTGTATCTTGAATCATCAGTATATGGGACCTGTTTCCATTGATCTACGGTCCACGATAAATGTTTTTTACACCATGCAAAGCGTCGAGTAGCGTTCAGAGTGAAGATGAATGGCCTATGAGCAACCGCACGACCACGGTAACACATGTAATGCAATTCTCTGCGAATGGTGCGTGTACATACCGAGGTTGCAGCATTTTTATCCACCTGTAAACTGAGGTGTTGTGCAGTACTCCGTCGATTAGCTGTAAGGACTCACTTGTGGCTTCGACGTCCTCTATCACTGACATTTTTTTGGTCTTCCGGTAGGTTTTGCTGCTTCAGGCACGCCATGTGTCTTCCACTTATTCAGTACATCCACAGCAATTGACTTGGGTATGTTTAAACGCCTCTCGTTTTCTCATACGGACAACCCACTAATATAACAACCAATAATCTTTCCTTTCTCAAAGTCAGTTCTTTACCGCCGCAACATTTTTACTCAACCTCACAGTGCGATATGAACGCGGTCAGCTGCAAGCTTGTTTTTATACCGTTTGCAGCCAGAACGCGCATCTTAACAACGCAGCGGATCCCTTCATTTGCTTTTGAAGGGGTGTCCGGTGACTTTTGTCAATATAGTGTATTTCTTTTATTTCAGCATGACGTCGGAAATGCACATTTCTAAATATTTCCTACAAAGTAAGGAAACCGTACTGCACAAAAAAAAAAAAAAAGAAAAGAAAACGCATAATGATTAAAGAAAAGTTGCTAAGTCTAATGATTCATGACACGTTGCTTAGGCCTAATAATACGCGAAACGTTTCTTAAACCTACTTAGTTTTCCGGGAATTATTAAGTTTTCAAAAATAACGTAGCCTGTTCATCTTCTCTTCGAATCTTCATATTGTCTTCAGCACTAAGTAAAAGACACACGTCGAGCAAACACACTGCTTCTCGATCGTTTTTTTTTTGTTTTTTTTTATTGGAGGTTTAACGACAACCGTGAGCAACTCAATGGGCTATAATCAGTCGCCCGTCCCTAATTTAGGGTCACTGGTTCCAGGGAAGGTAGAGAGCCAGTGCCATAAGACAAACACAACATCCATGCCTCACCGAGATTCGAACCCGGACCCCGTTTGGACGAATGATCAGTGGCCATCGCTTAGACCACTGAGCCACTGGGGCGGCTGATTCCAATCGTTGCGGTTTTGGTTTATTATGGCCCGGTTGCTGACGTCACAAATTAAAAAATCGCGTAGGCTTGTTTTATACCGTTTGCAGCCAGTCTCTGGTACTCGAGACAGCTCTGACTGCACTTCAGTTTTGTTTTCTGAAAGTTCATTTTCTAACTCACTTATTTACCCTTCTCAGCAAGTTCCTGGATCATACTGTGCAGGTCTACAGTATTATTTCAAAGACCTCTGAAGGATTCCTTGAAATATTTTTTTTTCTTTTCAAACATAAAACGTAAATAAAGCCGGGTCGAAATCGGGTTAGGAACACCTTGACCCGCAAGCAATTGTCCACCCGGTGACCCGTTTTCGTTTCGGCCTCTGACCACTCGACCACCAACTGGTCCTCAGTTAATTTTATGCTACCAGTGGCTAATACAATATTCACCGGCACTGTAAAAATCCATGCTTCATTATTACATCGCGTTCAGCTCTACCGCATATTTAACAACCTCAGAATGGCCTAAATACACACAAGCTCTTGAATTGTTTAATACACACTCGTTTGAAATATTTGCCAACATAAAAAAAGTGTGAAATACCAGAGAATCCCGATTTTGAAAACACTTATTTTCATTAACCTTCTTTCTTTTCTCGCTTACTCTAATGAAAGCGTGAGCGCTTGCGAGTCCAAGTTTCGTGCTTTCAAAACTTTTAAGACTTTACTTCTTTTATCTGCGGCTTTGTGCTGATGCAGTCTTCTGAAACCTTTCAGCACATGCATAATAACAGGTGATTCTCCAGATTTCTTCTCTTTTAGAATCCTTTCACTTCATTCCGTTAACCTCCCTTTCTCCTCTTTTTTTTTTTTTTTATTTCAAGAAGGAAGAGATATTCGGAATTCCTTCGGAAAACTCAGCGAGATTGATAGACTCCGTTCTAATGAAGTTTCTTGGGGAGAGCGCTTGACATGCAAAAGCATGTAAGAATTTTAACTTCGTCGGTTGAGAGACAGTGTTCGCCGAAATTCGGCGTCTGATGAATGAAACCACGTGCGGCGAAGCCTTTCAAGTCAAAGGAATGTCTCATCTTTGCCGAGAACAATCGCCTTCTTTGCTTCAGAATACGCTGTCTATCACGCATGAAGGCGATCCACCTTGGAAACCACCGCTTCTTTTAAAATGAACCCCCATCTTATTCCCAGTTTAAGTGTCAGTGTTATCCTAAAATATCGCTCGCGAGGGTTGCTTTTTCTTTTGTGCTCGGAACCTGTTACAAAAGTCTTTTCTAAGGAATACGAATTGAATAGGGGAGTGATTGACTTAAGATTGCCAGCTCTTACTTTTTTTATTTCCAGCTTCAACTTAAGATACACATTCTATAGAAAAATCTACTTCGCTCTAGAGTTGTTAGACCTTTTTCCGTCTTTGTTAGCAAAAAGGTGTCTAACCATAGGATTTAAATGTATTAACGGATCAACAGATCGTTAGGTCGCATACAATTTTAATACTAATCTGATACTAATTGAGATACTGCCATGAGAAGAGTTGAAAAATCCTTTGAGAAATATCAAACTTCATTAAATTCTGTTTAGTGAATGAAAGCATTTAATGAAACATAACTTAAAAGCGACATTGTGACGTGCCTGCGCCGCAGGACGCACATGAGATAAAGGCAGATAGCAATGAGAGCACATGTCCGCGTAGCTCAGTTGGGACATATACTTACTCCGAAGTGAGGGGGAATGGGTTCGATGCCCGGCATGGACAAACCTGTGTTTTCGCAACATATATAAATGAATGTGCAAAATAAATGCTAATTACTGCTTCCGTTTGGCCTAGAATATTATAATATAACTGTTTTAAGTTGTTTGCTGATTTTAACTTTTGCGCAACGTTAACTTTAAGGTTTAACTTCAAAGTTAATCTCTTGGAGCTCACAGCATTTCGGATAACTTCTCAGTAGTGCGTAGCAGCTAAAAATCATAAGCAAAACATATGTATACAGTATACTGTGTGTGTGTGTGTATGAGAGAGAGAGTACTGAACAACACGACACCAGACGAACGATTCGTTCTGCACGCCCTAGTTCTTAAATACGCGCTGCGTACATTTGCATGTTGTCGTCCGAAGTGACGTCGTTATTTCATCAGATGACATTCTACCTTGGATCATAGTTTTTTTGTTGTTGTTTTTGTTTTTTATTGGAGGTTTAACGACCGTCGTGGGCAACTCAATGAGCTGTAAGCAGTCGCCCGTCCCTAATTTAGGGTCACTGGATCCAGGGAAGGGAAGAGAGCCAGTATCGTAAGACAAACACAGCCTCCATGCTTCACCGGAAATTCGAACCCGCACCCCTTTCGCGCAAACGATCAGAAGGCATCGCTTCGACCACTGCGTCACCGGAACGGCTAGGACCACAGTTTCTGCTGACCTAAACAATTCCCATATTATAACATGGTTCTCTACCGGCTTTCCTTCTGGTTGTACTTACTTTTTTCACATTCCGGCAGTTTATACTGTGCGCGTGCGTGCGCGTGCGTGTGCGTGTGTGTGTGTGATAAATTCATAGTTTTATGATAAATTCATTTATCAGCTATCCGGTGGCAACAGCGTTTTCGTGAGAATTGCGCAGATGGTTATTTACGCCGTGTATGACGTCATTTGGTGTAAGAACACTGTCGCAGCTCTGTCACAAAGCAGAGAACAAATATCTTGTTCTGTTTGACGATCGTTAAAATTGAATCTAATACATTTCAATTTTTGCGCAATGTGTATGGGGCTAACTGCCTATCTCTTGCACAAATATACCGATGGTATGAGAATTTCAAGGACAGGCGGGAAGATTTGGAAAACGACGAACGGCCAAAACGCCCGATTTCAGTGCGCAAGTCTAAACCCAATGAGAATGTTGGAGGAAGGATAAAAAATATGATGGTTGTGTGGCCTTGGGGATGCCGGAATGTGAGTTCGGTGTTAATTAGTAGACCATTCGTCATATTTTAGTCCAAGTTTTGGAGGGGGAAAATGAGTTTTTGCTCGTTTTGTTCCACATGCTTGTCAGACGACCAGAAACATGAAAGAGTGGAGTACGCAAAATAAATACTGGAGACTGTAGAAACAATGCCACATTTTCTCCAAAGCATTGTGTCAGGTGAGACACTGTGTCTTCGGTGTGAACCTGAGACGAAGCGTCAGAGAGTTCAGTGGAAGTCCCTATAGTCACCCAAAGGAAAGAAGATCAGGTTACAGAAGTCCAAAATCAAGGCAATGCCTGGGTGATTTTACGGTACCAAGGAGATTCTTCATCACCAGTTCATTCTTGAAGTTAAAACTGGCACTGACAATGCTTACACATCCATTCTGGAACGATTGCGGAAGAGGATTGTTCGTGTCAGGGAGTACGTAAACTGGTTCCTTCTTCACGATAGCTCACCCCACACTCAGCAGCCAGTTTACAGCAATTTCTGCCCTGTAAAAACAAGTGTGTGTTCAATCATTCCCCCTATTCTACAGATTTGTCACTGTGTGACTACTTTCTATTTTCCAAAATTAAAGCTACCTTTAACGGGAAACGTTTTTTTTAAGACATTGAAAATATACAAAGAATATATACACTGAAGTGCCAGAAAAACTGGTACACCAGTCTAATACCTGGTAGGTCCCCCACGGAAGAGCAGGACTGCAAAAATACGATGAAGCATGGACTCCAGTAGCTTCTGGAAATATGCTGTAAGTAATGCACACCATACTTCCTGCAGAGCGTTCCACAATTCGGGTGTATTCAGAGGTCTCGGATTCCTGCGTTCAATAGCGCGTTGTCTGGCATCCCAAATGTGTTCTATGACGTTCAGATCTGGGGATCTGAGTGAGAATGGCAACACCCCAAACTCAGATGAATGTTCCTCTAACCATAATGGGGCGTCCAGACACTTGTGTTTAGGTGCATTGTTCTGTTGGAACAGGCCCAACCCATCAGCATGAATTCAGGACATGAACGTTTGTACCTCATCAGAAAGGATGCGCGCATAACGTTGGCCTGTCACAGACGTTTGTAGACTTACCAGGGGTCCCAGTGAAGTGCCGCTAAACACACCCCATACCATTACGGACACCCCAACCAGCCGGTACAGTTCCCTGTTGACAGACGGGATCCGTAACTTCATGGGGTTTGCGCCACACACGAATCCTTCCATCTACCCGATACAGTTGGAAAAGCGACTCATCAGACCAGGCTACTTGTTTCCAGTCATTAAGTGTCCAGTGGTGGTGTTGTCGTGCCCATGCGAGGCGCATAGTTCTGTGACGTTCATCCATCATGGGGACTCGAGTTAGGCGTCGGCTCCCAAAGCCCATACCTGCAGGGTACGTTGCACAGTCCGGACGTTGATGCTTGTTGAGGCTCCAGCATTGAATTCCGATGATACCTGCGAGAGTGTTGCACAACTAACGCGTGAAACGAATCTTGACAGCCGACGATGGTCACGTTCACCCAATGTCTTTTTACGGTCACACTGGTATCGTAGGTTGGAGGTTTTGCCGGAATTCTTGTAGTCACGCCACACCCTTGCAATGGTCGTCCGTGAAAATCCGAACTTCGTTTCTACCTCCGAAATATTATGGCCCATCTCCCGAGCGCCAAGTATGACACCGCGTTGAAAATCGCTTAAAACGTTATTACTTGTCATTCTCATGCTGAAATAAGCTCTGACAGCTGACAACAATGTCTATCGCTATATATCCGCACTGGCGGACGCCACCGAGTACGCGTATAGGTGACGTTACTATGTATTTTGTATAAGCTAGTCTGTAAGAATTTTTCTGGCACTTCAGTGTATACTCATATGTCTCTTATATATACAGAAAAAATATATATAAAAACTGACATCTCTTCTACTATCGTGGGATAGATACTGGCAGAACTAGTGGTGGTGGATTTATAATAAACAAAAGGCTGATAGTCAATATTCTAGAAGTTGATAGTTCCTCGGACAGGGCTGCGCAACTCGTTGTCCAACTCTCAAAAGGATACAAGGCTCAGATTATTCAAGCTTATGCACCTACCAAAAGTTATCTTGAAGAAGAAAGTGAAGTATTTTACGTGGAAATTTGGAATCTAAATAAAAAAGGTAATCAGCATTTGAAGATAATTATGTGATATTTCAATGCAGGAATAGTGCAACAGCAACAGAATGAAACGTTGGTTGGTAAATTCGGTTATGGGAACAGAAATCAACGTGTTTTTTTTTTTTTTGATTGGAGGTTTAACGACCACCGTGAGCAACTCAATGGGCTATAAGCAGTCGCCCGTCCCCTAATTTAGTGTCACTGGTTCCAGGGAAGGGAGAGAGCCAGTGCCGTAAGACAAACACAACATCCATGCCTCACCGGGATTCGAATACGGACCCCTTTCGGACGAATGATCAGAGGCCATCGCTTAGACCACTGCGCCACCGGGGCCGCCAGAAATCAACGTGGAAGTACTCTCGTAGAGACTGCAGAAGAAGAAAGATTTTTTATCATGAACTACTTTTTCAAGAAAGTTCCACACACGAAATGGACATGGAAATATCAGAATCGGACCACAAGTGAAATTGATTTCATTATGTGAAACAAAAAGTTCGTTATCAAAGACTGATGTGCCCTAAACAAGTTCAACACAAGCAGTGACCATAGAATAGTGAGATGTAAGATGCACTTTAACTTTAAACTCGAACGTGGCAAGCTCATAAGACAAACAAAATGAGTTGACATAACCAACCTTGAAAAAGATCATAATACCTTCAAGTTGGAATTGAGGAACAGATTCTCTGCTTTAGAAGGCCTAACATCAGAAGAAGTGGATATTTCCCAAGTTAACAGAGAACTTGCCAAAGCTCTTATGGAAACAGCAACAAAAATAGGTGGTACTAAGAACAAGTTACATATGAAGAAAATTTTAGGAAAAGCAAAAAATATTGATGCAAAAGAGAAGGAAGGTGAGGACAAATAAAGACGTAACTTCTAACATGGAATATGTATAGCTATGCAAGACAGTTCGGAAAAGTATCACTGATGACAAGGAAATTCAATTGTGAACTAGTGAGAAAAACAAGTGAAAACAACCAAAGCCTGAAGAGAACACAGGGACAACTCGGTAAGTGGAGAAAACAGATTATGGCACTGAGAAAAGAAGGTGGTACTGTAACAAGAAATAGAAGCGAAATTTAGACAAGGGTGAAAGACTTCAACTCAAAACTGTGTGAAAGGGATGATACATTTATTGCATATATTACGGCAGGTACCAGTACCAAAGTTCCTCCAGGGCTCTCTGCAGAAGTTACACATGCAATTAAGAACATGAAAAGTGTAAGAGCTCCAGGAGAAGTAGGAATTACCGTGGACGTTATACAAGAAGCAAGTAGCGAAATTAAAACTACTCTCGCCCAATATTTTACAAGATGTCTCAATGAAGGGAAGATTCCTGAGGATTGGAACAATGCTACAATAATCATGCTACATATAAAAGGTGCCACTAAGGACCTCAGGAGCTACAGGCTCCTCAGACTCCTATCAGTAGTTCATAATATATTTACTAACGTTCTTACACATCACTTGAAGGTAACACTAGTCATAGCTCAACCAAGGGAACAAGCTGGATTTAGGAGTGGCTAAAACACTGTAGATAATATCCATGTTCTGAGGGAACTAATTGAAAAAAGAGAAGAATATGAACTGACATTATGCATGGCTTTTATTGATTATGAAAAGGCCTTCGATTCCGTGAAACCATCAGTAGCTACAATGGCTTTGAAATCCTGCGGTATTGAAGATGCGTACATTAGCATTATTAACAACATCTATGAAAATGCAAGTGCAAAAGTTCGGATATTGGAGGATACAGCACAAATAAAAATTGAAAAGGGAGTGAGGCAAGGTGACACCATATCTTCCAAGCTTTTTAATGTCACTTTGCAAAACATCCTTCAGTCATTAAATTGGGAAAACAAAGGGATAAGGATAATGGAGATTATTTAACTCACCTCCGTTTTGCTGATGATGTAGGCATTTTTGAAACTACCCCTTCACAGCTGCAGATTATGACACAAGAACTTGCTGACAAGAGCGAAGAAGTGGGATTAAAAATGAACTTTTAGAAGACAAAAGTGATGTACAATGCTTTTGCAAGAAACGAAGATTTATCGATTGATGGAGGAAAGTTTGTGACAACTGATACCTACATTTATGTTGGGCAGCAGATATCAAGTGAAGGTCACATTGATGAAGAAATTAATCGGCGTATAAAACTTGCAGAGCTTTTGGAAAGAACAGTACAATTTTTAAGAGCAGTATGCGGTTATGTCTCGAAAGAAGCGTTTGTTACGCTTTCCAACCGTAGGTTGAAGAAGCATATATGCTCCAGCTTTATCCGTCTGTCCGTCCGCACGATAACTCGCGTAAAAATGGTTCGATTTCGATGAAATTTGAGTATGGGGTAGGGGACCACCTGGGAACGAACCCTATTTAAAAAGGACGAAATGTGGTCAAAGGTCACGACATAGGAGCGGGATCTATTCAATTGCCTTCATGCGTCATAACGTACGTAAAAATGGTTCGGCATCGATGAAATATTAGTATGTCGTAGGGAACCACTTAGGGACGAACCCTATTGAAAATGGTAGAAATAAAGTCAAAGGTCAAGACATGGGAGCGGAATCCATTCCATCGTCCTTATGCGTAAAAATGCTTCTTACGTAAAAATGCTTCTATTACGACAAAACATTAGTATGTTGTTTCTGAGGTATACTAAACCAATTCCGTTGAATATAATCGAAATGGGGTCAATGTTCTGGACGCTGGAGCCAGGTTTATTCCACAGCCATTATCCTCATAACTTGACCAAAAATGTTTCTATTCCGACGAAGTATGTTGTTCCGGAGGTATACTGAACCGGTTCTGTTGAATATCATCGAACTGGGGTGAAAGGTCAGGACAAAGGAGCGAGATTTAATCCACAGCCATTATCCTCATAACTTGAGTAATGATTTCTGGTATGTTGGAAAGCGTATCATAATCAATGCATTGTATGATTTTACTAACTTGTTAATCAATGCATCCTGCTAGTGCTTACGTATGCAGCAGAGACATGGACCTTAACTAAAAAAGACATACAAAGACTAGGCATGCATCTCTCCAACTCTAAGAAGCATGTAGAGATGCATGCCTGTTGTAACTAAAAAAGATATGAAAAGTAACTTATTGGATAAGGAAAATGGCAAGAGTGGACGACATGATGACCAGAGTAAAATCACTGAAATGGCAATGGGATGTACATACTGATGGACAATTGAAATTTAGATTGGGTTCGGAGGAACAGAAAAGACCCAGAAGAAGACCCCATGGGAGATGGGTGGATGAAATTCGAAAGCATGCCGGAGTAACATAGAGGAGACAGGCTCAAGACAGGCAATTGTGGAAGAAACTTGGGAAGACCTTCATCCAGCAGTTGATGATGATGATATATATATAATTCAAAAATGAGGCACGTTCAACCAACAAGACGTCGCTACTTTCCAGATGTGCATTTAACAATTTGGCAACGGTGACAGTGTGTCACAGAACAATAATACCGCAACATTCAGTAGAGATTGTGGAGTTAGTAAGGTTGCGGGGGAACTGTGCAGTTGCAGAGATTAGGAATAGATGGCCAAATGTTGAGATTTTATTGCATTGCTCTAAAGCTTGATGAGATAAATTAAATAAAGCTTCTAGAGATGACTTCTATGTGAAGACCTATTAGTCGCCAAATACCTGTGGATTCGACCGTTCATGGAGTGAAAGGAATAATGTAAGTCTCTTATCTCTGGCAATTAGTTACTGATTCATTATTTGGAGAGTTGAATATATGTTCAACAAAGTTCTCTAAAAATATTTATCTAAAGACGGAGTTAAATAAGGTCAACATACGGTCATATGAAATTTAGACACCAGCCAAACGAAACAGCTGAAACCCCATTACTGCCCTCACACGGATAGAATAAATGGAGGGGGAAGGAAAAGGTGACCTTATTTGTAACGGAGGGTCTAATACCCTTGGACCGAGGGCATGACGTGCTCATTTGGAGCATTGCTAATGTTTAATGGTTCAGAGCTACTCAGACTTTCTGGGGCCGAACCTATGAGCAACTGGTGGGAAGCCGGTTGCTGTAACCAATAGGCTACTCGCAGCTCTACTGATAGTTTAGTACAACTGTAAATTATATACACTGAGTAGACAAAACATGAGAGATGGGTGACGGGTTGTTGACTCAGGCATTCTCCGTGCAGAATGGAACAGACCCAAACCTAACGCCTACGATAAATAGGCGGACAGCAGGGCTTCCCCACCATGGTATATGAGTAAAACGCGGTGATCTGAGAAAATTAGTAAACGTGGTGATCTGAGAAAATTAGTAAACGTGGTGATCTGAAGGACTTTATTCGTGGGCGCATTGCCAGCGTAAGATAGATGGGGCATTCTATCGCCCAAGTGGTAAGAACCGAGGGAAACAGTATCAAGATTGAACCTCAAGTACATCGTCGACGGACGTACCAGCGCCCAACGAACAAGCGGTAGCAGATTACACGCCATTGCTGACCGGGGTTGACGTAGATTATCCTGGCTCGTACAGGACGGCCGCCTGGCGACGGCGGTACAAATCACAGCCAGGTTAAATGTTGGAGGCACAAGCAGCGTCAGCGAGCAAACGGTACAGTGCACGTTGCTTACCTTGGGCTAATTGAGCAGACGCCATACTTGTGTGTCGCTGTTGACTGCTCGTGATCGGACATTATGCTTCGCTTGGTGCCGGGAACATCAATAGTGAAGTTCTGCAGAGTGGCGCCGCCGTCTCGGTGGCGCAGTGGTCTAAGCGATAGCCTCTGATCATTCGTCGGTAGGAGGTCCGGGTTCGAATCCCGGTGAGGCATGGATGTTGTGTTTGTCTTACGGCACTGGCTCTCTCCCTTCCTTGGAACCAGTGACCCTAAATTAGGGACGGGCGACTGCTTATAGCCCATTGAGTTGCTCACGGTAGTCGCTAAACCTCCAATCAAAAAAAAAAAAAAAAAGAGTGGCGCCGAGTCGTGTGGTCAGATGATTCCGTTCTTACGCTTTCCAACCGCTGGTTGAAGAAGCGTATATGCTCCAGCTTTGTCCGTCTGTTCGTCCTCACGATAACTCGCGTAAAAATGGTTCTATTTCGATGAAATTTTAGTATGTGATAGGGGATCACCTGGGAGCGAACCCTATTGAAAAAGGGCGAAATGGGGCCAAAGGTCAGAACATACGATCGAGATCCATTCCATTGCCCTAATGCGTTATGAATTGCGTAAAACTGGCTCGATTTCGATGAAATTTCAGTACGTGGAGGGGACCACCTGGGGACGAACCCTATTGAAAATGGACGAAATGGGGTCAAAGATCAAGACATAGGAGCGGGATCCATTTTAATGCCCTTATGCTGATAACTTGACTAAAAATGCTGCTATTGAGACAAAACTTTAGTATGTTGTTCCGGAGGTATATTGAACCAATTCTTCTTTTGAATATAATCAAAATGGGGTAAAAGGTCAGGGCACAGGAGTGAGATTTATTCCACAGCCATTATCCTCATAACTTGACTAAACATGCTTCTATTGCGACAAAACTTTAGTATGTTATTCCGGAGGTGTACCGAACCAATTCTGTTTAATATCATCATAATGGGATTAAAGGTCAGTCCACAGGAGTGAGATTTATTGAACAGCCATTATCCTCATAACTTGAGTAACGATTTCTGGTATGTTGGAAAGCGTATCACATCAATGCTTTGGGTGCAGATGTAGCGTAGACAACATAAGACCATGGCCCTGTCGAGGCCTCGTCGCGTCAAGCTCTGTGATAGTGTGACGAGCTTTCTTATGAGACACATTAGGTCCCTTAGTGTATCTGGAGAGGTTCTTAACCGCTGCGCGCTACCAGGATATGCTGGCTGATCACCTACGCGCTTTAATAGCCTTCACTCATCTTGTGGAAAATGGTCAGTTTCAGCAGGATAATGCGCAGCCCCACTGGGCCGCAACCAAGCGTTAAAGGCTCCAGGGACACTCATCTGAGTTTGGAACCACCCATTGGCCTCTAATGCCTCCGGATTTTAACTTTCTGGAAGTTCTCTGGGATGCCGTGAAGCTTAACATCAGAACCATGGATCCTGGAATGACGTCGCAGGCAGAGTTGTGGACAAAGCTGCAACGGAGGTATAGCTGGCATTACCTAAAGAAGCCCTCCGGTATCTAATGGAGTCGATGCCTCGACGTGTAAATACTGTTACTAGAGAAGGACCAACGCACAACAGGTTGGTATCTCAAATGTTTTGTTCATTGAGTACGTATTTCAGAAAACGGTATAGCTTTGAATAATACAATATCCAGGCTTGTCTTTTCCAAATTAGGACTTCCTAACGTTTTTTATTTCGAGGGAATAGAGTCTCTGAAGTTTTGTAGAAACAAACAAGTTGATACCTACATTGAAACTAGAGCTTCCTGGGATACAAGTAAATTACGTCTTGAAATGGTGTCATAATTTTTTAGTTATCACTGTACTTGATGACGCATTCCTGTACCTTCTTGTCCTTTTCTTTGTTTCAAAACAGTAATTTTCACTTTTTAGATTACATCTTCATTTGCTGCTTTGTCCTTGACCCAATTGTTTCTTAATTTTGGGGTAACTTCTGTCCCGCTATTAAGAGTGTAACGTATACCTTTTTTTTTTAACCTTCCTTTTGAGTTTCTGTGTTCTCTTGTAAATTTTCTTGTATTTTTCTCGTTAAATATTTTCTGACTTAACGACACATTATTTCTTTCCACAAGCTTTTGGAATTGGCAATCTGACAGTGGGTTAATAGGCAAATAAAGCGTTGTAAAAAGTTTAAGCTATGGGAGTGGGAGCGAGAGCTGCGTAGAGCGAGCTATTTGCGGAGTAAGATGTGGCGTGTTTTGATTACGATAGTCTGTTGGTGAAGGCGAAGCATACATTGACTAGTGTGTAGTTAAGAAATAATAGTTGATTAATTTTTACGTTGCTGCAACGAACGAGCAAAATACGATGTATTATCATTGTGCTGCATATCTTGCATTCTTGGAGATTTAATAAAAGGACATTGAACTAGTAAGTACTCAACTCTCTGATTATTGAATCCTGGACAGTGCTGACTTTAAAGTGTTGATTCATAAAAAAGTACACAGTTTCAACGCACTATAAAACAAGAACAATACAAGATATTTTATGTTACCTATAACAGAATTGTAGTGGCATGTTTCAAGTTTTTTTAGAGACAGTCACAGATGTTCTATGAGCACACCCTTAGTCACACGACACATATGGAGCCGGTAATCCATTTCCGCCCAAACGCGAGGTAAGATATCTGAATCAAGTGCAGTCATAGTAGCTGTGATGCGCTGTTTGAGCTCCGTTGGATCAACAGGAATGGGAGGGGCGAATACCGTGTACTTTACGTACCCCCACAGGAAAAAGTCACAAGGTGTTAAGTCTGGACTGGTGGGTGGCCATTGGGTCAGTGGCATGTTGTAGTCAGCGGCTCATCCAATCCATCGGTGAGGAAGATGTTCATAGACTGACTAGTCACGTGACACGCGCGCTATCGCGTACGTCACTTCCCTCAGTAGCGGTACTCAAACTTTATGAGTGCATCTACCTAACAGTTCGCAGTTGTGGTCCGTGTCTTCAACTGTTACTGTTTTACAGCATCTGGAAACTGTACACTTCTTTATAAATCACCCTGTATTTTAATTAAATATTCTGCTTCAACTTCTACAGCACATTTGCAACGAAGGTGTCTTGATGTATTAGTTTTCAAGTAGATTAGTTCATCTAGTAACCTTAAACCGATACTTCGTAAAGTCATCAAACCCTTATTATTCTATAATAGTTAAAAATCAGTAAGGGAGCAATATATAATACACTGAAGATCACAGATAAGTAAATACAGTATTGAGACATATAAAAGAAACACTTGTATTCAAGTAAAAAGATTGGAAAAGTTTACAGGGATACATTTTCCTTAGGGTCTAATAAAATACGAAATGTTCGCGTAATGATTTAGAGCATACGCGAAAACTGGGACTCGTAACGATGGGGGTCGGATATTGGGAAGTTGACCTTGAAACCCACTACGCATCAGATTTGGAAGCGGGTCAAACATTTTGGACCCGGACCCGGCCGTCATATAACTGAATCCGACCCGGACCAATCTGCTTTGAGCTATAAACTCAAATATATCATCAATGTCAATCATTATCAGTTAACTGCTGAATGAAGGCCTCCCCACATTTTTTTCCACATCGGACTGTCTTGGGCCAGTCTCTTCCATCCACCCACGGATCTCCCACGAGATCTTCTTCTGGGTCTTTTCCTGTCCCTTGGAATCTAGTCTAAAATTTCGGTTGTTCATCGGTGGTTCGTTCTTCTGGTAATATGTCCAGCCCATTGCCATTTCAGGGATTTTACTCTGATCGTGATGTCTTCCACACTTCCCATTTTCCTTATCCCCGTGTTCCTCTTTTTGCCATTCCTGGTTACACCAACCATGCATCTCTCCAGGCTTGTTTCAGTTGTCTGCACTCTCTGTATTTCTTTTTTACGCTTTCCAACCGTAGGTTGAAGAAGTGTATATGCTCCAGCTTTGTCCGACTGTTCATCCGCACGATAACTCTCGTAAAAATGGTTCGATTTCGACGACATTTTAGTATATAATAGGGGATCACCTGGGGACAAACCCTATTGAAGATGGGCGAAATGGGGTCAAAGGTCAGGACATAGGAGCGGGATCCATTTCATCGCCTTATGCGTTATAACTTACGTAAAAATGCTTCGATTGAGACATAACGTTGCCATGGTTTTCCGGAAGTATACTTTACCGGTTCTGTTTAATATCATCGAAATGAGGTCAAAGGTCAGGTCATAGGAGCGAGATTTATTCTACCCCCGTTATCCTCATAACGTGAGTAATAACTTCAGTAAAGATTTCTGGTATGTTGGAAAGCGTATCATAATCAATGCATTGCATGATTTTGCTAACTTGTTTAGTTAGGTCCACGTCTGTGCTGCCCACGTAAGCACTGGAAGGATGCATTGATCAAACACTGTTCTTTTAAGACATAATGGCATATTACTCTTAAAAATTGTAGTCTTTCTCCCAAAAACTCTCCAACCAAGTTTTATACGACGATTAATTTCTTCATCAATGTGACCCTTGCTTGATATCTGCTGCCTACTGCAAATGTAGGAATTGGTTATCACCAGCTTTTCCACATCAATTGATAAATGATCATTCCTTGTGAAAGCACTGTACATCAGTTTTGTCTTCTGAACGTTCATTTTTAATCCCCATTTCTTTACCATTCTCAGCAAGTTCCTGTATCATACTCTGTATCATCTCACATACATCTTAAGGGTTATTTGATATATATTTTTTTTTCTGTTCGAAAATGAAACATAAATAAAACCGGGTCGAAGTCGGGTCAGAAACACCCCGACCCGGCCCTTTTGACCCGCAAGAATTTGTTGACCCGGTGACCCGTTTCCATCTCTGCTACGCATGTGCCGTGAATCAAGTTTATCCTGAACATCCGGCTTTTTTACAGTAATACTTTGTTGATACATATGTGAAGCTGTTCGTAACAACTGTCAAGTCGGAAAACATTGATCAACGAATTTGCGTCAGATTTTATTAAAAACGTAGTGAACCTTGCAAAGACACATACCTAAATTTACAGAAGTCAATGGAGAGGATCGTATGAGTTGTGCACAAGTTTACGAGTGGCATACACGTTTTAAAGATGGTCGTGAAAGTGTTGAAGGTGATGAACGGTCTGGGAGTCTTTCACAGGAAAAGTAAAAACATTGCCGAACTTGTGCGCACAACTCTTCTGAAATATCACCGAATCACTATTTGTGGGTTATCTGAAGACTTCAACATTAGTTCTGGTGTAATTCAATCGATTCTTACGGACGATTTGGTTGTGAGACACGTCCCTGCAAAAATTGCTCTCATCTGAGCAAACACAGGCCCGTGTTTCAGTTTCTATTGGTCTGATTGAGTTCGTCGAAAACGGAGAAAATGTTTTAAAAACTATCATAACTGGTGACGAATCGTAGGTTCATGGGTGTGACTCCGAAAATAAGGATGTGTCTGCACAGTGGAAAACCCTTAGCTTTCCCAGCCCCAAAAAAGCAGGACAGAGCCAGAGCAATATCAAGATGCTGCTGACTTTTTTGCAATGATGAGGGATTGATGCATTATGAAAATGCACCATCAATCAACAAGAATTGCTACTGTGGAGTTTTGCGGCGTTTGAGGGACGCAGTTCGTCGCAAAGGAACGGCACTGCATGAGAGTGGAGAGTGGCAACTCCACCGTGAAAACGGGCTTGCTCATGCATCGCAACTTGCGCAGCAGTTTCTTGCTAAGAACCCCATTGCAAAATTCCGACTGCCACCCTATTCGCCAGATCACGCACTCTGCAACTTCTTTCTCAAAAATCAAATACCACTTTAAAGGAGAAAGATTTCAAGATACTGAGGAGATACAACACAGCGCGACGAAGCAGCTTTCGCTATTTCAGAAGATGGCTTCCAAAAATGCTTCGAGCAGCGGAAACACCGTTGAACTAAGTGCGTGGCTTCGAAAGGCGACTGCTTTGAAGGTGATGAACTTTCAAATCTGTAGGTCTAACTTTCAATCTGTAAGTCGTATTTTTCTTTTAATAAATCCAGTCTGAATACTTTTTGGATCACACCTTATAACTTCCCCCGAAATGAATTTTTAGACACTATATATTTTACCATTAAGCAACAATTCGCATCCTGTACCAGATAAATAACAGAAGAATGAATACCCTTTTATCTGCCACTTACTTCCCAATTACAGGAGAAAAATCATACACTGAATCATATAGAGAAATATTGCGAACACTCTCTCGCTCGCTCGCTCGCTCGCTCGTTGACAGGCTAACAAATGCAGCGGCTCTCAAATAAATGTGCAGAGACAGGATAGTAAATCAAGAAGATTACTTTCGCTGGTCCATATTTCATTGATTAACTCAAAGCCTGAAATTAAGCGATGTTACAGCCGCAGCAGATTGACTTCTTGATATCGATTAACTTCTGCGGATGAATCAATATATTTCAATACACCTTCGGCATTTTCTCTGGAGTGTCCAATAAGGGCCATTTATTATTTACATAGAGTACAAGGTATGCCTATTAAATAACTAGACTGACGAAATAAATTTACGAAACCAACGCATTTTTAAGTCTTATCACTTCGAACTACTCCCATTTCCGCGCATCAAAACACCATTGCATTCTCATCTGATATGATCCGTAGGTTGCTCGTTCTGTTTTTCATTAACTCAAAACGGGTCCGCCGAAGTACAGACTTATCCTAAGAGAAAAGAAAAATTCGAGAGAGTACCCTAGTAGAAATATGCACCTTTCGCATGCCAAGATCTTTATGGGTGTGAAATAAAACAAGTGATTCGAAAGTATATACACTATCTACCAACAAATAATTGGACACCTGTGATAGCAAAGGAAAACGAAGTTTATTCACCTTCAATAGTTGGTGGAGCCTCCACGAGTGGCGATTACAGCTGCGACCCTCCGAGGCATACTCTCAACCAGGCGTTGTACGACGGCTAGCGGTATTTTCTTCCACTCGGCTTTGAGAAGACAGGTCAGTTCCTTCACCGATTTCGGACGGTGGGCCACCCCTTTAGTCGATTCTCCAACTCGTCCCAGAGATGCTCGATAGGGTTAAGGTCTGGGTTCTGCGCAGGCCAGACCATTTGATTAACCCCATTGTCACCATACCAAGCCACGGTGGACCTCGCAACATGACAGGTGGCATTGTCATCCTGAAAGTAACTTATGTCCACCCCGTAAAACTGCCACAACGTAGGAAGCGCATGGTCATCCAAAATGGTGAAGTAGCTCTAGGCGTTCAGTCTACCAGGAATTGCGACCAAGCGTCCCGTGCCATACCAGGAGAAACACCCCCATAGAATAATTCCACCGCCGCCGAACTTCACACTTGGCACAATACATTCCGGCAGGAGGCGTTCAACAGGCAGATGCCGAACTCAGACCCTGCGATCCGAACGGTAGAGGGTGAACCTTGATTCGTCACTCCAGAGAACCTCTGTCCACTGTTCAACGGTCCACTGTCGACGTTCTTTGCACCACGTTAGCCGAGAAGCGCTATTGGACTTGGTGATCAAAGGCTTTTGGGCGGCAGCACGTCCATGACAACCAAGCAGATGGGCTTCCTTACGGATGGTATTTATCGAAAGAACACTCCCGGATGCCTCTTGAAACTCCTCGCGGATGTGGCTCATCGATTTGGGGCGGTTCTTCCGAATTTCTCTGGCAGCACCCGTCGGTCTCTAATTCCCAGTTTTGTGGGTCTGCCGGGTCGGGGTACCTTCCGACAGTCACCTCTCATCTTCCACTTGCCAATCACGTAGGCCACTGTCGATTTTGTGTATTTCAACTAGCTGGATATGTCACGTATGGATCGGTCATTTGTGTGATACCCGACGATTACATTTTTCTCGAAATCAGAGAGCTCCGAACTGCGTGGCATCTTGCATGCGACTGGTTGCGTTGTTGTTTCCCCACACGATATTTAACGGCGGCGGCCGTGACGTGTATCAGGACCGCAGATATCGTCGATTACAGGTGTGTCCAATTACTTGTTGGTAGATAGTGTATTTATTTAAGTACTAGCGTATCGCCCGTCTTACTACTGTTGTTTTTAAGCTTTAAATAAACATTAATACATAGGGGATGTTGCCCGTCCTATGACGGAGTGAAATTTTTAATTGAAGCAGATTGAAAACAAATCAAATAGACGCCGGATTTCTGTAAGGTAAAATAGTACAAACTAGGAATGGGACATTCGAATCCTTGAATCCCGCGAATCTTGAAAAAGATTCGAGATTCGAAAATTCGCATCTTCGCTCATTTTTCGTCTTTCGAATTTTAAGGCGCTTGGTGCTTGCTCTAGAACGATATTTGTTCGAGTTTTTGTCAGCATGACGAGTTCGGATATTAGAAAATAATCGAAGAAGATCGTCTACAGTGTGTAACAGCTATTTGAAATAAATAGTTATTTCCAATATTTGAGGAAATTTTTTAAAAGGTTTATAATGAATTAGCTTTATATTCTTTTGCTAAGCTAATTATTATGAATGAATAATGCTCTAAGCTTCAAAGTAATGAATTCCCAAAAGGGTGTTGTTACTCGTTAATTATGAACTTAAACAAAGTCTCAACGCTGGTTATTTATATTAAGTAATCAAAGTCATAAACCTAACAGCCAGACAGAGGTCTGACAAAACTAAGAATTGAGAAAGACTGAACTTACTGAACAACTGTTTATTTCCCAGACTCTTAGTCAACTAAGGCACTCATATATCTTGTACATAATAATGAATAAACTTTCCTCTTATAGTACGCACACAACCAACACAACTCCAACACAACCTCAACAACCTCCAACCACAACACCACCACCCAACACAACGCAACAACAACCTCACGTCTCGATGAACGCGCCTATATACTAGCTACCACCACGTCATGACTTACACTCATTGCCAGATCTCATTCAGCGGGTGAAACAATATTCCGTTCAGTAGGAAGATAATTTACATAGTAAAATAAAATAACCAGAGATAGTAAAATCAAAAGGAAAGTGAATATAGAGTATACGTTACAGGTTCTTAATCACACCACCATTCACAGTAATGTCAGAAAGACCATTCAGCACATCAAGTGTCATAACTGATGAAAAACGAAGGAGGCTAGACCAAGAGCGAATTCGAATGCTAATGTTTTTAAATAAAAATCTTTAATGGTTTCTGATTTTTTTTTTTTACATTACCCTGAAAGAGTTCAGTGTTTAGTGTTTTTATTAAGTACGTTTTCGATATTTCTTAATTTCCTGGAAGCAATTTACTCAATTTAGTGTCCCGTGTTTATCTACACTAACTCTTGCAATAATCCTCCCAACCCCTACATTTGATTTGATTTAAAAAAGGTTTTGGAACTTTTGTTATTAAAGAAAAATGTCAAAAATGTGAATTGTTACTCAAATATGTTTTTTGTCAAATTATGTTCAGAAAATAGAAATGAACCTCAAGACTCAAAAGTTATGTACCTCATTTAGTAAACGTAAATTATGCATTTCATTTGTATCTTCTTAATAAGTATAGGTATATTTTTTGAAAACTGTATTTCCTTAATTTGGTTTTCATTAAATACAGATTTCAAAATTTTCTTCTATTAAATACAGATTTCAAAATTTTCTTCAACTAAATACTTTTAATTTGAAGTAAAATCTTTTGTTTCCCTTTTTTCTTTTAATGATTCTTATATGAAAGATTCGAGAGATTCGAGATTCGGGAGATTCGAGGGATACGAGAACTTTTTAGGATTCGGATTCGGATTCGAGAAAATTTACGATTCGTCCCACCTCTAGAAAAAACTTATTCATGTTAGAACTAAAAAATATATGCTATTTATTTCCGTTTTCAGAAAGACCTCGCGATAAATAACATTCTGTGTACAATATTTGTTGTTTAACAATTGTACGTTAGAGGGGTTAGATAGATCGATAGTTTGCAAAATGTATAATATAATCAGCACTAAACTCAAAAAGTCAGTTAAGTTAAAGAAGTAAAAAAAAAAATTAAAGCGTACAAATTAATATTCGAATTGTGCTAAATTAAATTAACAAACACGCAGCTTGCCGTGGTATTAAGAATTCAATTCGAACTTTGTAGATCGGATAAATATATCTCCAGTTATTGAAATCCAATGTTTAAATTAGTACGCGATCACCTTGACATCTCAAAATGATCGCGTGCTGTTATATAGCAAGCAATCACTTTGACATTTCGAGAGCACACACGAGTTCATCGATACGTGCTGGCGCAACAATGCAGACGTTGCTGTGACGTCAGGCGTGTCAGACAGACAGAGAGATCTGGGTGTTTATATGTATAATGTGGGTAAGTCAATAATTAGCCGCAATTAGTTGTATTTGTGTTTCTGCTGACATTATTGTGCTTCTTTTGACAGAACTGTCGTTTTAATGTGCATCGAAAAGCGAGGTTGCTGTCTCATCACTGGTGCCCAGATTTGAAGTTGCTATGTGAATTCCATTCTCGCTGCCATGACGTTAACCATCGCCGCTCAGCTCTCCATTTCCACCAAATAACAGCAGCGGTGAGTGATCTGTTTCTTATGGCCTGAAGGTGTAATAGGCGCCGAAATCCATCGAAGACTTTCAATATAATATGGGAACAGTGTTTGGCCGCAACGGAGTGTCTACGAATGGACTGAAAAGTTCAAAAATGATCGCACAAGTTTACGCATAAAGAAGAGGATGGACACCTGTCTACGGCCCGAACTGAAGACAACATTGAGGGCGTACGTGACATGGTTCTGTTAAACAGACGAGTGATTGCTAATGAAGTGGCAAATCGTCAGCAAATTAGTCGTGGTTCTATCACCTATTTGGTTCTCTCAAAGCGGCCTTAAGGGACTGTCGATTCACCTTGAATCAACAATTTAAAGTAGCGGTGCACGTGTGGCTCGCCGCGTAGCCGAAAAGGTTTTTTCCCGATGTTATAAAGAAAACGATGGAACAAGAGCACGGTAAAGCAAAGAGACTATGTTGAAAAATTATGTTATCGTAATTTTCCTATTTTATTCAAATAAATGTTATAGCTACATTGCGGGTAGTTATTGACTCACCCTCACATTGTATTTATTCGCGTCACTCACACCACCACATTGAGTCACTGTCCGGAACACATTAAGCGTAATCTTATTATAAAACACAAAACGACTGATTGTCTGAAGCAGCAAAAACTCTTGAACGCCCCACTGTGGCATCGTGAAATTTGCATAGCTTATTAATACTGGAATTTCTGGGTCAAAGCAACTATTTTAAGATCTCTACGCTGTTCCGTTCACGAGGTTTGAATTAAGTAATAAGCTAATCAATAAAGTCAGCGTCGTTTGCAACGTCATCGTTATCTGAAAGCACGTGACTGCATTCATCGCCGCTGCACATCCACAGGTGTTTCTATTCTTTGAGAACTGTGCATAAAAAGATGCAAAAGCAAACTTTGCGAAATCTTAAATAAACGGGCTGAAATTAGTATCCGCACCATGAATTGGTAATAAGAGGAGACCCTCAAAATTGCACAGGAATCCGGTCAAATTTTTTAAAAATAGGCATGGAATTTTTAATTCATCATTAAACATACATATATACGCAGAAACGCTTAATAAAATTTTTGACGGCTAATTTAAAAAGTTATTTGCCGATTCAGGTGAAATTTGGAGGTCATGTTCCTATTCACGATTTATGGTATTCATCAAAATTTCAGCCAGCTTCATAAAATATTCGCAAATATACGTTTTTTTTATCCCAGAGATTCGCCTATCAAAGACGTCTGAAACTTAAACCACGTGATGCATTTGATCGTCGATAGCAAATTGTTAACGCATTTTGTTCATTTGGTGTTATAATGCTGTGTTTCCAGGACGCGGGCAAAGCCGGGTAGTATAGCTAGTTGAATCATAAAAATAAAAAATAAGGCTTACTAATTCCTGACTTTGAGCTGTACTTAGGTAGGTGGACTAATGAATGTTATTCCGTAAAACCAATGAAAGAAGATATCTGAGATATAAAAGTAAATATTTACTAAACTATGGCGCTGGCGAAAGCATTTCGAAAGTTTAGTCTTTCAAAAACAATAGTGTTAATTAAAGGAAAACGGGGAAAGAGCGATGATTTAGTCTATTTACATTGTCTCCACGTATTTGGAAAAATTTGACCAATATTTTGTCCACTTCGTCATCTGTTTTTGAAGTGCTTGGGCGTCTGGAATGTTCCTCGTCTTAAATGCTCCCCCCCCCTTACCGGTTTTTACTGAACCTCTTATGCAACGAAAAACCACGCGCACGTGACACAAATTCTTCCCCTTGTGCTATACTTAACATACGTTAAGATTCCGTAGGTGTTTCCTTAATTTTACCAGATAGTTTCAGCTCATTTCTTGAACTCAGGATCGTCCCGAAGCGTGACTCACAACACATCTACTACTTTTCATTGTGTCATCGACGCAAAGGAGACAATGAGGTAAACTTTGAATAACCAGTTACGGACAGTTCAAGAATAGTGGCCTTCCACAAACTTTCGACTTGCACCGAGTGTTTCATTCGCCACGACCCCAATCACCTTATTTCGTAGCCACATCTCGTATTACGCCGATTATATGAATTACACTGATGCCCAAAAGTAACGTGACAAACACAAATCATGAATAACGCAAAATCCACACTACACAATTTTAATGACAGTTAGTACAGACATACATACAATATATTGACAAAAGTCACCGAGCACCCCTTCAAAAGCAAATGAACTTATCCGCTGCGTTGGTATAAAGCTGCAAACGGTATAAAAGCAAGCCTACAGCTGACCGCGATCATATCGCACTGTGAGGTTGAGTGAAAATGTCGCGGCGGGAGAGAACTGATTTTGAGAAAGGAAAGATTGTTGGGTGTTATATTAGCAGCAAAACGTGCTAGCAGACAAAAGATATGGTTGTGTTTTAGAAAATATTAGGTATTCCAAGTTATAAAATGGAGCTATTTTAATCGATGTTCAAATTTTCATCCTTGGGAACGCATTAATTGGGAAGAAAATGTGTACAGAAGTTTTTCCATTAGGAAGTATAGGAAGCAAAATTACATGACGTCCACCTTAAACAACTAAGATAGCTTTACCAGCAAAACATATGCATAACAAATTCTCTGCGTCACCATGGCAGCAGGTCACGAGACCAGAATGTTCCTCTGTGGTTATCGTGAAAACAGACAAGCCGTTCGTTTCTTTCCTTTGCGTCTTTAAAAAATGCTGAAAAATTAGAATATGATTTTTTCTTAAATTTTGTTTTGTAACAAAAGGACGATAGTTGTAAGTTTATGCTATAAAAATTGCAATGCGTTATAATTTATAGTTTGCCATATATCGTTTTTTTAAATAGATCCCATCGCGAAATAGAGAATTTTGTGAAATTTAGAAATTTAATTTCTCGTAAACTAAATCGAAATTCAAAAAGATAGCGACGAGGTACAAAAATTCGGTCATGGCACTACATGCCTACAAAGTTTCGTGGTTCTGTTGCTGTTAGTGTGTCCGGAACGTGACCTGATAGCACTTTTTTGCTTATCTTAACTTTGAAATAAAATAGCTCTTGAAGTTTCGGCTGAATCGAGAAACGGTTTATTTCAGCGTGTTCTCCAAGCAATTCTCTACAAACGATGTAAATTTCATATTCTTGTGTTCAATACGTATTACGTTGCGAGCTAGGAAATCCTAAGTGTCGCGAATTTTCTAAAACAGCGGCAGTTACTTTTTTTAGAATACAGATGTCTTTTACACCGCTCTTGGCAACTGATAATGTCGGAATATTCAGGCAGTGTGGAATATATCTTGTGATTTGTAATTGTAATTATAACAAGGGGGGGGTACTTGACCCAGCACCGCGACCTAAGGTCTATTGTGCATCCCCAGCCCTAATATCGAAAGAGACCAGATGCACGAGCAAAAGCAAGAATGCTCTTGACTGGTACTAAAGAGAGATCACTTGGTTTCAAGTGATCTCTATTTAGTGTTCAAGCCTGAGTGCTGCAAAAATGTCACAGCCACAAAGAATATGCAAGGAAGTCTCCTCTTCTAGATGGCACCTTCTACAAAGTGGATCCTCCTTCACCCCAATCAAATTAAGGTGCTTATTAAGACGACAGTGCCCTGTAAGTAGATCAACAATCAGCCCAATATCCTTGGAATATATCTTAGATACACTGTTGTCCCAATTTAAAGTACGGAAAGTGATAGCGGGATAATAATCCAAAGCACTAAATGGTATGTTATTATATTCGCAGGACGTACGTAAATGGACACGAGAAACAAACACAGCCAGTGAAATTTGCATATCAGTGAACAAACTGCTGTCCCATATGCAAATTGAGTTTCGTGGGTAAAGTCTACAGGGAGCGCAAGTGGCATTTCTTGTTGACAGCGCATTTCAGAAGCGCTACAAATGCTTCCTTTACGTCACATACACGTGTATCCTAAATGTACGGTGACTGTATGGTCAAACACGTGTATCCCAAACTGTACGGTATTTTTTTCCCTTTCTAAGGTGTTGATAGGCAACAGCTTACCGGTTCCAATATAAGTTTCGACAAGCTTTCACGGTTCTTAAAATTGGCAACAAAAATCATTTTTGATGGCTACGACTGTCTACGAAGAACCCCTTGTGTACCACTAAAATCATGGACTGAAAACCACTTTCGCTGTCGGAGTTTGACATATTAAACCAGTTCGGGTCTGTAAGATTTCCGACGAAAAAACCATTTTCGGATATTAAGATCGTCAGCAAACAATTACCGCCACTTTCTAAAATCATCAACAAAAACTCTCTTCGGTTTCGTGGGGAAACAAATATTTGAAAAAATGTTTATATTTTCCAGGGGTATTTGCCGGTAAATTGCATTTTGAATAATCTCTTGTAGTCGATTGCCGTAAGCAAATGAAAACCTTTGAGACTTGTAAATAAGAAACTGTTCTTTTTTGTAACTTAAAATGTTATTCTACTTCGCAGCTTAGAGAAAGTGTGATACATTCCCACGGAGTTATCGTAACAATCAATGAAACTCAGGAGATAAATAGCATATGCTTTATAATAAGTGAAGCCTGCAACGTTAGTCAGTAAAGATTTATGAATCTCACGCAACATAAATTCTTATGTTCAAGTTGATGATATACATCATTCTTTTATGCAGAATAATTTAATGACCGAGAATTTAGTGACGCGAAAGATGACTGAAGAGTACCGCTTCAAAATTTCAGAACAAACAGCAGCAGTTTGCATTAAAGGCGGAAAATATCGCACATATCGTGCGTTCCGAAGAGTGAGCTTGTCATTAACATTGTATGAAACTCTTAACCCCTCGTCAGGAAAATGTACCAGATTATTTTAAAATGTTACTCACTGTTGCAGATGCTGTAGAAAGAGTTTGATGTTAAAAAGGATTTATAAATTAGGCATACACTGTCTGCGTAACCGCGCTCCGCAGTTGAGAAAATAAGACTAAACTTTCTATATGGACTTCTATGATAACAAAATTACCTTGTCTGTCTGCCTGCCTGTAAGCCGCATACAAAGGATTTAATTAAAATTAAAAACTTAAAATGTTTGCAAGAGCATGCCAAATTTCAAGTGAGGTTGTGAATCAGGGAGCGCGTCTTTGGAAATTCGAATTCATAAATTTTAATTTATTTAACTAGTTATTAAGGCTTACAACTTCTGTTGAAAATTTATATTGCGATGTTCTGTGCCATAGGCTCATGCAACAATAATTCACTTCATTTGTGTACAAAACATTTTCAATACATTTTTTTGCAACAATATTTCGCCACACTCTGTATAAACCTAATGACATTCAATTGCACTTCTGTGAGAGCATTACACCAGAGTTGGAAACGGGTCAAAAATTTCGGACCCGGACGTCTCATAACTGAACTCGACCGGTAACCGAACCGACCCGATCTGGACCCGTAACTGACCCGGAAAAATATGCTTTGAACTATAAATTCAAAACTCAATATATATATATATACTATCGATAAAAACATACCACTACAAACCACAATTTCAAAAAACATACAAAACAGAAACCCTAATGCCAAAAAAAATTAATACGAAGAGACGCAGAAAAGTATTATAACCAAAAACAAACCTCTCAAGCCGTTCTCATCAGGGGAACACCGCTGTGGATCATGACCTTTCGAAACCTCAGAAAAAGCCGGAATAACCGAAGACCCGCTGTGGTGCTCCCGATGTCATGGGAGACAACAAATAAAAACCAATCTATTAAATCACTGGAAATACAGACTTACATACGAAGACCATTTGACAGAAAGCAAAAAAACCCACTCACGTGGTCCATATCGTGACAGTATGCAAATAGGTGTAAGATGTGTAAGAAACCTATGAAAGAGATTAGTAAATAATTAGCCACAAGCAGCCCACCAAGTGGCATTTAGCAACCTACGTTATTAAATTTGTAGGGCTTATATTAATAATGTCTAAAAAGTGTAATTATTGACGAGTTTCGAAGAAATGCTTGGCTCTGGAATCAACAAGTAGCTGCTTGAATAATCTTGTAATAAACTTAATTGGTAGTTCATTCCTGCAAATTCTTCTCCACAGATTCCTCAATTCAACGGTCAATATATTTGAATTATTGCAAATATCCACAATCTTGTGGAATTTTGAAATGATAACATTTTGATATATTGAGGTAGAAATATTTGAATTCCAATTAATGCAAAAACTTATGGCAAAATAATACTTGTTCCTTTTATCAAAAACTGTAGTTAATAGGCCACCTTGCTGACTATCTATTACTATGTCCAAAAAAATTATTTTATTATTTTGTTCCTTAGTTTTTATAAGCTTCAAATTGGGTGGATATATCTTAGATGCCAATTCTTTAAAGTCTTCGTGTCCAAAAACTATGACATCGTCAACATAGCGAAATATCCTCCCATGGTTGGTGTCAAAATACAAAGCAGCCTTTCTTTCATACTGATATAAATAAAGGTTTGCCAAAACCCTTCAGTACTTGGAGCCCATGGGGATACCTGATGTTTGACGGAACATCCCCTCTCCCATGCGCACGTAGTTATTATCAAGACACAGTGTTTGAATAAATCGCCAGTCCTCATACTTCATATTGATTACCTCGTTTAACTCCTGAAAGAGCTCTTCACATATTTATGCAAGTCCTCTATGCCAATGCTAGTAAACAGGCTTTGGAAGACATAGGTATCTGTTGTTGTTATAGAATCCTTTTGAAGTGTATGTATACATTCTAAGACCGGCTTATTGCTGTTAATAATCCAGGACTCTGATATATTTTGCAAGATTACCTTTAATTTATTTTCAAATAGTGCCCTAACCTGGCTCCTATAACAATTCCTTGCCGAAGTTATGAAGCGAAAAGGAACAGGAGATTTGTGAAATTTTGGGAGTGCGTACACAAAAGGGAACTGCAAATTATAAGTTTTTATTTATAATCTCTAGTGCAAAGCCATTATTTTTTTCACGATCTCCACACAGCCTTTACAACCAGGGCCGTTGGAGTGGTAGCTGAGCTCTGTACCGACCGGACTAATTTTCCAAGCTCGAGCGTATGCTTGAAGCTGTCTGTTTCGTATGCAATGTGTAATCGAATGCTTCCCTCTTTCATTTTACAATATTGCGAGGTATTTTTCATAAAAGTCAGTTTCATATAATTCATAAATTTATTTTTTCAACGTAACGATAGTTTTTTTTTTATTTTAAGGAAACTTCACTCATTTTCAACGAGTGTACCAAATTACAGTCGCTTTCCAAAGTTTTGTACTGTCCTTGTCGTCTTGAAAGGCGATTGTTGAATTAACATATATTTACCCCAGTTCATGTCACATTCTGTTACATTTTTAACGTTGTATCTTTCCTTTCCGTTGTCCGAAGTTACATTTGTTTTAAAGAGGAAAGATATTTTATTTTACTTCTCGTTATTTTTAAAAGCGAATTCTTCCCAGTCTTGTGTATTGAACCCATGGATGAGTACATTAAATCCACATAGCGTTGCTTTTTTTTTCTTTCAAGTAATTAATAAATTTTGTACGCGTAGAATTCTCTTTTTTTTTTCAACAAACGTTTTTTTAATGTTTTTCTAGGACATTTGTTTCAAGCGGTTTAAAATTTTTTCTTGTTATTCACCCACTCCATTCCATGAATTGTTATTCATGGAAATGGAGTGGGTGTATTTCATGGCTTAATCTGATATCTTCGTCGACGTGGAATTTCATTAAGAAATTAATTCGCCTCTCTACATATGGATTTTTGTTCTTAACATCCACTAAAACAACATGATGGCGATAGCGTCGTCTTGAACTAACTGTTACCATGAGAGACACAGCAAGTGTTGTTTCTGCGCATGCGCAGTCCCGTAGCTTCTGTTGGGGTTGCACTGTTTGCCAGCAACGGGTTACTAGTGGCCCTTGCTTGGAGGCCCACAATTGACGGCGATGCTGCAGGGCCATCAACGGCTCGCCAACTGATAGCGCCGCCCACAACGGACCTCTACCGGGCCGTGAGCGCCAGATTTCAGCCAGCAGTGACCCATCATGGCCAGCTGGTGGCCAGCAGTTTCCCAGCACTTGTATTTCTGCTAGGTAGAATCTTTTACAAATAAAGGCTATGTTTTTCTTCGCTTTATCATTAGGTACCATGGTGGATCTCTCCCTAAATTCTCAAATTTGTTTTGAAAAACTTCTGTGTGGCTTGTCTTGATGTAAATACAGGAATTTAGAGATTCGTGTCTTGATAAGCTCCAGGGTTTTAGATATCCATTCAAAGAATGCAGGGTATATTACCTGAAACCAAGATGATATGTGCATGGCAAATTTTATCAAATCTGTTCTTATGCCAACCATAAGTTGTTCCCAAGTATGGTTTCTTTGAGTTCCGAAATTAGCACCGCGTGCTATTAGTGAACGTAAGCCATTGTCCTGCACGGTATCTATGTTACCTGTTACTATATGACCGTGGTGTTCATCAACAAAAGCTGCTAGGTCACTTTCTTCACAGTGGCAAGGGATAGTTGCTGATGATTCTGAATTTTTTTAAACTTGCCATTTCCTTATAGTTGTGTAGCTTTCTTCCCAATGGTGGACTATATTTATAACTCGTAACAATGCGTACTCCATGAACGGAAAGCAGCCCTCAGCTTCTCGGAATATGTGATTAAGTCAACTTTGTCAAACATCCTGTGCATGAACTGCACTGTGCAGTGCACCCTTTTGCAATTACTACTGTTCTTTAAGTTGTCTCCATTCAACTTGAACTGTAATAGATCTTTAATAAGATCTATTTTATGCTTGTCAGAGTATTTATAGTTTTCATGAACACTTCTAAGCGCTCTTATTTTTCTTGTATTTAGTCCAAATATTTTCTTCTTGCAGTAAGGTTCAATTTTGTCATGATTTCCATCTATGTCATCTAGAAACTTCTGGAAATCAACAAAACTCTGTCTCTGCAATCCCTTACTTCTACAGCCTCTGTTCTTTCTATTGCCCGCCGTAGTAAACGGTTTAAATTTGAAGTTTTGATAAACTGGATTGTCTTTAATGCTGATATCATTGGAAAGTTTTTTACCATTAAAAATTTCATTTAACGTGTACTGGTATATCGACTCTAATTGAAGCATAAATAAATTTTCCAACTCAAGGCGCTGTTCAAGATTTTCTTCTTGGACGAAAATTTTACAAAAATGTTATCAAAGCTATAACTCTGAAAGTGTGTTAGCTCTGCATCTTTTTCTTTAAAAAGCTGATGTCGGACCTGTGCCCATTTATTCTAATATTTAGTGGTCCGGCCGTTTGTCCGATATAACTTAGTCTGCTTTTTGTGCAAATAATTTGATATATCGAATTAGTGGTCTTACAGAAGTTGGTCATAGAACTTCCTTTTTCGCCGACATTATCAGGGTGTATTCTCTTACAAAGTTTGCAACGCAAGTCAGAACAAACATCAAACTTTAGATCCCTAGTACATATATTTAAGTCATGTTCACTACAAGCGGCTATCCCCTTAGATTCGGTGCTGTTTATTTGCATTTCAGTAGTTTTATTATTTTTATATATATTGTCTGTATTTTCTGAAAATGAAGAAACAAGAACATTTGGGGACCGCAATTTATTCTTTGTCACCTGTCCCTCTGCCTTAGACATGTGGCGTGGGAACAGTACCAAACTTTTCGGTACGACTCCCCGTTCCCTAGATTGGTCCGAGGGCCTTGTTTTCCCACGAGCCGCCCGAGGTAGTATAGAATTTGTAGTAGTCCTGGTATCCATGAAGCGAAACGAAACGGAAAGACATACATGTACAATTCAAAGCTCATAATGCATTGAAAAAGTCTTGCAAACAAAAATGAAATTAAAAACCAAAGTATCCAAAAATGCGCAAACTGCAGCAAATTTGAGAAATGGTAAGTATACTAATAAAATTGATGCAAGCTGAGTTATGATACAATGTACAGACGTAGGATTTGCACAGAAGCGCTAAAGCAGCAATCCGGAACGAATCACATCATCCTATCAATAAAAACATGCCACGTGTGCTTTTTTGTGCGGGACAGTCTTCTAGCTGTCTCCTCCCTGTCTGCTGGATTACGGTCGGCCATTTTGTCCGTGAGGAGGTAACAGTTGGAAGCATTGCAGGTAGGCTCTTACATTTCTTCGTTTTGGAGGATCTTTATATACTTCTTATCGCTTCTGTGCCTACTAAAATATGTTTGTTTCATGCTTGGCTTTCATTCAGCTTGCGTTTTTTTTAAAAAAACATATTTTATTTTTGGCCATGCGCCTGTGTTGTGCTCCATTATGGGAGTGCATGCTGGTCTTTAGAACTCATGGTTGTTCATCAACTTTCGTCGTTGGGCGGTATTTTTAGCAGTTGTACTCAACATAACCCAGCAAAAACAGTCTTGCTAGGCCAGCAGTATGTTGCCGCTGCCGAACCGTCAATAAAATGTCCGGGCGGCCAACAGAAGGGCCAGCAGTTCAGGCCAACAGTTGGCACCCCATCAGTTGTCATATGCCACAACAGGGCTATCAGTGGTCCATCACAGGCAGTAGCTGCCACAAGTGGCCCTTCAGTGGCCCTGCAAGCACGTGCCAGAAATGATGGCTAGCCTAATGTGGTCCGCTAGTGTGCCGTTAGTGGCAGCCAGCAACCACGTGACGTAACTAGTGGCTTGCCGAATCTTGTCCGCCAATTTTCCAGTAGTAGCCATAATAATAATAATAAAAAGCAAGGATAACCGCAGTCCCAAAGCTACAATTTTTTTCTACCCTTATGAAGCTTGTGAATTAACGCACTGCGCTGGGGAAATTTTATCAACAGACCGGGAAAACGCCCGTTTGCATCTGACTAGATTTGAACCATGGCCGTTGGCGTGGCAGCTGAACTCTCTACCGACCGGACTAATTTCCCACGCTCGAACATATGTTTAAAGCTGTCTGTTTGGTATGCAATGTGTAATCGAATGCTTCCCTCTTTCATTTTACAATATTGCGAGGTATTTTTCATAAAAGACTGTTTCATATAATTGATAAATTAATTTTTTCAACGTAACGATAGTTTTTTTACCTTAAGGGAACTTCACACATTTTCAAGGCGTGTACATACTTAAAGTCGCTTTCCAAAGTTTTGTACTGTCCTTGCCGTCTTGAAAAGAGATTGTTGAATAAATATATATTTACCCAGGTTCATGTCACATTCTGTTACATTTTTAACGTTGTGTCTTTCCTTTCCGTTGTCCGAAGCTACATTTGTTTTAAAGAGTAAAATTATATTTTATTTTACTTCTCGTTATTTTGAGAAGCGAATTCCTCCCAGTCTTGTGTATTCAACCCATGGATGAGTACACCACATAGCGTTGCTTTTTTTTTCTTTCAAATAAACAATAAATTTTTTACGCGTATAATTTTTTTCCAACAAACGTTGTTATAATGGTTTTCCAAGATACTTGTTTCAAGCCGTTTCAATTTTTTTCTTGTTATTCATCCACTCCATTCCATGAATTGTTATTCATGGGAATGGAGTGGGTGTATTTAATTGCTGTAATCTAGTATTTCACGGCTTAATCTGATATCTTCGTCGAAGTAAAATTTCATTAGGAAATTAATTCGCCTCTCCACATATGGATTTTTTTCTTAACATCCACTAAAATAACACGATGGCGATGGCGTCGTCTTCAACTAACTGGTATCATGAGAGACACAGCAAGTGTTGCTTCTGCGCATGCGCAGTCCCGTTGCTTCCACCTGCTGTTGGGGGGGTTGCATTGGTTGCCAGCAACGGGCCACTAGTGGCACTTACTTGGAGGCCCACAATTCACGGCGATGCTGCAGGGCCATCAATGGCTCGCCAACTGATAGGGCTGCCACCAACGGACAACTACCGGGCCGTGAGTGGCAGATTTCAGCCAGCAGTGACCCATCACTGCCCGCTGGTGGCCAGCAGTTTCCCAGCACTTGTGTTTTTGCTGGGAATGCATTCCTAGAATACTGTGTAAATAATGCAACTCTTATTTTTAATTTTTAAGTACATTTACCAATGCTTTATATTACGTGTTTTTCTCTTATGGCTCGTGCTTCGTGGGAGATGCTGTAAAGTGAGCTATTATTTGCACCTGTGCTCTCTGCTTTTTAATTTATTTTTTTCATCCTTTTTTGGTAGGTCTTTTACACGGGGACTGTCACGTTTTTATGTGTTTTACTTTGGTTCCTAGTTTGTAACTTAGCTTGGATAGTTAGCTACGTGTAGGCCTTGCAGTAATGCAGTGGGTATTTTTGGTACTTTTGTCTACAAATTTAATTCTTGTATTGCGTGGTTTTTTTGGTAAATCTGTTTCGTTTTGTAGTCTTACAAGTCGGGTACTTTTGACTTTAAGTGTTACTTTCTAAAATAATAAAAAAATTTATGTAGTGGTGTTCCCATGTTTCATGGAAATGTCTAAGCCTTTTTCACAATATTTATGAACTCTGTGCAAAAGTATTTCTGGTTTTTCTGGAGATGATGAGTATGGGTCGGGCCAGTTAAGTTAATAGATGTAAGCAAAAAAACTGTTTTTAAAAATTTATATGCTTAATTATAATGTTTCCGCACCCTTGTGGGCAGGTATGTTAATTTGGAATTTTTAAAGGACTTAATTTTACATCTATGACTCAGCAGAAAACCATTTTTAACTAGGTCCTTGTGCAAGTTGGTAAATGCAGAGTTTTGCTGGTCCTTGAGAAAGCCAAGGTTCGGCATTTTCGACACTCTGCATCTCGGTTTTATTTTTTTCTCCCTGCCTGTTGGCTTTGAGTTGCATCTTTTATATTATTTTTAATTTTTTATTCATTTTACTTTAAGTATTTTTGTTTTTTTTCTTTTTTTCTGCTTTGTTGGTTAATATTTCTGAGGGTTCTTCACCGCTGCTTTTGCGCGTTTTGGTCTTCCGAATATAAGCACGTAAAAACTTTTATTTTTTATTTTAAAATTTAGTTTTTTGCTCTAGTTTTCTTTTAAGTTATATATATGTATATACACTAAAGAGCAATTGAATTAGAGACAGCTGGCGTTATGCAAATGTGGCGCTGTGGGCGGCCCTGTAAACGAGATCGACATGACGTATACAGCGATCCGACAATATAAGGAGTGATGCAACGGGAATCAGTAAGAGTCGGACGCAGTATGGGTAAGACGATCTAAGCACATTTGATCGTGGGCAAATTGTCGGGGCCCGACGAATGGGTCACTCCATCTCAGAAGTCATGCAGGCACTGGAATTTTCACGAGTCACTGTGTCACGGGTGCACCGTGAGTACATCGAATCCGGTAAAACCATCCCTGCAAGGGCCAACTACCGTGGACAACAGCGTGTGGATGAGCGGGTTCATCGTAGGATAGCTCGCATTGTAACAGCGGATAGACGGGCCACAGTGCACGAAATCACTCGGCAATTTAACGCTGGTGCACAAAAACGTGTAAGCAGACACAGCATCCAGAACCATCTCCTCGCTATGGGGTACAGAAGCCATCGTCCCACGAGGGTACCGCTGCTGACCGCACATCACAGGGTAAAAAGATTAGCATGGGCGCGGGAAAATCGCCACTGGACCCTAGACATGTGGGAAAATATTGCCTGGACTGATGAGTCGAGATTCACGTTGGTACATGCGGATGGCAGGATACGAGTACGGCACAACCACATGAAGCGATGGATCCTTCTTGCCAGCAGGGTACTCTTCAAGCTGGTGGGGGTAGTATTCTCGTTTAGGTACTGTTTACGTGGACTGAAATGGGACCCCTGATACGTGTGACATCGTCCCTCACAGGTCAACGTTACCGGAATATCCTGGACCACCATTTGCTCCCGTTTGTGCGTCTTCAACACCCCACTGGGGACCTCATCCTCCAACAAGACAATGCACCATGCCATCACTCCCGAATTCTATCCGAATGGTTGGATGAACACTCCACCGACGTGACCTCACTTCCTTGGCCAGCTAGGTTCCCTGACCTCAATCCCATCGAGTACATCTGGGATGCCTTCGAGAGAATATGACGTAGAAGTATTTTCGTACTTCTACGTTATTTCAAAGATATAACCATTAGATGAAATAATTTCTAAAGTAAACCTTAAAGGCCAGACGAAACATGTAAGCAACAAAAGTCAAACTTACGGAAAAGATGCTTTATTCAGGATGCAGCCAACACATCGTAACATAGCATATCATATTGCATTAGACTCTCCACACACCACACAGCTCTTAACACAACGCTCTACAACACAACGCTCACCTTGCAACACTTCTCCAAGCAACGCTCACTTTTACAACGCTCTCTTTACAACGCTCGGCAAGAAACAGTTTAGTCGTCGTTTTTATCTCTCGTTCTAATCTTATCTCAGGCATACGTCACGTTCATCCAACCTCAATTATGTTTTCAACAGTATTCGTTTGAGAGAAAAGATATTACGCTAAGAGTGAAGAATAACTGAGAATAAACTCAAGATTTACATAGGGAAAGAAACTAAAAAGAAAAGTTAATTTAGAATATACGTCACAAGAGATATTCGAGGCTCTGATCCCCTACATCAAATCTTCGTGAACTGTGGGAGCTTTTTCAGGGGTCGTGGATCTGCATGGCTTCCCAACGCTTCCGATTTCTTATCGAGTCCATGCCGAGGCGAATCGCCGCCGTCATCAGGACGAAACGTTTCAAAATCACTTTATTATTATTTCTCATAAGGAAACATAAGAGGGAGACGTACAGTATTGGGCGTCTCACTGGGAAATAATACAAAACTGTTAAAACATGATGGTATATACACTGCAATGACAATGGGGATGAATAACAAATGCTGCAAGCAAAGCTTATTGAATAAAAATTGCAGAAGTGACAGAGAGAAACACATCGTGTCACATGACATTGGCTGGGCATGATTTACAGGATAACACAGGCGAAACAATAGTACACAATTAGAAATAGAACAGCACAAACACAGCCGTGAAGGTAAAACATTACAAACATGATATATATATATATGGGATGTAAGGTCAGGTGATGCGTAACATCACAGCCTCTCCTTGACAAATGTCAACCCCGCCTTCTCGTGGTGCATCCTGTTCACACTAAAGGGGCTCTGACGACCGCCAATAGCGGTATAACTATACCATCGGGATTAGAGGAAATTCTATCCCACACTCACCAACCCGCTTGGCCAGCGTGGTGAGTTATGGCCAAACCCCTCCAAAATGATTCCACAACTTAAATCTTGGCCCTCAGTCTCCGGCAGCTGGAATGTACCTGGCCAAGGCAGCGGCCAGTGCGACATGAAGGCAGAGGGTGCTAAGAATCCCCGGAGGACCTGACTAGGCTGCCATCTGATGCTGACCTTGGCTACGTACAATGCACGCTCCCTATCTTCTGATTCAAGGCTTCTTGAATTGGAAGAGGAACTACAAAGGATCAAGTGGGACATCGTGGGGCTAAGTGAGGTAAGGAGAAAAGGAGAAGATCTCATCTAACTGAAAAGTGGACATCTCTTCTACTATCCTGGGACAGATACTGGCAGAGCTAGTGGTGTTGGATTTATAATAAACAAGAAACTGAAGGATAAAGTTGTAGAAGTTGAAAGTTCCTCTGACAGAGCTGCACGACTTGTTATCCAACTCTCGAAAAGATACCAGGCTCAGATTATTCAAACTTATGCGCCCACCACAAGTCATCCTGAAGAAGAAATTGAAGAATTTTATGAGGAAATTTGTCATCTAAATAATAAAGGTAAGCAGAACTTGAAAATAATTATGGGAGATTTCAATGCAAAAATAGGGCAACGGCAACAGAATGAAACTTCAGTAGGTAAATTCGGTCACGGCAACAGAAACCAGCGTGGAAATACTCTCGTAGAGTTTGCAGAGGCAGAAGGGTTTTTCATCTTGAACTCCTTCTTCAAGAAAAAGCCACACAGGAAATGGACATGGAGACATCCAAATGGCACGACAAGTAAAATTGATTTTATTATGTGTAACAAAAAATTCGTCATAGAAGACTGCAGTGTGCTAAACAAGTTCAACACAGGTAGTGACCATAGATTGGTGAGATGTAAGATGCACCTCAACACTAAACTTGAACGTGGCAAGCTCATAAGACAAACAAAATCTATTGACATAACCAACCTTAAAAAACACCATAATACCTTCAAGTTGGAACTGAAGAACAGGTTCTCTGCTTTAGAAGGCCTAACATCGGAAGAAGTGGACATCTCTGAAGTTAACAGAAAAGTAACCAAAGCTGTTATGGAAACAGCAACAAAATTAGCTGGGTCTAAGCACAAGTTGCATGTAAATAAATTATCAGGAAAAACGAAAATGTTGATGCAAAAAAGAAGAGAGATGAGGACAACTAAAGAAGATGTGACTTCCAAAGTGGAATATATAAAGCTATGCAAGACAGTAAGAAAAAGTATCACTGAAGACGTAAGAAAATTCAACTGTGAACTAGTGAAGAAAGCAATTGAAAACAACCAAAGCCTAAAGATAGCAAAGGGACATCTCAGTAAGGGAAGAAAACAGATTATGGCACTGAGAAAAGAAGATGGGTCTGTAACAAGAAATAGAGGCGAAATTTTGACAAGAGTGAAAGATTTCTACTCCAAATTATATGAAAGGGATGATACATGCACTCCAGACGTCATGAAAGATACAAGTACCAGAGTTCCTCCAGTCCTTCCAGCTGAAGTTGCACATGCAATCAAGAACATGAAGCGGGGAAAAGCTCCAGGAGAAGATGGAATTACTGTAGTCATCATACAAGAAGCAAGTGGAGAAATCGAAACAGTACTCGCCCAAATTTTCACTCGATGCCTTAATGAAGGAAAGATTCCTGAGGATTGAAACACCGCTACAATGATCCTGCTACATAAGAAAGGTGACATTGAGGATCTTGGAAACTACAGACCTATCAGCCTCCTATCAGTAGTTTATAAAATCTTCACTAAAGTTCTTTCAGACCGCTTGAAGGTAACACTGGATATGGCTGAACCGAGAGAACAAGCTGGATTCAGGAGTGGCTACAGCACAATAGATCATATCCACGTGCTGAGAGAACTAATTGAAAGAGCGAGGGAATATGAACTTCCATTGTGCATGGCTTTTATCGATTATGAAAAAGCCTTTGATTCGGTGAAACCATCAGCAGTTACAATGGCTCTGAAAACCTGCGGTATTGAAGATGCATACATTAATATTATTAATAACATCTATGAAAATGCAAGTGTAAAGATTAGGCTGTTTGAAAATACAACACACGTAAAAATTGGAAAGGGAGTGAGACAAGGTGACACCATATCTCCGAAGCTCTTTAATGCCACTTTGGAGGGTGTTTTTCAGTCGCTGAGCTGGAAAAACAAGGGGATAAAGATTAATGGAGATTATCTAACCCACCTTCGTTTTGCTGATGACGTAGTCATTTTTGCAACTACCCCATCAGAGCTGCAGAGTATGATCCAGGAACTTGCTGACAAGAGTAAAGAAGTGGGATTAAAAATGAACTTTCAGAAGACAAAAGTGATGTTCAATGCTTTTACAAGAAATGAAGATTGATCGATTGATGGAGAAAAGCTGGAGATAACAGACACGTACGTTTATCTTGGACAGCAGATATCAAGTGAGGGTCACATTGATGAAGAAATTAATCGGCGTACAAAACTTGCCTGGAGAGCTTTTGGAAGAAACAGCATAATTTTCAAGAGCAATATGCCATTATGTATTAAAAGAAAAGTGTTTGATCAATGCATCCTTCCAGTGCTTACGTATGGTGCAGAGACGTGGACCTTAACTAAAAGAGACATACAAAGGCTGCAGACAACTCAAAGAAGCATGGAGAGGTGCATACTTGGTGTAACCAGGAGAGATAAGAAGAGGAACTCGTGGATCCGAAAAATGACAAGAGTGGAAGACATCATGATCAGAGTTAAAATCCCTGAAATGGCAATGGGCTGGACATACTGCCAGAAGGACAGATCATCGATGGACAGCCGAAATTTTAGATTGGATTCCAAGGGACAGGAAAAGACCCAGAAAAAGACCACATGGGAGATGGGTGGATGAAATTCGAAAGTATGCAGGGGTGACATGGAGGAGACTGGCACAAGACAGACCGTTGTGGAGGAAACTTGGGGAGACCTTCGTCCAGCAGTGGATTGATAATTGTTGACAATGATAATGATGATGATGATATATATATATATATATATATATATATATATATATACTTAAGAGCAAAACTGAAGACTGAGGAAAAACTTTAGAATTTAAAACGAAGGTTGCAAAAAAACCTGAAAATCAAAACGCGCAACGCAGCAGTTTTGAAAATTCAGAATTCACATTCTATAAAGAAGATACCTAAGCAAAAAAATGCAAATATAATTTTGACTCACACCTAGTACAACATAGAAAAGGTTATGTATTTACCTGTGTGAGTAAAAGGAGAAAAGACAAAAAAAAAAAAAAAAAAAAAAAATAAAATAAAACAACTGAATGTAGAAGGTGTCGAGAATACTGAGCCTTGGCTTTATCAAGGACCAGCAAAAACTCTGCATTTTCTCACTTCCACAAAGACCTAGTTGGAAATGGGTTTCTGCAAGGCCATAGATGCAAGTAACATTCCCACCTAAAATAGTTTAAAACATATATATATAAGTCATGTCCTCCGTAGAGTTGCATGACCTAGCACTAGTTAACAATTTCGCTTGCATCCATTAACCTTCATGGCCCGACCCATGCTCTTCATCTGTTACTATTAAACAGAGAGAAGAAGATTAAAGAGAACTCAAGCTGTGAGAGTGACATAATAATTAGAAATGATTTTCAGCCATAACCAAATTCCAAGTTCGTTTGAGAGAGAATTTAAACCTGAAAATCAATGCAAAAGAAATCCAAATTTTACATTGCAATTAAAAAAGGAAATGTTAATTTTTAACGAACAGATTTTTGAAAGAAAACTTGAGTCTAAAACCCCCTACTCTACAACTTATGACAGCACGAAAACGAGAATAAGTTAAAGATAATAATTAACTAAAGAAAACTTTGTGAAAGTTATATACCTTAAACAGTTAGTTGCAATATGTACAAAGTATTTCAGCAGTGCTTTAAGTGCATAATTAATTAGTTATTAAGAACTTAACTACTTTGAAAAAACAGCGCAGAGACAGCGCATAGAAAAGGAACAAGCTTAGCCATCTTCTGTTCCTAGGTACCCCAAAAGACGCTCAAAGTTACAAAGAAAAGAAAGAGTTAAAACCCGCAAAAATGTTAACAGACAAACCAATGCCTAAAAGCTGAAAAGCTAAAAAACGACAGAGAATAAGTACAAACATTGAACTTATAAAACCTAGAACCCAAAAACAAGGAAGAGAGCTTACCTCTTGTGTGACAAAAACTATTCTCCTCACAAGAGAAGAACATGGCTGACCTCTTCTGCCACTCCCCAGACGCTGGGGGGCAGTGAGGGTGGGGCTGATGGCCTCCTTATACAGCAAGAAAACAGTAAACAAGTTCTTTAATTCAGGAGTGTACCCCTCCACAAACGCCAACCAGTACTCTACCTTTGAATTAGAGCATTTCCATACTCATGGTTTTGACAAAGTGAAAATAGAGGTACTACATATTATCCCTGACCTCTATGCTCGGCTAGAAACTGAATCCCTTGAAATTTTGCAGCATCAGTCTCTTTATCCCTATGGCCTTAATTCCACTCTATCTGACAATAAGCATAATCAGCATAAATTTTCAATTCGTGAACTCTTCTTTCTTGTTAATAATAAGAGCTGCTCTAGAGGTAATAGAGGACAGAGGTTATTTCGCACATCAAGCAAAGTTGATTTTGCTAACTTGCTAAAAACTCTGGAAAGCTTTAAAACTGGCACTAATTTTGTTAAAAATACTTACAAAATTCTCAAGTCCTTCAAGCACTCTGTCCTTAAAAGTTTTTTCAAATTCTGGAAGGAAACTGCTGACCATGTTGATAAGCATGTTTTTGCTTTGGTTCTGGACATTCTTAAACATATTCTTAAAGATAAAATTTCTCTTAAAGAATTTTCCAGTAATTTTGTTACCATCAGGTTCCTAAATAAAGCCTACGATAATCTCAATGTTAGGAAGCTGTTCTACAATAATGCAATTTTTTTTTCCCATCCACAGGCACCAGTCTATTGTAAGTTTTAAATATGTTAAGACCTTAGGGTCAATAGTTAAAAACTACAAACTTAACTCTTCGAGCTACATTCCTGTAATTACTACATGTTCTTGTGATGAACATAAAGAAACAGTTCACTATGATAAGAATTACAACCATATTATCACCGGAAACTTGAGTTTTGTTGAAAATGAAAAGCTTAGGAATTTATTAGAGTATGGCTCTAAATTCAGACCTTCCTTCACAATTTCCAAAGAAAGGATTCTTGAGAGCTTCACTCAAGATGTAAATAGGTACATCGTAAAAACCAGTTTAACGTACAATCAGCCTATTGAGGCCTTCGCAGAATGGAAATATAATATAATCAATAGCTTCACCGGTGAGTTGGCAGGTCTGGACTTTTGTTTCGACAGAAATCTCTTTTTCTCTGGAGAAGCTAAAAGGTCACTCTCCAAACTACAAGACCAATTTATTTTTACCACTACGGATAAAGCTAGCAATAATTTTGCAATTATCTGTAAGAAGTTATATTTTGAATTGTTAACTATGGAACTCAATAATAGAGTAACATACGAGCCCGTAAGTTATTCTACCAAGCAGCTAGAAAATCGGTTTAAGGCATTCTTCAAGAAACTTAAAATTCCACAAACTAGAAGATATGAGCCTGAATTTCCATTTCTTTTTGCAACGATTAAGTTTCATAAGGATCCTGTGAAGTTCAGGTTCATAGCTAGTGGAGTAAGGAGTCATAAAAAGAAAATAGATCTTGCTTTTGAAGATGTCTTAAAGAAGGTTTTGAAACACATTAGAAACTGGTCTAACTTGATGAACAGAGATTTTTGGATAATTAATAATAATGCAGAAGTAATTTCTACTATACTCAAAGTTTGTCCCCTAGATATTAATAGTTATGAATTTGAAAACCTATATACTAATCTGCCTCTATCAGATATAATCACTACCTTTAAAGAGCTGTATGCAGAATTTAAACTTAACCAATTTGTTGATGTAGGAACTTGGAACTCTTATCTCAATTGCTGCATAAAAAATAACCATATCTTATATAATAATACTCTCTATAAGCAAGTGAACGGTATTCCAATGGGGACATCAACGTCCACGAATATCGCTAATCTATTCCTGTTCTTTAAGGAATATAAATTCATTAAAAATCACCCCACCTGCTCAGATAACTACCTTTACACTTTTAGATATATTGATGATCTGCTGTGTATCAATAATTCAGAAGTTATAGAGAGTGATTTTGATAATATCTATCCAAGCTCTCTTAACTTATGTAAAACCAACCACAGTAATCAGGAACTTGAGTTCCTAGACTTAAGCATTAAGCTCAACAGAGGTAACCCATCTATTAGCCTCTTTGATAAAAGAGTTAATTTTCCTTTCAAAGTAATTAAATATCTAAACTGGAATAATAACATTTCAACCAAAGTAATTGAGAATGTACTAATTTCTCAGGTCCTAAGAATTTCAAGAATTTGCAGCAACAATTTGTACTTCAATTACCACATTAATATACTATTAGAAAGTTTTCTAGAGAACGAAATTCCTTCTTCTTTCATCAAAAGAACTTTAAGAAAAATTATTCTAAATAATAGAGTAAGGTTGGCAGATCTGCTTTAATTTTCTACACAGTTAATAATATGATTCTGACCAATCAAAGCCGTAAGGAAGTTGGCTAGAGGATGCCTATTAACTACCTAAAGGAACCTTAGTGCTATGGATATGACGGTCCTATTAAAACAAAAAATTAAATAATATAAACAAAATCACAAAAAAAGCTTAAAAATCTGTTTATAAAAGAAAATAAAAACAAATAAAAAAGAAAACTAGTTATTCATCACTAGGATAGCTATACTAAAAATAGTAAAACCAACATTAAAATTAATAAGATTCTGATTAATCTATAGAAGCTCACTAAGGTGATTTAATACATGCAAAGATTATTAAATAAACTGCTCGTGTATTTTATAATATTTCTCATGTATTCTGGAGAGTTAATTCTGCTCTTTCTGATCATACAGATCCACAGTCTTAAGTTTATATATATATATATTTTTTTCTCTGGTTAAAATCTCCGCGCGTTGTTTTCTTGCTGTATGAGGAGGCCATCAGCCCCACCCTCACTGCCCCCAGCGTCTGGGGAGTGGCAGAAGAGGTCAGCCATGTTCTTCTCTTGTGAGGAGAATAGTTTTTGTCACACAAGAGGTAAGCTCTCTTCCTTGTTTTTGGGTTCTAGGTTTTATAAGTTCAATGTTTGTACTTATTCTCTGTCGTTTTTTAGCTTTTCAGCTTTTAGGCATTGGTTTGTCTGTTAACATTTTTGCGGGTTTTAACTCTTTCTTTTCTTTGTAACTTTGAGCGTCTTTTGGGGTACCTAGGAACAGAAGATGGCTAAGCTTGTTCCTTTTCTATGCGCTGTCTCTGCGCTGTTTTTTCAAAGTAGTTAAGTTCTTAATAACTAATTAATTATGCACTTAAAGCACTGCTGAAATACTTTGTACATATTGCAACTAACTGTTTAAGGTATATAACTTTCACAAAGTTTTTTTAGGTAATTATTATCTTTAACTTATTATCGTTTTCGTGCTGTCATAAGTTGTAGAGTAGGGGGTTTTAGACTCAAGTTTTCTTTCCAAAAATCTGTTCGTTAAAAATTAACATTTCCTTTTTTAATTGCAATGTAAAATTTGGATTTCTTTTGCATTGATTTTCAGGTTTAAATTCTCTCTCAAACGAACTTGGAATTTCGTTATGGCTGAAAATCATTTCTAATTATTATGTCACTCTCACAGCTTGAGTTCTCTTTAATCTTCTTCTCTCTGTTTAATAGTAACAGATGAAGAGCATGGGTCGGGCCATGAAGGTTAATGGATGCAAGCGAAATTGTTAACCAGTGCTAGGTCATGCAACTCTACGGAGGACATGACTTATATATATATGTTTTAAACTATTTTAGGTGGGAATGTTACTTGCATCTATGGCCTTGCAGAAACCCATTTCCAACTAGGTCTTTGTGGAAGTGAGAAAATGCAGAGTTTTTGCTGGTCCTTGATAAAGCCAAGGCTCAGTATTCTCGACACCTTCTACATTCAGTTGTTTTATTTTTTTTTTTTTTTTTTTTTTTTTTTTTTTTTTAACTCACACAGGTAGATACATAACCTTTTCTATGTTGTACTAGGTGTGAGTCAAAATTATATTTGCATTTTTTTGCTTAGGTATCTTCTTTATAGAATATATATATATATATATATATATATATATATATATATATATTCTATTAAGAAGAGACTGAAGGTGAAAAAAATTTTAACTCATACCAAGTACAACATAGAAAAGGTTATGTATTGACCGGTGTGAGTAAAAAGAGAAAAAAGAACAACTGAATGCAGAAAGTGTCGAGAATACTGAGCATTGGCTTTATCAAGGACCAGCAAAAACTCTGCATTTTCTCACTTCCACAAAGACCTATTTGGAAATGGGATTCTGCAAAGTCATGGATGCAAGTAATTAACCCACCTAAAAATATATATATATATATATGTATGTCATGACCTCCGCAGATTTGTATGACCTAGCTTTAGTTAACAATTTAGATTACATCCATAACCCTCCTGGCCCGACCCATGCTCTTGATCTGTTACTATTAAACAGGAAGAAGATGATTATAGAAAACTCAAGTTGTAAGAGTGACATAATGAACTAGAAATAATGTTCAGTAATTAACAAATAGCCAAGTTCGCCTGAGAGAGAATTTAAACCTGAATAACAGTACTAAGGTATTACAAGTTCTTAACATTGCAAAAAAAAAGGAAATATTAATTTTTTTCTAAAGCACAGATTCTTGAAAGAAAACTGGATTATAAAAACCCCCTACTCCACTACTTATCCCTGATCTCTATGATCGACTTGAAACTGAATCCCTTTAAATTTTGCAGCATCAGTCTCTTTATCCCTATGGTCTTAATTCCAACTCTTTCTGACAATAAGCAAAATCCGCATAAATTTTCTGTACGTGAACTCTTCTTTCTTGTTAACAACAAGAGCTGCACTAGAGGTAATAGAGGACAGAGGTTATTTCGCACTTCAAGCAAGGTTCATTTTGCTAACTTGCAAATAACTCTGGAAGGTTTTAAAAATGGTACTAGTTTTGTTAAAAATACTTACAAAATATTTAAGTCCTTCAAGCACTCTGTCCTTAAAAGTTTTTTCAAATTCTGGAAAGCAACAGCTAACCATGTTGATAAACATGTTTTTGCTTTGGTTCTGGACATTCTTAAGCATATTCTTAAAGATAAAATTTATCTTAAAGAAATTTCCAGTAGTTATGTGACTATTAGGTTTCTAAATAAAACCTATGATCATCTCAATGTTAGGAAGCTGTTCTACAATAATGCAATTTTTTTCCAATCCACAGGCACAAGTCTATTGTTAGTTTTAAATATGTTAAGATCTTAGAGTCAATAGTTAAAAACTACAAACTTAATTCTTCGAGTTCCATACCTGTAGTTACTACATGTTCTTGTGATGAACATAATGAAACAGTTCACTATGATAAGAATTACAAGCATATTATCACTGGAAACTTGAGTTTTGTTGAAAATGACAAGCTTAGGAATTTATTAGAGTACGGTTCTAAATTTAGACCTTCCTTCCAAATCTCCAAAGAGAGGATTCTTAAGAGCTTCACTCAAGATGTTAATAGGTACATTATAAAAACCAGTTTACCTTACAATCAGCCTATTGAGGCCTTCGCAGAATGGAAATATAATATAATCAATAGCTTCACTAATGAGTTGGCAGGTCTTGACTTTTGTTTTAATAGAAATCTATTTTTCTCTGGAGATGCCAAAAGATCGCTCTCCAAACTACAAGACCTATTTATTTTTACCACTACGGATAAAGCTAGCAATAATTTTGCAATTATCTGTAAGAAGTTCTATTTTGAATTATTAACTATGGAACTCAATAATAGAGTAACATACGAGCCCGTACGTTATTCTACCAAGCAGTTAGAAAATCGTTTTAAGGCATTCTTCAAGAAACTTAAAATTCCACAAATAAGGAGATATGAGCCTGAATTTCCATTTCTTTTTGCAACTGTTAAGTTTCATAAAGATCCAGTGAAGTTCAGATTCATAGCTAGTGGAGTCAGGAGTCATAAAAAGAAAATTGATCTGGCTTTTGAAGCAATCTTGAAGAAGGTTTTGAAACACGTTAGTAACTGTACAAATTTGAAGTAAAGAGATTTTTGGATAATTAATAATAATGCAGAAGTAATTTCCACTATACTCGAAGTAAATCCCTTAGATATTAATAGTTATGATTTTGAGAACCTATATACCAATCTGTCTCTATCAGACATTATCACTACCTTTAAAGAGCTGTATGCAGAATTTAAACTTAACCAATTTGTTAATGTAGGAGCCTGGAACTCTTATCTCAATTGCTGCATAAAAAATAATCATATCTTATATAATAATACTCTCTATAAGCAAGTAAACGGTATCCCTATGGGAACGTCAACATCCACGAGTATTGCAAATCAATTCCTGTTCTTAAGGAATATAAATTCATTAAAAATCACTCCACTTGCTCCAATAACTACCTTTACACATTTAGATATATTGACGATCTGCTGTGTATAAATAATTCTGAAGTTATAGAGAGTGATTTTGATAATATCTATCCTAGCTCTCTTAAATTATGTAAAACCAACCACAGTAATCATGAACTTGAGTTCCTAGACTTAAGCATTAAACTTAACAGAGGTAACCCATCTATTAGCCTCTTTGATAAAAGAGTTAATTTTCCTTTCAAAGTAATTAAACATCTACACTGGAATAATAACATATCCACCAAAGTAATTGAGAATGTACTAATTTCTCAGGTGCTTAGAATTTCAAGAATTTGCAGCAACAATTTGGACTTCAATTACCACATTAATATACTATTAAACAGCTTTCTAGAGAACAAAATTCCTACTTCTTTCATTAAAAGAACTTTAAGAAAAATTATTCTGGATAATAGAGTAAGGTTGACAGATCTGCTTTAATTTTCTGCACAGTTAATAATATGATTATGACCAATGAAAGCCTTTTGGAAGTTGGCTAGAGGATGATATTAACTACAAAAAGGAACCTTAGTGCTATGGATAAGAAGGTCCTATTAAAAATAAAAAATTAAATAAAATAGATAAAATCACAAAAAAACTTAAAAATCTGTTTATAAAAGAAAATAAAAATAAATGTAAACGAAAACTATTTATTCACTCACCAGAATAGCTATACTAAAAATAGTAAAACTAACATTAAAATTAATAGGATTCTGAATAGTCTACAGAATCTCACTAAGGTGATTAAATACATGCAAAGATTATTAAATACACTACTTGTGTATTTCATAATATTTCTCATGTATTCTGGAGAGTTTATTCTGCTCTTTCTGATCATACAGGTCCACAATCTTAATTATATATATTTTTTCTCCAGCTAAAATCTCCGCGAGTAGGATTTTTTCAGAGTGTGGAGGCCTTCAGCCCCACCCACACTGCCCCCCCCCAGAGACTAGGGAGGGGTGTTTGGAAGTTTGGGTTGAAAAGTAGGCCATGTTTCCTCAAGTGTGAAAGAAGCAAAGTTGCATAAGAGGTAAGCTCTCTTCTTTGACTTTTGGTTTTTAGGTTTTTTTTTTTTTTGATTGGAGGTTTAACGACCACCGTGAGCAACTCAATGGGCTATAAGCAGTCGCCCGTCCCTAATTTAGGGTCACTGGTTCCAGGGAAGGGAGAGAACCAGTGCCGTAAGACAAACACAACATCCATGCCTCACCGGGATTCGAACCCGGACCCCGTTCGGACGAATGATCAGAGGCCATCGCTTAGACCACTGCGCCACCGGGGAGGCGTTTTTAGGTTTTCCGGGTTCAATATTTGAACTTCTTGAACATTTTTTCTTTTCTTGCTTTAAGCTTTTAGGCACTAGCAAGTCTATCAACTTTTTTGCGTATTTTAAGTCTTTCTTTTCTTGGTATTTTTGCGCGTTTTTTATAGAACTAAGGCCAAGCAGCCGCCCGTTTCATTGTTCTTGTAGTCTGCGCTGTATTTTCAATGCAGTTAAGGACTTATTAACTACTTAATTATGCACTTAAATCACTTCTGAAATACTTTGTACATATTGCAACTAATTGTTTATGTCACATAACCTTCACAAAGCATTTCTTTAGTTTATTATTGTCTTTATTTTATTCTCGTTTTTGTGTAGTCACAAGTAGTGGAGTAGGGGGTTTTTATAATCCAGTTTTCTTTCAAGAATCTGTGCTTTAGAAAAAAATTAATATTTCCTTTTTTATTGCAATGTTAAGAGCTTGTAATACTTTAGTATTGTTATTCAGGTTTAAATTCTCTCTCTGGAGAACTTGGCTATTTGTTAATTACCGAACATTATTTCTAGTTCATTATGTCACTCTTACAACTTGAGTTTTCTATAATCATCTTCTTCCTGTTTAATAGTAACAGATGAAGAGCGTGGGTCGGGCCAGGAGGGTTATGGATGTAATCTAAATTGTTAACTAAAGCTAGGTCATACAACTCTGCGGAGGTCATGACATATCATCATCATCATCATCATCATTGTCAACCATTATCAATCCACTGCTGGATGAAGGTCTCCCCAAGTTTCCTCCACAACGGTCTGTCTTGTGCCAGTCTCCTCCATGTCACCCCTGCATACTTTCGAATTTCATCCACCCATCTCCCATGTGGTCTTCTTCTGGGTCTTTTCCTGTCCCTTGGAATCCAATCTAAAATTTCAGCTGTCCATCGATGATCTGTCCTTCTGGCAGTATGTCCAGCCCATTGCCATTTCAGGGATTTAACTCTGATCATGATGTCTTCCACTCTTGTCATTTTTCGGATCCACGAGTTCCTCTTCTTATCTCTCCTGGTTACACCAAGCATGCACCTCTCCATGCTCCTTTGAGTTGTCTGCAGCCTTTGTATGTCTCTTTTAGTTAAGGTCCACGTCTCCGCACCATACGTAAGCACTGGAAGGATGCATTGATCAAACACTTTTCTTTTAAGACATAATGGCATATTGCTCTTGAAAATTATGCTGTTTCTTCCAAAAGCTCTCCATGCAAGTTTTGTACGTCGATTAATTTCTTCATCAATGTGACCCTCACTTGATATCTGCTGTCCAAGATAAACGTACGTGTCTGTTATCTCCAGCTTTTCTCCATCAATCGATAAATCTTCATTTCTTGTAAAAGCATTGAACATCACTTTTGTCTTCTGAAAGTTCATTTTTAATCCCACTTCTTTACTCTTGTCAGCAAGTTCCTGGATCATACTCTGCAGCTCTGATGGGGTAGTTGCAAAAATGACTACGTCATCAGCAAAACGAAGGTGGGTTAGATAATCTCCATTAATCTTTATCCCCTTGTTTTCCCAGCTCAGTGACTGAAAAACACCCTCCAATGTGGCATTAAAGAGCTTCGGAGATATGGTGTCACCTTGTCTCACTCCCTTTCCAATTTTTACGTGTGTTGTATTTTCAAACAGCCTAATCTTTGCACTTGCATTTTCATAGATGTTATTAATAATATTAATGTATGCATCTTCAATACCGCAGGTTTTCAGAGCCATTGTAACTGCTGATGGTTTCACCGAATCAAAGGCTTTTTCATAATCGATAAAAGCCATGCACAATGGAAGTTCATATTCCCTCGCTCTTTCAATTAGTTCTCTCAGTACGTGGATATGATCTATTGTGCTGTAGCCACTCCTGAATCCAGCTTGTTCTCTCGGTTGAGCCATGTCCAGTGTTACCTTCAAGCGGTGTGAAAGAACTTTAGTGAAGATTTTATAAACTACTGATAGGAGGCTGATAGGTCTGTAGTTTCCGAGATCCTCAATGTCACCTTTCTTATGTAGCAGGATCATTGTTGCGGTGTTCCAATCCTCAGGAATCTTTCCTTCATTAAGGCATCGAGTGAAAATTTGGGCGAGTACTGTTTCGATTTCTCCACTTGCTTCTTGTATGATGTCTACAGTAATTCCATCTTCTCCTGGAGCTTTTCCTCGCTTCATGTTCTTGATTGCATGTGCAACTTCTGCTGGAAGGACTGGAGGAACTCTGGTACTGGTATCTTTCATGATGTCTGGAGTGCATATATCATCCCTTTCATATAATTTGGAGTAGAAATCTTTCACTCTTGTCAAAATTTCGCCTCTATTTCTTGTTACAGAACCATCTTCTTTTCTCAGTGCCATAATCTGTTTTCTTCCCTTACTGAGATGTCCCTTTGCTATCTTTAGGCTTTGGTTGTTTTCAATTGCTTTCTCACTAGTTCACAGTTGCAATGTCAACTGTGAACTAGTGAGGTCATGACATATATGTATATATATATATATTTTTTTTAGGTGGGTTAATTACTTGCATCCATGACTTTGCAGAAACCCATTTCCAAATAGGTCTTTGTGGAAGTGAGAAAATGCAGAGTTTTTGCTGGTCCTTGATAAAGCCAAGGCTCAGTATTCTCGACACTTTCTGCATTCAGTTGTTCTTTTTTTCTCTATTTACTCACACCAGTCAATACATAACCTTTTCTATGTTGTACTTGGTATGAGTTAAAAAATTTATTTAGCTTCAGTCTCTTCTTAATAGAATGTGTATTCTGAATTTTCATGACTGCTGCGTTACGCGTTTTGATCTTCGGGTTGTTTTGCAACTTTCGTTTTGAATTGTAGAGTTTTTCTTATGTTTTCGGCTTTGCAATATTTTATGCGTTTTAGTGTGGAATACCTTGTCCCTCACTCACCTGTTGCGTGGCCCAGGTGTCTAAAAGTACTGTGTACGTTTTGAGCTACTTTTCTAGCGTTCTCATCCTCATATTAGTTCATATTCATCCGTTTTCTTATTGTTTGCTCGTTTGTTTACGTTTAGAAGCTGCCAACATGGCGGCTTCCGGTATTTCGTTATCATCTATGGGCGTGGCGGATGCAGGTCACGTCCCACTTACGACGTCCATGGAAGTTAACATACTCTCGTCCTCAGATGTGTCTGCTCAGTTGCCTTCCCAGCTTTCTAGTACTCCTACTCCAGCGTTTTCATCCTCATATTAGTTCCTATTCATCCGTTTTCTTATTGTTTGCTCGTTTGTTTACGTTTAGAAGCTGCCAACATGGCGGCTTCCGGTATTTCGTTATCATCTATGGGCGTGGCGGATGCACGTCACGTCCCACTTACCACGTCCATGGAAGTTAACATACTCTCGTCCTCAGATGTGTCTGCTCAGTTGCCTTCCCAGCTTTCTAGTACTCCTGCACCGGTGTCTTCACTGGACTTGGCTGCGCTTTCTTCTTCAGCTCTTGCATCTGTATCGGTGCCCTCCTTGGGAACTACTGATTCTGCTGCCTTGCCTTCGGCCTGTGCTTCTCTTCCCTCACAGCCTTCTGTGCCTGCCGGTTCCGAACAGACTTCTCTTCCGAGGATGTCATTTGCCTCTAAAGTGCAACGAGGCGCTACTTCTACGTCCGATTCCTCTGAACCAGATGGTCTTTTGCAAGCAACACCTATTATTCAGGTATCCAATCACAAGGTGAAGGTAACGATTGATGACAATTCCCAGATTGGCCGTGAGTTCCATAACCTCCTGGATAGTTTTTTTGATTGGAGGTTTAACGACCACCGTGAGCAACTCAATGGGCTATAAGCAGTCGCCCGTCCCTAATTTAGGGTCACTGGTTCCAGGGAAGGGAGAGAGCCAGTGCCGTAAGACAAACACAACATCCATGCCCGACCGGGATTCGAACCCGGACCCCTTACGGACGAATGATCAGAGGCCAGCGCCTTAGACCACTGCGCCACCGGGGCGGCCCTCCTGGATAGAGGTGTGCTCTTTCATGCTTTACCAAATACTCCATTGCCAAGCTACATGGAAGCCCTCTCTGTACATGTGTCGTCTGCGTCCATTGCAGGAATTTCCCGTACTCCTCGGGGTATTTCGGTACAGTTCAATCACAAGGAGGATGCTGAATTTTTTCTAGCTAACGGACTTTCGATTGGGACAAACCATCTCATCCCGTCGCCTCTTTCCAAGAGACCAGTGAACATCACGTTCTATCCTGTTCCAGAGGAAGTGCCGGATACTGCACTTTCTCTCCTTGTCAGTCATGTTTGTAAAATTGTTGGGAAGGTCCGTCGCCTTTCTGACGCTCCCTGCGGAACTCGATTTGCACATGCTACATGACCTCGCTGTCAGTTATTGGTCGTCTTTCCCACCCAGAAAGCCTTGGCGGATTGCCCTACAGAAGCTACTGTTGAAATTGGCGCACGAACGTACAGTTTCAAGATTTTCACTGCTCACTATTGTACACACTGTTTAACACAAAATCACACCACTGCCTCCTGTGACCGCGTTCGACGTGGACGTTCATCAAGTTCACATCCCACTGCTGACTACATTGGTCTTTCTACTATCCCCACTACCGGTAGTTTGCCTGACGCGACTTCTTCGTTTCGCCGTCAGAAGAACATTTCCGTCACGGACAATGCTGCCTTTCCTCCTCTCCCGACCCGTACGATTGTGCATCCACCTTCAAGATTGACAGAGTTGTCTTCGACTACAGATGTGTCTACAGCGGAGTGTTCCGATCCGGGTGTGTTGAGTGGTGGTTTGGCGGATCGGCCGTCTGGCTCTTCTCCTAGCCTTTCGGATATCGGATCTCCATTTACAACCTTGTCAACCATATCCTTGTTGCAACATCTTCCTGAAGCCTCGGCTGTTGTACCAGTCTCCACTAAGGCAGCTCAGCTACGTACTGCTTCTTCGGCGACGTTCGCTTCCTCGTCTCCTGACTTGGGAGGTGAGTCTGATCCACTAATGGATGCATCCGCATCAGCTACTTCTTCGAAGCGGATTGGAACTTCCACAGGCGCTGTAAAACAGAAAAAGTTAAAACAACTTTCTGTGCCACATTCTGAGGATTCATCTAGTATTCCCGAGGTTTCCGGTTCCGGTGTTTCTCCACCTGATGTTTCTTCAAACAGTATGCTTCTCCGCTCAGGTCCTGTCAATCCTCTCTCTGATGCTGAGGTTCTACAGGCAGTTGATACGTTTCCTCCAGTTCCTGGCCCACTGTCCAGACAGCAAATTTTACGTCTTTTTTAACCTGCACGTACGATTGTTGGTTCTGAAGAATTCCTTCACTCACCTGATCTGGACCTGTATGCGGCGGTAACGCAATTCGAAGCTTATGTGTCACTTTTTAAATCTCTGTGTGCCACCGATCCTCGGTATCAGCCTTTTTTGAGACGTTACACGCGCCGTCTCGCCTCCTTGAAGGAGCTCGTTGAGAAGCATTAATTTGATACCTTCTATCCTTTTACCGATGACATTTAGCTCTCTTCCTTACACCGATTACTTTTTGTTCTCTCAATGCTAGGGGATTTGCGAACCCGTTCGCAGATTCCCTGGTTTTGCAGACTTAGTGCATGTTGATTCTGATGTTTTCCATGTGTGTTTTTACTGTGATTCACAAGTCATGTATTGTAAATTTGCTTTATTTGTGTGTTTGGCTGTGTTTCACAAGTAATGTATTTTAAATTTGCGATAATTGCGTGTTTTTGCTGTGTTTTCACAACTAATCGGTCTCGTTACTTGTGTGATCTCCTCATTATCTTATCTGTTGTTTCCTGAATTTGTGCCTGTTTTTAAATTACCTATAATTGTGAGTGTTTGCTGTGTTAGTGCTTTCCTCTATCGCGGATTATTATAGTGGTACGTTTGTTACCTTTGTTATTTTTATATAGTTGCTGAGGTACTCCATGTTGTTTTGCTCTCTAACCACAATTCAGTTCCGTTCGGTTGATTTATGATAGCATAGTACATTTCATGCATTTGTGCACATGTGTTATAGTGTTTGACATGCCGTTCGGTCTTTCATTGTTCGTGTGCATATTTATTTCCTTTCTGTGTAACGTTGTGCTGCATCGTGGATATACTTACTTTCCGCACTGTTGTTTTCTGTACTGCAGCTTTTAATGAATCTCCTATGTCTGTATTTCGTTATAGCAATAAACTGGGTACCACTATGGTACCCACAGTTACCAATACCATTGCCATTTTAGGGATTTAACTCTGATCATGATGTCTTCCACTCTTGTCATTTTTCGGATCCACGAGTTCCTCTTCTTATCTCTCCTGCTTACACCAATTATGCACCTCTCCATGCTTCTTTGAGTTGTCTGCAGCCTTTGTATGTCTCTTTTAGTTAAGGTCCACGTCTCTGCACCATACGTAAGCACTGGAAGGATGCATTGATCAAACACTTTTCTTTTAAGACATAATGGCATATTGCTCTTGAAAATTATGCTGTTTCTTCCAAAAGCTCTCCAGGCAAGATTTGTACGCCGATTAATTTCTTCATCAATGTGACCCTCACTTGATATCTGCTGTCTAAGATAAACGTACGTGTCTGTTATCTCCAGCTTTTCTCCATCAATCGATCAATCTTCATTTCTTGTAAAAGAATTGATCATCACTTTTGTGTTCTGAAAGTTCATTTTTAATATCACTTCTTTACTCTTGTCAGCAAGTTCCTGGATCATACTCAGCTGCTCTGATGGGCTAGTTGCAAAAATGACTATGTCATCAGAAAAACGAATGTGGGTTAGATAATCTCCATTAATCTTTATCCCTTTGTTTTCCCAGTTCAGTGATTCAAAGACATTTTCCAATGTGGCATTAAAGAGCTTCGGAGATATGGTGTCATCTTGTCTCTCTCCTTTTCCAATTTTTTATGAGTGTTGTATTTTCAAACAGCCGAATCTTTGCACTTGCATTTTTATAGATGTTATTAATAATATTAATGTACGCATCTTTAATACCGTAGGATTTCAAAGCCATTTTAACTGATGGTTTCACCGAATCAAAGGCTTTTTCATAATCGATAAAAGCCATGCACAATGGAAGTTCATATTCCCTCGCTCTTTCAATTACTTCTCTTAGTACGTGGATATGATCTATTGTGCTGTAGCCATTCCTGAATCTAGCTTGTTCTCTCGGTTGAGCCATGTCCAGTGTCACCTTCAAGCGGTGTGAAAGAACTTTAGTGAAGATTTTATAAACCACTGATAGGAGGCTGATAGGTCTGTAGTTCCTGAGATCCTCAATGTCACCTTTTTTATGTAGCAAGATCATTGTAGCGTTGTTCCAATTCTCAGGAATCTTCCCTTCGTTAAGGCATCGAGTAAAAATTTGGGCGAGTATTGTTTCGATTTCTCCACTTGCTTCTTGTATGATGTCTACAGAAATTTCATCTTCTCCTGGAGGTTTTCCCCGCTTCATGTTCTTGATTGCATGTGCAACTTCTGCTGGAAGGACTGGAAGAACTCTGGTACTGGTACCTTTCATGATGTCTGGAGTACATGTATCATCCTTTTCATATAATTTGGAGTAGAAATCTTTCACTCTTGTCAAAAATTTGCCTCTATTTCTTGTTACAGAACCATCTACTTTTCTCAGTGCCATAATCTGTTTTCTTCCCTTACTGAGATGTCCCTTTGCTATCTTTAGGCTTTGGTTGTTTTCAATTGCTTTCCTTACTAGTTCACAGTTGAATTTCCTTACGTCTTAAGTGATACATTTTCGTACTGTCTTGCGTAGCTCTATATATTCCACTTTGGAAGTCACATCTTCTTTAGTTGTCCTCATCTCTCTTCTTTTTTGCATCAACATTTTGGTTTTTCCTGATAATTTGTTCACATGCAACTTGTTCTTAGACCCAGCTAATTTTGTTGCTGTTTCCATAAGAGCTTTGGTTACTTTTCTGTTAACTTAAGTAATATTCACTTCTTCCGATGTTAGGCTTTCTAAAGCAGAGAATCTGTTCTTCAGTTCCAACTTGAAGGTATTATGGTGTTTGTTTTAAGGCTGGTTATGTCAATACATTTTGTTTGTCTTATGAGCTTGCCACGTTCGAGTTTAGTGTTGAGGTGCATCTTACATCTCACCAATCTATGGTCACTACCTGTGTTGAACTTGTTTAGCACACTGCAGTCTTCTATGACGAATTTTTTGTTACACATAATAAAATCAATTTCACTTGTTGTCCCATTTGGATGTCTCCATGTCCATTTCGTGTGTGGCTTTTTCTTGAAAAAGGAGTTCAAGATGAAAAACCCTTCTGCCTCTGCAAACTCAACGAGAGTATTTCTACGCTGGTTTCTGTTGCCGTGACTGAAGTTACCTACTGAAGTTTCATTCTGTTGCCGTTGCCCTATTTATGCATTGAAATCTCCCATAATTATCTTCAAGTTCTGCTTAGCTTTATTATTTAGATGACGAATTTCCTCATAAAGTTCTTCAATTTCTTCTTCAGGATGACTTGTGGTGAGTGCATAAGTTTGAATAATCTGAGCCTGGTATCTTCTCGAGAATTGAATAACGAGTCGTGCAGCTCTGTCAGAGGAACTTTCAACTTCTACAACTGTATCTTTCAGTTTCTTGTTTATTACAAATCCAACACCACTAGTTCTGCCAGTATCAGTCCCAGGATAGTAGAAGAGATGTCCGCCTTTCAGTTCAATGAGATCTTCTCCTTTTCTCCTTACCTAACTTAGCCGAACGATGTCCCACTTGATCCTTTGTAGTTCCTCTTCCAATTCAAGAAGCCTTGAATCAGAAGATAGGGAGCGTCCATTATACGTAGCCAAGGTCAGCATCAGATGGCAGCCTAGTCCGGTCCTCCGGGGATTCTTAGAAACCTCTGCCTTCATGTCGCACTGGCCGCTGCCTTGGCCAGGTACATTCCAGCTGCCGGAGACTGAGGGCCAAGATTTAAGTTGTGGAGTCATTTTGGAGGGGTTTGGCCATAACTCACCACGCTGGCCAAGCGGGTTGGTGAATGTGGGATAGCATATCCTCTAATCCCGATGGTAGAGTTATACCGCTATTGGCGGTCGTCAGAGCCCCTTTAGTGGGAACAGGATGTACCACGAGAAGGCGGGGTTGACATCTGTCAAGGAGAGGCTGTGATGTTACGCATCACCTGACCTTACATATAAACGTAATATATATATATATATATATTTATCCCAATAACTGCTTTATATTTAATAACTGAAATCCTTTTTTGATAATAAAATTTAGTTACTTGCTAAATTTTAGTGCCATTTTTAGTGCCACTATTTTGCGTAATGCAGAAGTAATGGCTGACTATGACAGTGATCATGGAGTGTATTACAAATGGGAATCGTTATTTACGATTACAGAAATATATTTTTTTAAATGTATTTAGACTGTTCACTCTTTCCACGCTTTGATGGAGGTGCACAACTACGCATACTTTCATATGGTCCGTTAGATTTTTGTTTCCATAATCTTTTGTTACACCATCGACATGTTTCTTTGTAATTATATACTTTCCGCATTTTGAACAACAAGCAAGACCATAAAACATAGAATTATTCACCGGTTCCTTAATGAGGCGAAACAATTTCCAGCATTCACTCTACCCCTTGTGGTTTTCAACAAGCACGTATTTGTTGTCCTCGACGCCTTTCTCAACCTCATTAATATTAAATCCATCCATATCAACAAATAAGGAGTTAATTTTGACATGACATGTCATGGGAACGAGATGTTAGCACATTAATCGAAAACCTCTGAATGCTCAATGTAAAAGATGCGATGTGAAAAGTAACTCTTAGTCATACAGTGAATTTCGCACGGAGAGAGTGAATCAGCTTAGAAGCATGTGAATGGCGTTTGCCTGTACCTTGTCCTGGACAATCGCACTGTAAAAGAACACAAGGGAAGTATCTTTTCTCGATATGGTGTCGGTGTGTGTCTGATGTTGATCGGTGAAAATCTTCGTTGCTTTAAGAACGAGATGACAATATTTTTGCATTGCAAATCATTATTCACTCTGTGGGCACCAGTATCGACTACAGAGCACCACAACGCGCCTTTTTCGTTGGAACATATTTTTCTGTTTTCAAAAATGATATGGGAATAAAACCGGGTCAAAATCGGGGCAGGAAGACCTTAACTCGACCCGTTGGACCCGCAAGAAATTGTCGACCCGTTGACCCGTGACCCGTTTTCATCTCTGCATTGCACTATACGTGATAAGGCAATTACAAAAATCTATTTTTCTTGGCGAAGCAACCTGCACGTGCTAATTTTTCACATACCTACGGACTTCCTTATCGCGGTGGGTTATTACTGCAAACCTATGTGAGAGAACGCCTGTAGGGGAGAATAGAAGCGACAGTATTAATAGGTTTTGTCAAACATTTCCGGATACTTTCCGAAGCGTTACGTGTATCCTTTCGCCACAGATGCCGGCGGGGTTGTTTACGCTTCAAACCGCAACACCGATTGTGCTACTACGCACTATACACTGAAATACCAAAAGTCATGGGATAGCATAATACAAATTTTTAACTGGCGTTGCCGTCGTATAAAAGCTTCAACGCCCACCACGGTTTTTATCAGTTGCGAAGTGTAAGCTCGTGAGTCAGATTGTACAAACGCTAGTAGGATTATCGCAAGCCGATATGAATCATCGGAGTTTGAACAAGGCATGTTTATGGCAGCCAGACGGATGGGACAACAATTTATGAAGTTGGTCGATCATTGAACATTCCTCGATCACGGTGTCACGTGTTTAACGAGAATACCTCATGGAAGGCATTACCACCCATCGTGGACAGCGCAGTGGCCGACCACAGGTGCTGAATGACCGTGGCCAGCGGCGTCTGACCAGGATTGTCCATGCTAACAGACAAGCGACACTAGCTCGAATAACATCCACATTCATGCAGGAGGTACCAGAAATATATCCATCAAGTCAGTGCAGCGTGATTTAGCGTCCATGGGGTACGCGTGCAAAAGACCAATCAGAATGCCTTTGTTAACACCATGACATCGGACACAGAGCCTCACTTGGGCTCGTAAACACGGTAATTGGACCCTGGAAAACTTACAACATGTGGCGTGGTCCGACGAGTCACGCTACCAGCTATTACGGGCTGATGGTAGGGTTCGGATGTGGCGAAGACCCCATGAGGCCATGGACCCAAGCTGTCAACAAGACACTGTGCAAGGTGGTGGTGATTCCGTACATGTGTGGGGAGTCTTTACGTGTCAAGGTTTGTAAAACCTCTGGTCTTTGTAAACACGTTATTAACCGGTAATCGCTTCGTTGCTCTGCTGGGTGACGATTTGCAGCTCTTCGTGGACTTCATGTACCCCAACAACGATGGGGTTTTTCCAAGCGGACAATGCACCCTGTCATTGGACCTACGTTGTTCGAAATTGGTTCGAGAAGCATTCAGGGTAGTTTCGACGGATGGAGTGGCAACCACGTTCACCCGACATGAACCCAATAGGACACTTATGGGACGTGGTGGAAAGGTCCGTTCATACCCAAGATCCTGCACCTACAAATACCAGGAAACTGTGGGCGGCTGTTCAGACGGCACGGCTGAACATCTCTGCAGAAGTGGAAATTTCAAAAGGGAGCATTTTAAACGCAAAACTGCACTGGTGTCAAAAATTAACGTTGAAAACAGAAAATCATGAATAAAGCAAAATCCGCATGACAGAGTTTGATGACAGTTGGTACTGATTTACAGATAAAAGGAATGCCATGATCGCATCAAGAGGAAATATGTACATGCATGACAGCATGGCAGTCAAAAATTGATGCAGCAAAAGGCGCGCATTGCGACGTTATTCTACCCAGAACAGCGATACAGCTCGCAGAATGAGCCGTAGTACTGTTTACAAAGCTGTAAATGAGATTTTGGTGCAATAAGTTCCACTACTTCACTAAGGCGGATCAGAACCCTACGAGGGATCTTAGACGGGGACTTCCGGTTTACAATTTTTCTTCCCAGGGCATCCCGGACATGCTCCATCAAGTTCAGGTTCGGAAGTCTCGAAGACCACTCCATCCTGTGAATATCATTACTCTCCATGTATTCGTCGAGTAGCTGAGTCCCATGGGGGAGGGCATTGTCGTCCAGAAAGAGGAAGCGATGGCCAACAGCCTTCCTGAAATGCCATACACTGGCATTTAGGATGTCTTTCCTGAAACGTGCACCGTGCCTTTTGGAAACGCGCGCAGCTGCGTACGCCCATGATGAATGATGCCAGACCAAATGAGGTGTCTTCCACTACCGTAGTAGTCAATTTCCCTAATGTTGGAAGGAAGATTTTGGCTTCCTGCCTCTCTTGAAATGTAAACATCTCGAGAATCTGCATTTAGGCTGTACAGCGACTCGTCACTGAAGAGAACACAAGCCCATTTATCAGGGGTCCAAGGGTCATGCTGTCGGGCCCAATTCGAAGACGATCCCTCTTGTGCGATGTGGTGAGTAGGGTATATGCCATTGGGCTTTTCGCGTACAGACCTCTCTTGTGGAGTCTTTTGTACTGTTTGCCTCGTAATCGCGGTTATAGTCGCAGAGGAGAGCTTCTACGATAGTTGGCTGGCTGTAGACTCCATATGGCGACGAGCTGTTAGAGGCAAATACTAGTTGTACATTACGCTATATTGCTATCTCAGCGGGCGATTGCCCACTGAGGTAGCAATATAACAGATCGTTCTCCACCATAAAGTCTTCTAAGCGGCGGTGCGGAGCCATTCTTCCTCTAACAGTCCAACTCAAGCTTCAACTACCAAAACCCGCTGAGAACAACGTTTATCAAGGTCGCGTGCCTGCCAGCTCGATACATATGGTCGTCATTTGTAGTTCCATAGGAACTAGCACATTGTTACTTGGGTATATCGACTCAGCGTTTCTTCTTGCATTTGAATCTGAAAAATATTCGCAAACGGTATTTTCATTTTGGACATATTCTCGAATTTGTATTGGTCACGTTAATTTTGGACACCAATTTATTTACCATGCTATTTGCACGGGAATGAGAAATAGAGCTTAGAACGCGTATGTGACCATTTTGCTTTCTGCGAAATGTTTCTATGGGGTGCGTATCACGAGAAGCAAAAGTGCTTCCCTTATATAGGCATTGTTATTCCGTCGGTGGACGGAATTTTTCGTGCGATGAATACAAAAAAAGAAATATTTTTGCCTGTGGTTCACGAAAAATCACATAGTTGATATTTTCCTAAATGGTTTTCATTATATTCTTTCTGACAGAAAATTCATGGACAGAAACCAGAAATAGAGAGAATAAACATTTCAACATCTAGAGGAGAGGGTGTGCTTTATAAAACGGTCTTATAAACTTATTACTGAGATTTTTTCGTATTTACCTATTCAAGTTAAAATTTGCAATGGCAATGTGGTCTAAACACATCTGTAAGAATATAATATATCTCGTTTTTATGAATTTCAGAACGTGGTATTCACAACACAATTGTTCATTACAATAAGAATCTGAACATATGGATTGCATCACAAAAGTTACACACGAGCAACGACGAATGCAGTTCAGATCATCTGAAATGTTACCGCTAAACTGTTAGAAATTACTCGAATAGCCTCCACAGTCACCAAGCAGTCAGAAGCACGGAATCGTGGCTAGTCATCCAACCGCAGTCAGGACTCAAGTCCCGGGTGAAGCTTAGGTTTTGCGTTTCTCTTGCGTCGGTGGTTCCATGACCTTTCCTGAAGCAAATGTCCCAAAATTAGGACATGATAGCTTTCGTAGGGATGGATCATTCGTGAAGGATTTGTCCACAACGAAGGACTCATCATCGTGAATGGTGAATGGGTTCGCTCTCATCGCTGTGAATGGTCGTCCAATCCCCTTTACTGCGACACACACTGAAGTCACGGCACCTTTAGCTTTCTTCCACAAGATTCTTTCACAACGAATGACTTCAGCGTTAATGATGAATGGTTGACTCTCACCACTGTGAATATTCATTTAATCCGCCATTAATGCGACACACACTGAAGTCACAGCACTTTTAACTTTCTTCCGAAAGATTCGTTCCCAACGAATGACTCTTCACCATGAATGATGAACCTTTCGCTCTCACCGCTGTGAATGGTCATTCAATCAGCCATTACTGCAGCACACACTGAAGTCACGGCACGTTTATCTTTCTTTCCGAAAGATTCGTTCACAACGAATGACACTTCACCGTGAATGATGAAGGGTTTGCTCTCCCCGCTGTGAATCATCATTCAATCTGCCATTACTGCCTGAAGTCACGGCACGTTTATCTTTCTTCCGAAAGATTCGTTCAAAACGAATGACTCTTCACCGTGAAAAATGAGTGGTTCACTCTCACCGCTGTGAATCATCATTCAATCTTCCATTACTGCCTGAAGTCACGGCACGGTTAACTTTTTCCGAAAGATTCGTTCACAACGAATGACTCTTCACCGTGAAAAATGAGTGGTTCACTCTCACCGCTGTGAATCATCATTCAATCTTCCATTACTGCCTGAAGTCACGGCACGGTTAACTTTTTTCCGAAAGATTCGTTCACAACGAATGACTCTTCACCGTGAAAAATGAGTGGTTCACTCTCACCGCTGTGAATCATCATTCAATCTGCCATTACTGCCTGAAGTCACGGCACGGTTAACTTTTTTCCGAAAGATTCGTTCACAACGAATGACTCTTCACCGTGAAAAATGAGTGGTTCACTCTCACCGCTGTGAATCATCATTCAATCTTCCATTACTGCCTGAAGTCACGGCACGGTTAACTTTTTTCCGAAATATTTGTTCACAACGAATGACTCTTCACCGTGAAAAATGAGTGGTTCACTCTCACCGCTGAGAATGATCATTCAATCCGCCATTACTGCCTGAAGTCACGGCACGGTTAACTTTTTCCGAAAGATTCGTTCACAACGAATGACTCTTCACCGTGAAAAATGAGTGGTTCACTCTCACCGCTGTGAATCATCATTCAATCTGCCATTACTGCCTGAAGTCACGGCACGGTTAACTTTTTTCCGAAAGATTCGTTCACAACGAATGACTCTTCACCGTGAAAAATGAGTGGTTCACTCTCACCGCTGTGAATCATCATTCAATCTGCCATTACTGCCTGAAGTCACGGCACGGTTAACTTTTTCCGAAAGATTCGTTCACAACGAATGACTCTTCACCGTGAAAAATGAGTGGTTCACTCTCACCGCTGAGAATGATCATTCAATCCGCCATTACTGCCTGAAGTCACGGCACGGTTAACTTTTTTCCGAAAGATTCGTTCACAACGAATGACTCTTCACCGTGAAAAATGAGTGGTTCACTCTCACCGCTGAGAATGATCATTCAATCCGCCATTACTGCCTGAAGTCACGGCACGGTTAACTTTTTTCCGAAAGATTCGTTCACAACGAATGACTCTTCACCGTGAAAAATGAGTGGTTCACTCTCACCGCTGAGAATGATCATTCAATCCGCCATTACTGCCTGAAGTCACGGCACGGTTAACTTTTTCCGAAAGATTCGTTCACAACGAATGACTCTTCACCGTGAAAAATGAGTGGTTCACTCTCACCGCTGAGAATGATCATTCAATCCGCCATTACTGCCTGAAGTCACGGCACGGTTAACTTTTTTCCGAAAGATTCGTTCACAACGAATGACTCTTCACCGTGAAAAATGAGTGGTTCACTCTCACCGCTGTGAATCATCATTCAATCTGCCATTACTGCCTGAAGTCACGGCACGGTTAACTTTTTTCCGAAATATTTGTTCACAACGAATGACTCTTCACCGTGAAAAATGAGTGGTTCACTCTCACCGCTGAGAATGATCATTCAATCCGCCATTACTGCCTGAAGTCACGGCACGGTTAACTTTTTCCGAAAGATTCGTTCACAACGAATGACTCTTCACCGTGAAAAATGAGTGGTTCACTCTCACCGCTGTGAATCATCATTCAATCTTCCATTACTGCCTGAAGTCACGGCACGGTTAACTTTTTTCCGAAAGATTCGTTCACAACGAATGACTCTTCACCGTGAAAAATGAGTGGTTCACTCTCACCGCTGAGAATGATCATTCAATCCGCCATTATTGCGACACACACTGAAGTCACGGAACGTTTAACTTTCTTCCGCCCGCATGAGTTCGGAAACTATTCCCATTAAGAAACATAATGTTGAGAATTCGCAACATATATCTAAGTTAACGATCACCAACGAGTCAGCTAGGAAATAATGATGAAACCTAAGAATGGAAATTATATATGAATCCCATTCGCTTGAATGGTGTGACTGAATCGTTCGCGAATAATTCATCATGAATGGTGAAGGTAGATCAAGCTTATGTATATCGTATTATTAAACGTCGTTAGCAAGAAGCCGTGTTCGCGGGCTACGAATGTTGATGGCGATCTGCTTCCAACAAAGCTTGCTTCCAGCTTGGAGGTTCTACATTAGAGATTATTGAAACTTCTATGTCTAAAAATAAATATGCGTTCTAAACTTGGCTGGGGGACATTTTAAAGAAATAATACAATTTTCAATTGCAATTTACGTAATGTCTTAAAAAATTTAATTGTTATGGATCAGAGACATGGACCTTAACTAAAAAGACATACACAGGCTTCAGACAACTCAAAGATGTACGTAGAGATGGTGTAACAAACAATGATAAGGAACTCATGGACAAACGGGTTGATGACACTATGGTCAAAGTAAAGACCTCAAAATACTCATGGACAAAAGGGTTGATGACACTATTTTCAAAGTAAAGACCTGAAGTGGCAATGGATTGGGCATCTTGCCAGAATAAATGATAAGCATTGGACTACTAAAATAGTAACTCCCGCTTTCTTTGGGTAATTTGCCAAAAATAACTGTTGCTTAGAAATCGATTTGGTCGTAAACAAAGGACCCGTTCAATTAATGATTTACACAGTCAGCGTAATGATAACCTGTATATTGAATGATAGTTTTACGTGAATGATGGAAGACTCCAAAGAAAGAATGATTGATGCCATTACTAGTAATAATTTAGACTTACCGCCTCAGGGTCATTAAACCTCTAAAAGCCTATCCGATACCAGAGTGGACTAATGCGATGGTTTCTGACCATTCGTCCAAAATCAGGCAAGGGTGTCTGATGGCACGCTTGTCTGATGGTACTGGCCCTGTCCCTTTTCTGGAATCGGTTGCCCCAAATCAGAAACGGAAGACTTCCTAAAGCTCTAAGATGTGCTAGTGGTGGTCGTGAACTTCGAAACAAGGAAAAACTAAAATAAGAAATCCTAAAACGAAAATGACTGTGTAGAATTCAGGCTTGGTCAACTAGAGGCCTTGAAAGTTAATTTAAGAAAATTACTTTGTAACTCCATGTTATTCTGCATGTTTACATTTTAACACAAAAATTGTCACACTGAATTTTGGCCGTATTCCGGACATCCTCAGAAACACAATAATTTTTGAAAATTTCAGTAATTTTGGAAAAAAGGTGAAGTAATCCTACATTGTTCTGTCTTTGTCCTCAGTTTTAAGTGTACAGTGCGGTGGAATCCGCAAGCATTATCTTTTCTCCGTTCTTCCGCAGCTCGTAAAAAGAGAAAAGAAGAACAGCGGGCCCTACAACACAACTTACTCTAAAGTAACGATAAAATACAACACAACACACTCTATAGTAACGGTGAAATACAACACAACAACAGATTTTTACGGTAAGCAATTTTCCTTCTGAAAGACTTTGTGAGGTACCTGCCCCGCAGGACGCACACGACATAAAGACAGATAGCAGCAAAAACGAACGTCTGCGTAGCTCAGTTGGTAGAGCGACTTGTCCCGGAATAAGTGGACTCGGGTTCGATCTTCGGCGTGGATCAAAATGACGGAGAAATTTACTTCGTTATAATTTCCGAAAGTGCAGAAAATACGTCCAAACAGCGCTTGTATGAGATTCAGAGATGTAGAATAATAGGGAGCTAACATGGGATACTTTCCGCCTCGTACGAACCTTGTTAAAATTTTAATTTCTGATATAGATTTTACTCCGGCTCATATCTCAAACGCTCAGCAAATATAGAAGTCACAATTCGAAAAATGTTAAAGTGCCAACGGTAAAGGGAATTTTGAAAAGTCATATTTTTCTAAAAACAACTGGGAGGGATTTTTAAAGAAAATTTTATTCCGATAAATAAAGTAAAGCAAAATGAATAAACAAAAGAAACAGAAACACAATTTTGCAGCAACATTTGAAGAAACCGAAGCATCATTCTTTGATAAATTCCTGGTTTCAACTATTGACGTACATTTTAAAATACCATATGGTTAATTTACTGTAATATGCTGATTTCTCGTTTGGCGTCTGTATTGCATCTCATCAAAAGTGATTGAATTTGAGCATACTTCGGGAAAAAATACTGGGATCTTTAGAACGACATTATTATTGCTACTTTTCGACCTCTAAACCGTTTCTTATAAGAAATGGTTTCAGTTCATGCGATATATGCTCATTACATTGCAATACAATGCTCGGTAATTTTCTGAGAAAGATGAAAAAAAATGCATAATAATAATAATAATAACAGCCTTGCAGACTTCGGCCAAAATTTATTTCCAACGCTTTTCAGAATTTTGACGTCCCCATCAGCTTCAATGCCTACTTATACAAACGCTTCATTATTTTTAATACACTTCCGTCAATATCTAGTCGCAGCAGTACTCCATTAATTTCCCAAGCGAGATTCCATCAAAAGTGATACCATTAATTTCCCAGGGGAAATTCTTCCGCAAAGGAGCAAAGTCAATAACGTGGAAGTAAATTCATCTGTAAATCTCTGTGGCTTTATGAGAAACATATATATTTCGAACTTTTGGAATTCCAAATTTAACTACCTATATTTTCTTTTTCTTCCTTCTTGTAGCTACGATCTCATTTTTTTACTTGTACGAATCGCAGAAAGATGATTGACTCTGTTTTTCGATTATTTCAGTATATCGGATACCTCTCGTAAATGTATTGACCAATTTTGATGAAAAAAAGGATGATGATTTTCATCCTGCCCTGGAGGCCAGGTGTTACCAGGCGCTGTCCTATGACCCTATGTTCGAAATGGACGTGGGTTAAATATCGCATGCGGCACGAATGGTGTAACGTGTCTGATGATTTTGGTTCTAATGATGGTCCATCCGCAAAAAATTATTTCCCGACGAATGACCCTTTACCGTGAATGGTGAATGGTTTGCTTTCACCGCTACGAATGATCATTCATTAATGTTGTGCTGGTCCGATGGTGCTGGGTTTAGTGATGGTCCATCCGCAACAGATTCTTTCCCAATGAACACTTCTTCACCGTGAATGATGAATGCTTTGCCTTATCCACTATGAATGATCATTCATGAATGTTGTGCCTGTATGATGGTGCTGGTTCTAGTGATGGACCATCCACAAAAGACTCTTTCCCAACGAATGACTCTTCACTGTGAATGATGAATGATTTGCTCTCTCCACTGTGAATGATTATCCATAAATTGTGTGTTTGTCACATGGTACTTGTTCTAGTGATGGACCATCCGCGGAACATTCTTTCCCAACAAATGACTCTTCACCATGAATGATGAATGGTTTGCTTTCACCACTGAATGGTGCGCTTGTGTGATAGTACTGGTACTAGTGACGAACCATCCGCGAAAGATTCTTTCCCAACGAATGACTCGTCACCGTGAATGATGAATGATTTGCTCTCACCGCTGTGCACGAAAAATCATGAATGGTATGCTTGTGTGATGGTGCTAGGTCTCGTGATGGACCATCCGCGAAAAATTGTTTCCCATCGAATGACTCTTCACCGTGAATGATAAATGGTTTGCTCTCACCGCTGTGAATGGTCATTCATGAATGGCGGGCTTCTCTGATGGTGCTGTGTTTAGTGATGGACCATCCGCGGAAGATTCGTTCCCAACGAATGACTCTTCACGTGAATGATGAATGGCTTGCATTTACCGCTGTGAAGACCATTCATCAATGTTGCGCTTGTCTGATGGTGCTGGTTCTCGTGATGGAACATCTGTGAAAGATTCTTTCCCAACGAATGACTCTTCACCGTGAATGATGAATGCTTTGCCTTATCCACTATGAATGATCATTCATGAATGTTGTGCTTGTCTGATGGTGCTGGTTCTAGTGATGGACAATCCACGAAAGACTCTTTCCCAGCGAATGACTCTTCACCGTGAATGATAAATAGTTTGCTCTCCCCGCTGTGAATGATTATTCATGAATGGTGTGCTTGTTTGATGGTGATGGGTCTAGTGATGGACCATCCGCGGAATATTCTTTCTCAATGAATGACTCTTCACGTGAATGATGAATGGCTTGCTTTTATCGCTGTGAAGATCATTCATCAATGTCGCGCTTGTCTGATGGTGCTGGTTCTAGTGATGGAACATCTGCGAAAGATTCTTTCCCAAACGAATGACTCTTCATCGTGAATGATGAATACTTTGCTCTCACCGCTATAAATGGTTATTCATGAATGCTGTGCTTGTTTGATGGTGCTGGGTCTAGTGATGGACCATCCGCGGAATATTCTTTCCCAATGAATGACTCTTCACGTGAATGATGAATGGTTTGCACTCACCGCTGTGAACGATCATTCATGAATTGTGTGCTTTTCTGATGGTGTTGGTTCTAGTGATGGAAAACACGCGAAAGATTCGTTCCCAACGAAATACTCTTCATCGTGAATGTTGAATGGTTTTCTTTCCCGACTGTTAATGATCATTTATGAATGATGTGCTTCTCGGATGGTGCTAGTTCTGGTGATTTAACCATTCCGCCAGCACAAGTTCGGAAACGAACTTATGCCACGATACGGTTTCATGGGGGGATCAGATAAATTATACAAAAAGCACGTCTCTTCAAGTACAGTTAAGTCAAGCATTCTAACTTCGCTCTCAGTATTTGGTTCATAGAACCCTTCCCAAAGAATCCGACACATACGGAGTGAGTAATATTTCTTCATTTCGAATTTTTATACTATCTAGCGTAAGCATGCAAGGGATTGAAACGTTTGGGTGGGGTCTTTCCCTGAGTCGTCCATTCATGCCCCTTCCGATGATGGTCCTCCCGGATCCACACGACGGTTCGGCAGTCAACTTTTTATGTCCTTCTTCCACACCTTTCGGCTGGTATCGTCCATGAATTAAAACACTGCAAGGGTTTTCTTTAAGAGCCTTCTACGCTCCTTCACACATAGGCCCGTCACTTTGTCTCACTTAACGTTTTACACCTAACATTGTGTACCAAACAGTTTGCACTTCAGCGCAATGTTGCACCTGGATTACCCCAAGTTTTATTTTTTATTTTCTCCTTCGTTTTCGCTTCTCCCGTTCTCTTAGGCGTGTTCCACCTCCTGGACGTGTCAACTTCGATCCATTGGTTCTTGGGGTTCCTCATGACCGCTCGTGATTTGGCATGCGGGAGACTCTGACCGCTCGTGATTTGGCCTGCGGGAGACTCTGACCGCTAGGGTCAGAATGAACAGATATTCTTGTGGATAGCTGAACATCTTCCAAGCTATGCCATTCATTATTTCGCCATAACTGTCACCCTGTGTCGGGTATTCTGGAATGTGATTCTAAGCCTTTACGTACGAGCAAACGCACGCACGGAACGCCATAGTTATTTTCCCCAACAGAGAGACTAGAAAGCAGTTATTATAAACACTTTTACTTCGTGACCGGAGATAGGCAGGACTTCTTTTGCAAAACCGCGCAACATACCCGACGCCGTGTCATATTGTTACCTAATGCTGTCGAAGCTAATACACTGCCGGACAATTGCTAAGGACGGATCACAATAGCAACGATAGCAACCATAAAATGGAAGGCAGGAAAATGTGGAAATTAGCATAAGTGCGGGATACAGTAAGACGTGTTGTGCGTATGCAAATTTTGGATTACCGAACTTGTTCGTGACGTCATAGCGCTGATAAGAGATATAAAGGATTTGACGCGTATTGACCGTTGTTGTTCAAACGCAAAGTTGAAAGGGAAAGAATCGATTGACGAACTTGCAATTTTCAGTATGTCTTCCCGACATTACCTAGATGATTTTACGCGTAACCGTATTATTGGCAAGATTGAAGAAGGGCGAAAAATAACAGATGTTGCCAGGGAGTTTGACGTCAGCCACAGTGTTGTTTCAAGGCTTTGGAAATCATTTCAAACAAATGGAGAGTGTAGCAAACGTCACGGGGGAGGTCGTGTTCGCAGTATGACACCTGCAGAAGATCGGTACATAGTGCTATCAACAAAAAGACACCGGCGCAGCACAGCTAGTGAGGTAGCAAATCAGTTTATGGCTGCTACTGGCAAGCGGATCTCCCGAAAAACTGTCGCCAGACGTTTGCATGAAGGAGGACTATACGCCCGCCGTCCTGTTGTGTGCATCCCATTGTCCAGACGTCACTGTACCGCCCGGTTGCAATGGTGCCATCAACATTGCAATTGGACTGATAACGACTGGTCTGCTGTCCTCTTCTCAGGTGAGAGTAGATACAGTCTATCGTCTGATTGTCGACGACAACTGATCTGGCGTGATAGTGGTACTGCATATTGTCCAGCAAACATACAGGAAAGGGACCGATATCCGACATGTAGTGTCATGGTATGGGCTGGCATCATGATCAATGGCCGTACGTCCCTCTATATGCTTCCAACTGGGACTATGACTGGCCAATGATACATTAATGGTGTTCTGCTACCTCATGTTCGCATGTTCCGTGGTGCTGTCGGTGATAGATTCATTTTCATGGACGATAACGCAACATGTCATCGAACAGTCGCTGTCCAGGAGTGTCTTGAGAGCGAGGATATTGAACGCCTCGTATGGCCAGCACGTTCTCCAGATCTGAATCCCATTGAAAATGTGTGGGATGCTTTGGGGAGGAGTCTTGCTGGTCGCCAATGCCCTCCAATAAACAAGGACACTCTCATCCGTGCACTGACAGAGGAATGGGATAAATAACCCCAACAGCTGCTTGATAATGTTGTGCAAGGCGTGACACGACGTATGGAATCTTGCATCGCCCACCATAGTGGCCATATCCCGTATTGACATCTTACGCCGGAACGCCTGCGGACGGTAATTGCATTTTTTTCACTTTTGCGTATTCTGCACAAAATGGCCTGTTTGTCCCTTGAACACGTTCCAAAGCCTTCTGGATTTCAGAGCACAATAAATTGTCTTTCTTGTAATGTCCTGACATTCTGACATTATTTTATTTCACTTGGCATCCAACCACACTTACTTTTTTATGCGCTATATAGCCGTTTCTGATCCGTCCTTAGCAATTGTCCAGCAGTGTATCTGAGTTCCGCCTCCGCCCTTGTTCTTCCGTGCAAACGCTTCGCATGGAAACAGTTATTTCGTTTTTAGAAATTCCCACTTGGCTTAGCGTCCGTGTTTCGATCCTACGTTCCAAGGCGGAGGGAGAGAGGAATCAGAAAAAAAAACAACAAAATTTTACAACGTACCCGGGGCGGGATAATAACTCCTACATATCCCAATCAGGAATTATTAAAATAATGATATAATTTTAAGAATTAAAATTATTAATTAGGTCATTAATTCCTGATTTTGGACATTTATTACCTGTAGCAGTGCGCTTGACAGTAGAAGAATTTATTCGGCAACAGATGTACGGACGCCAAGAGAGCGAACGGTGTACGCCACACCCATTGATGACTGGGATCGGCGTAGACTATGCAGGCTTGCTCTGACCGACCACGTGACTACGGCGGCGCGAATCACGTAAGGTGTACGCTGCACACCTTTTGCTACCAAAGTCGACGCCCTACTCCTGTGTCACAGCTGACTGCTCGTCATCGGACATTACACCTTACCAGGTGCCGGGAATATAAAAACTGGAACTGTGCAGACTGACGTCGCGCAGTGTTGTCAGACGAAATCTGTTTTCAGTTGTACCGAGCTGCCGGGAGGGTGCGTACCTGCCGTCTTGCAAGCTCGGCTCTGTTCAAGGCGGTGGAGGCTCTGTTCAAGGTGGTAGATGCTCTGTTAAAGGCGGTGGAGGATTTGTGATGGTTTGTGGAGCCTTCTCATGGGACAATTAGGTCCCTTTGTGTGTCTGGAGAGTTCCATAAGCCCTGCGTGCTACCAGCACGTGTTGGCTGATCTCCAATACGCTTCATGCCCTTCGGCCATCCTGCGGCCTAGGATCAGTGCCAGCAGGACAATGCGCCGCCCTACCAGGCCGCAAACATCCAGACATGGCTTGAAGAACCCCCTTCTGAGTTTGAAACCATCCAGTGGCCCCCAAGATCCCCCGGATGGAAGCTCTTTGAGATGCCATGGAGCTAAACATGAGATCAATGTATCCTGGATGGCCTCTCAGGTGGAGTTGTGGATAATGCTGCAACAGACATTACTAGCATTACTCTGGATCCCTCCGATGTCGTGGAGTCGATGCGCCAGCGTCTACACGCTGCTACTTGGGCTAGAAGACGACTGACACGCTGTAAGTTAGGTATCTCTAATGTTTTGCCTATTGGGTGTAGGATAAAATACCTGCGTAAGGCAATGAACTGAAACAGAAAACTCGCGAAACAAATTGATGAAATGAAAATTAATATTGGAAATGGAAATTGATGAAATGAAAATTAATATTGGAAATGGAAATTGATGAAATGAAATGTCCTCGAGGATAATATGGGAGGCTTTCTAATAATCATTACACGGCATAACAAAAATATAACATTTTTCTCAAAGCATAGAGGATGTTCGTCTGTTTGTGAAAGAAGAGAGACTCACACATATTGGGTTGTCCGAAAAGTCATGACGTATTTTGGTACCCGATGACGGTTCGGCGGTTTTATAAGTACTAGAGGCATGCGCTGGTCTGTTATCGCTCTGGCATTCGACAGTTGTCAGTTCCAGCTGCAGTCTAAAAGGAATAGGGAGCGATTTGGAAGATGGAAGACCAAACTGCATTTTCGCCATATTTTACTGTTTTACTTCCGTAAAGGGAAGAACGCGCGTCAAGCTTGTGAAAAGTTGCTTAAAGTGTACGGTGATAATGCCAGCAGTTGTTCGCAAAATTCCGTGCTGGTGATTTTGACCTCAACGATGCTCCTCGGTCCAAAACCGAGGTTGATGACGACCACATCAAGGCATTGATCGAGTCAAACCCACGCTACATGACACGAGAGATTGCAGACACATTGCACATCCATCATTCAAGCGTTCATGACCACCTGAAGAAGCTGGGATACGTAAGCAAACTCGATGTGTAGGTTCCTCATGAACTCAAAGAAGCTCAATTGACGGCGGGTAAAGACATCTGCGATATGCTCATTAAACGGGAGGAAAAGGATCCTTTTTTGAAGCGACTGATAACCGGTGACAAAAAGTGGATTGTGTACAACAGAGTGCTGCGCAAATGGTCTTGGTCCCGACGTGATGCTTCGCCTCAAACGACCTCCAAACCAGACATTCATCAGCGGAATGTTCTGGTATCGGTGTGGTGAGATTTTAATGGTGTAGTGTTTCTCGAGCTCCTACCACGGAACCAAACAATAAATTCGAATGTGTACTGTCGGCAATTGGACAGTTTGAACGAATCCATCATCCAGAAATGTCCAGAGCTTGTTCATCGTAAAGGTGTTGTGTTCCATCAGGACAACGCGAGACCACACACAAGTTTGATCACCCACCAAAAATTATTGGAGCTTAGGTGGGATGTGTTGCCACACCCAGCATACTCGTCAGACCTTGCGCCGTCACACTTCCACTTGTTTCGCTCTCTTCAATAGTCGTTGCGTGGTATGACGTTCAATTCAGATGAGGCTGTAAATCAGCACCTTGTAGAGTTTTTCGCCACGAAAGACAGGTTCTTCTATGAACGAGGCATTCTGCAGTTCACTGAAAGATGGCAAAAGGTTATCGAACAAAACGGGTATTATATCATTGATTGATCTTTGTTCTTTCTATCAATAAATGACCTTTGCAAAACATGGCTAAAATACGTCATGACTTTTCCGACAGCCCAATAGTACTTAAAGTTATTTGTTTTGTTATCTATGCCAATATATAAAGACAGAAACTTTGTTTGTGTGTTTGAGGTAACCTAGAAAACTACTGAATCGAATTGGCTAAATCTTTCACCGTTGGGAAGCTTATTTCTTTCCGGTCGACATAGGCTATCTCGTCTATTTATTATTATGTTTTTTGTCATTTTTATTACTTTTGGCTGCGCTACCAAATCAGAACGCTTTCAAGTTGTTCCTGATTTACCGTGTATCGTTCCGCTTCGTTTACAACAACCTGATCAGACCCAACGTGAAAGAAAGAAGTAGTTCACGATAATATACGGAATTTACATTAAAATAATAATGGCTTCTGAGATTTTGCTTAAGAACTCTCAATTGGATTCAGTAGTTTGAGTACGAGCTACACTGTCACAATTTATAAAATCACATTGGCATAATTTATAAAACCCTGTGACAGCGCTCCGAATCGAGCGATGCACATTTAGTCGAAAACCCATTCCCGAGTTTATTTATTTATTTAATTATTATTTTATATATTCATTTATTTATTCATTTATTCATTTATTTATTAATTTATTCATTTTTATTCATTCGTGTATTTTTTTTAAAGAAGGAGTACGTTTTATTTTGCCATATATTTTCGGGTGAATCTTTTCTTTTTTTTTATCTCTCCGTCTCCCATCTCCAAGCGTTGGCGTCACAGGACAGACCGACGGTGTAAGGAAAACGCTGGCGACAGCCATCGGCGAGCTGGCTTTGTAGTATGTTTTATTGGGGGCAATAGAAGTGTTCACCGAGTATAGCATCCACAATGCGTGTTGGGCCGACCGTAGACTTGTGAGAACCGGACCTAGCAGTTTAATTGGGTAGAGAATTTACGACCGGGAGTAGTATCACGCGGGAAACGTAACGAGGGGTTCTCAGAATTTCACTGGAACGGGTAGGAGTCTTGACCCCCTAACGAATGGAAGATTAAAATGTTAATTTTCCGACCAGTAAGATCTACACTAGGGAATTTAATTCAGGGAGGCTTATGTTTGCCAGCTAGTGATTGGATGATGGGATGTTTTGATGTAGTGTGGGTCTTTTTGGGGGTCGCCGAAAGTTTTTACAAGGGAAGAGAAGAACTTCGTCACTTCACTTTTACTCTGTCGTTCAACATGGAACGGAGCATTTGACTTCGTCACTTCACGTTTACAGTTTTTGCACGAAACTTTACCTTGGCTGGTTTCGCGGCGTGCATCGCGTGCACTGTTCTCCATGAGTGTCACCTAGGAAGCGGCAGGACTGAAGCTACCGTAAGCTGCAGATGGGAGATCCCAAACCGAGCTTTCCGGATAAACGGACCCCCACTAAGGACCATTAGGGCCCATACGACGGTCGCAGCTGCGCATGGAAGCTATAGTAATTCCCACCGGACGAGAATTCTCCCGGATCAGGAGTGGTCAGCAGCGCGATATCTGAGGCTAGATTCGGATGTTGAAGTAGGAAGTCCATCCTATTCTTTGTTTGGTGTCCCCTCACAAAATCTTTATCGGAGCAGTCCACACATAGAATTAATATTTTTTTTGTAAGCAAATAGTTAATTGAGTACAGGTTCCTGTCAGAGAGTCGTAAATCATATTTGCTAATATCATGAGCGTATATTTATTATTATGCCAAATCATAACCAATAAATTGTTTTTGTTGTTAATTTTGTCTCAGTTCTATAATGAGTGTGTCGTTAACTACAATATGTGTGCTCAACCCTAGATTATTTGGAGAATATATATAACTTTTGGAACCGGAACTTAGAAAATCACTTCACTTATGCCTTTTTTTAAAATCTAGACATTCACAAAAGCATTGCGGCACACAGCGGACCCTTTAACTCCCAAAGGAAAACCTGTTATGTGAAACACAACGCCCCGTCATTGGATCCTGAAGCTGCGTCAGCCCTAAATCAGGGAATCGCAGAATCACAATCCACTCGACACCCCCTTGACTCCCAATATTACGCCGGGTGAACCCAATTAGGAACCCGAGCGATAATAACCCGAATAAATACTGTCTTCAAATAATTTGCCGATAGATTCTGTTTTCCTACAATTACGAATAGGTAGTCCCAAAAACTACAGAATCAACTTGAAAGTGTGAGAAGTTATTATTTCTTTTTATTCTTTACAATTACATTTATTGTCATTTTTCTGCACTCATTGTTTTCATTAATAAACCGAGTGTGCATTGTCATAATTGTAATTTCATCACCTAATTTTGCAATGGCTGTATGGTTTTCGATCACATTTAATTCTCAATTGTAACATTTGCGCTATTAAGATATATTTTTGTAATTTCTTGCGTTAGTCAATAATGTTATCGTTTAAATTTTGTATTTTACGAATTAATAACAAGAAACAATACACCAGCTATATCTTAAAAAGTAAAACTGTACTAGTGATCCAAAATTTCTTGGTGTAAAATAGAAATAAAAGTTTCCAAGCTTTCGCACATTAACCAAATGGTTTTCTCAAGGAAGGTAGAGAGATAACTGCAAACTGGAAAATAGAACGGTTCAACAATTTGAACGTCGTGGCATCACAATAACGAATAGATGCGAACGTAATCAGGTGTTCAAAGACATGAGGCGTTATGCTCGTTTGGCACGCGGAATCATGGAAGGAAAACCACGGGGCAATCACTATTTGAAGAACTGGTTCCAAACTCGTGGCAACTCCACTGAGACGCTATCATTGCACGACCTGCTGTCGGTTACGATCTTCAAAGTTTCGCGAATGGCAGTAGATTTTGGGGTGGAGTAGGAAGCTAATTATTTACTTCATCCCACATGGGAGTAGCGGACTTGAACTTGACTTCTCTGGATAGAGCCGTGGTTACTTTGCCGTTCTTTACGTCCCTTTTATGTTCGTTAACTCTAATTATAAAAGAACGTTGTGTCATTCCAATGTCGTATCGCGCTGTGTAGTGGAGGAATGGCATAAACACCTGCTTCATTGGAAGGTGGGGACTTTTCAGTGTTTCCCTTAAGCATGGTATATGAAGATGTCGGAGATCTGATGCCAATACCAAGGTTCATCTTCTAGAGCCCCTTCTTGAGCTGATAAGAAGCATTTGGGGTATATAGGGAATAGATAACAGGTAGTGTAGTGGCGGCTTCGAAAGATTAGTACCACTGGTCCGGGTTTTCTCGATGTAGCGATGTACCAGGTTCGGGGTGTATCCTGTCTCAGTGGCCAGCTCGATAACGTTTCTCAATTCGCATTGTCTAGAAGGAACATCTGAGGAGACTACAAAGGCTCTTCGGACTTGAGAACGGAATAAAGCTGACTTGTAGTCAGCGGGACAGAATGAGCAGCGGAGCATCTGGTTAGGTACGGATGTGGTTTTATAGTAGACTTGTGTGCGAAAGCGATTTTCGAGTAATTTACTCAGTAAAACATCCAGATAAGGCAATGCGCCATTGTGTTCGAGCTCCATAGTGAAATTGATGGTAGGATGAATATCATTGAAAATCTAGAAAAACCGGGACGGTATCCTTTCCGTGAGGCCATATGAAGAATATATCGTACGCATATCTTAGCCAGGCGGTAGGTCTCGGGGTGATGTATATATATTGTTCAATTGGACGAAGTATTGCTTCCGCAAGGGCGGCTGAAAGGGATGATCCCATCGGATCGCCATTTATCTGTTTGTAAATTTGTCCTTGGAAACTGAAGCAGCTGGAATCTGAGACCAAATCCATTAATTTGAATATGCTGTGGCCTCCTGGGAATAAAGTGACAAATTAGTTATGGGTTCTTTTAGCGTTCCGATGGCTTCCGGCACAGGTACCGAAGGGTAAAGAGAAACTACGTCGAAACTGCCGATAATGTTGCTTTGTTGGTCAGAAATGTGCTTATTTTTCATGATAAAGTCTACAGTGGAAGATATAAAATCCGATTCGGGGAGTTTAGCTAGAAATTTGGATAGTGCCTTCTCTAAACAGTATGTCTGTGCGGACCTCCTTCGCACGACTGTCTCAATGGATTATCGGGGTTGTGATGTTTGAGTCTTCCGCAGAGCCTCGGGATCTGAGGGCCTGGAGGTAATTTTATGGCTTTCTTTAGATTGTCGGGGATAGCAGGCATCCTGACAGCTCTTTGCACTTGAGCAATCCAACTATGTAGAGGGTTCTTATGCACTACTGTGGATTCAGAATCGGAGATGAAATCTTGGAGTTTCCGATTGTAATCCATAGACTCCATAATTGCTATCTGGCCGGATTTGTCCGTTAGTGTTAATGTTATGAAGCGATCATTTCTAAGGATCGAAATCCTTCTTGGAATTTTAAATGTATTATGTGTTCGTTTAGAACTGTACCACGATCGTAACCGAGAGCAACAGAGTTGGCGTAGTTCATCCTTGGCGTCCTCGGGAACTCGCGATATTACGCTCTCGAAATCAGAAACAACGCCTTTAGGATTCGGTCTTGTTTGGAAGCAAAATTTTGGTCCAAGTTTCAAACTTAATTTTCTTCTACTGTGAGCGTTCGGCTAGATATATTGACGAATGGAATAGTGAAATCTTTAGATTTTGGGTTCTGGGATGATTTCAAGAAATCTAGCTTCTTCTTGTGTCTGGAGCAGAAGGTAGCTTCAATTCTTTCAACTAACATATCTACTCAAGTCTATTATAAACCCACATCCGTACTTAACCCGATGCTCCGCAACTCATTCTGCCCTGTTGACTACAAGACAGCTTTATTCCGTTCTCGAATCCGAAGAACCTTTGCAGTCTCCTCAGATGTTGCTTCTAGGCAATGCGAATTGCGAAACGTTATCGAGCTGGCCACTGAGACAGGATACGCCCCGAACCAGGTACATTGCTAAATCGAGAAAACCCGGACCAGTGGTACTAATCTTTTGAATCCGCCACTACACTGCCTGGTATCTATTCCCTATATACCAAATGCTTCCTATCAGCTCAAGAACGCGCTCTAGAAGATGAACCTTGGTATTGGCATCAGATCTCCGACATCTTCATACACCATGCTTAAGGGAAACACTGAGAAGTCCCCATCTTCCAATGAAGCAGGTGTTTATGCCATTCCTCTACTACACCGCGCAATACTACTTTGGAATGACTAAACGTTCATTTATAATTAGAGTTAACGAACATAAAAGGGACGTAAAGAACGTCAAATTAACCACGGCTCTATCCAGAGAAGTCAAGTTCAAGTCCGCTACTCCTATGTGGAATGAAGTAAATAATTAGCTTCCTACTCCACCCCAAAATCTACTGCCATTCGCGAAACTTTGGAGATCATAACCAACAGCGAGTCGTGCAATGACAGCGTCTCACTGGAGTTGCCACGGGTTTGGAACCAGTTCTTGAAATCTTGATTGCCTCTTGTTTTCCTTCCATGATTCCGCGTGCTAAACGAGCATAACGCCTCGTGTTTTTGAACACCTGATTACGTTCTCATCTATTCGTTGTTGTCATGCCACGACGTTCAAATTGTTGAACTGTTTGCAGTTAGCTGTCTACCTTCCTTAAGAAAACCATCTGGTTGATGTGCGAAAGCTTGGAAACTTTTATTTCTATTCTACGTAAAGAAATTTCGGATCACTAGTACAGTTATACTTTTTTTGTATTTTACGTTGTCTACTATTGTTATAGCCGTATGTCTTTTGTGCACAATTGATTATTGTTCACAATCAATTATTGATCGTACCTTTTTGATGTCCTTCGCAGATTTAGAGAAATCTTATGACACAGAACTAGGACTCTTCTGTGGAAGGTACTGAATAAATATGGTGTTACTAGGAATCTGCGTAATGGAGTAGAAAGCCTTATATGCGGTGGCAGTAGAGCATGTGTAAGAGTGAATGGTGTTTTAATCGAAATGGTTTTCTATTGGGGCAAGATTCCGGCAAGGTTGTGTAATGTCCCCATGGCTGTTTAATATACACGGGCATGTCACATTATTGTGACCACCAGCTAATATCCACAGTAACAGTCGTGTGCAGCGCTGACAGCAACAAGACGGGCTGGGAGTAACTCAGTAAAGTGCTGGAAGATGTCCACAGGTATGCGAAGCCATGCTGACTGCAGTGCATCTGACAGCTGCTGGGGGGGGGGTGCGTGGTGGAGGGTCCATAGAGCGAACAACACGATTCAGGTATCCACACAGATGCTCAATTGATATTACGTCTGAGGAATTAGGTGCCAGGGAAGTACTTTGACTTCTTCATCGTGCTCTTTCAACTACTCTCGGACATTTTTAGCTGTGCGACACGTCGCTGGATGATTCCATCCACCACAGGGAAGACAATCAACATGTATGGGTGTACCTGGCCTGTAAAGGATGGATTCATAACGAATTCGGTCCATAGTGCCTTCCACAGGTATGAGTGGACCCAGATAATGCCACGAAAACATTCCTCAGACCATAACGCTGTCCCCACTAGCTTGTGTTCTGCCAGCAATGGTTGAAGAGTGTTTGTTCTCCGATGTTCCATACCTTATACGTCAAAGTCCGTCAGTTCGATAAAGCAGGAAACGACACTCATCGGAGAAGGCAATATGCCAATCAGCGGAGGTCCAATTCCGATACTGCAGTGCAAATGTAAGCCTTTTCTGCCGATGCACCTTTGTTAGCATAGGTGCTATGACTATCCGTCTGCATCGGAGCATACATATGCAGCAGGGTGCACTGAATTGTCGTTTTAGACCCACTTTCTGTAGCCCCTCGGTTCACTCGGCCAGTGAGTTGCTCCACTGTAGCGTGTCAGTCAGACTTCACGCATCTTCAAAGCCGTCGTTCACCTTTCACATCAATGACACGTGGTACTCCGCAGTTTCCACTTCGCTTATTCGCAATGGTGACATTTCTCCAATCACGATACTCTTTAACCACTGCAGCACGCGAACAGTTCACAAACTGCGCTCTTTCAGAAACACCGCCACCCTTTGCACAAAAGCCGATAATAAGTCCTTTTTGCAAAGTGGTAAGTCGTTCCTTTTATCCATGAGAGCAACGAGTGATATACTTTCAGAATGCCTACAGTACACCTTATATACCCTCCAAGCCAGCTCACGGCACGTACCTTCTTTCATTGGCTACGCGTTGTTGACGTCAAAAGCAGGAGGTTGTCACAATAATGTGGCTCGACTGTCTATTTATGAATGCACGCATGCGTGATGAGAAAGTGGATAATAATGGTTTATGTCTTGGTAATACGCGTGTATGCAAATTGTTCTATGCTGATGACATAGTCCAGTTGGCAGAAAGCAAAAGTGATGTTGCCCCTGGATGTACGAAGTTTGTATTCAAACAGTACAATAAGGGGAAAACCAAAATTTATGGGTTTTAAGTGAGGAACTGTTCGTACTGTATGCAAGATAAGCCTTAATGACACAGAGATTGGCCAGCTGCATGAGCTTGTATTGTTCCTATTTTGCGGTACTGTAATGAAACCTGGGAACTGCAGAAATTACATAGGAGTAGTTTGTATGCTGGCGAGCTGTGTCACTAACAGGGGATTTGTGGTAAGGCACGCGATGATCGTGTGAGGAATGTGTTGCAGATGTGTAATGTGAGGCAAAAAGTTGTTAGTAAGGTGGAGACTAATATTCTTAGGTGGTTTGGCCCTGTTGAAAAAATGAGTGCTCAGGTGCTGATTAAGAGAATTTTTTCAGTCCACGTGGTAGGAAAGAAAGGTAGAGGTAGGCCAAGGAAATCACGGGAGGACCAGATTTAGGAATGCCTCTTTGAGAACAATATTATAATTATAATGTCCAAAAGGTCTTGTGTGCGGCGTGGGATTGTTGTTAATGAAACTCGAGCTGTCTGCCAAGACCGTTGTAAATGAAGACATTTGATACACCAACAGTAAGTACATTATACACTGCTGGCCACCCAAAATGCAACACCAAGAAGGAAGCATCCGATTGGCCTGAAATTCGCAGCATGCCTTGCCCGCGAGAGGACATGCAAAAGATTAGCATTGCAGGGTATATGCAAATTATGTGAGCCCGGCACGCCACGGAGAAGCACTATAAGAAGTGTGCACAAAAGGCGGGGTGTAAGTAGTGGAAATGTGTTGTGCTGCTGGACCTGTGAGTGGGAAGCTTCTTCCTGATGCCTCGTCGCAGAATACGGCAGTCATTCCAGAACGTTTCGGAGTTCGACAGAGGGCGAATAGTGGCTTACCGCGACAGCGGTTTATCGTACCCAGACATCGGCGCCCATGTGGGACGGTATCCAGTCACAGTGAGGTGAGTATGGATTCGGTGGGTGCAGGAGGGACGGACGGACCAAAGTGAGCGATTGCCTCAGCCGCGGCACATCACCAAACGAGAGGACCGGCATGCTGTGCGACGGGCATTGACAGCTCGCACCGCCACATCACGAACGTTAGCGCAGGAATTAGGGTGTGTTGCAGAACAAACTGTGGCAGCACGTACCTTTTGACGTCGTCTGCAGGAGCGGGGACTTGTCGCACGGCGCCCATTGCTTCGTTTACCATTGACGTTACACCACCGACGAGTGCGGCGGCAGTGGGCCTTTGAACGCCACACCTGTTCTACGGAATGACATGACATTGTCGTCTCCGACGAATCCCGCTTCTGCCTGCAACACCACGATGGGCGGATCCGCGTGTGGCGGCACCGCGGCAAAAGAATGTATGACGCCTGTGCATTGTGCATCACCATACCGGTCCATCTCCTGTCGTTACGGTTTGGGGCGCAACTGGATATGACACCCGCACCCCTCTGGTACGCATCGCCGGTACACTCAACAGCCACGGATACATCTCCGACGCTTTGGAGCCTGTAGTCCTCTCTTACCTGCAGGGCCTGCCAGTCGCCACGTTTCAACAGGACTGCACGCTCGCACGTGGCACGGCTCGTGCAACAATTCTTCACGGCCCACCAGGTGTCATTGCTGCCGTGGCGCACCTGTTCTCGCGATATGTCGCCCATCGAACAAGTCTGGTCGCTGATTGGCAACCGAGTGGCCCGGCAAGCACCACCCGCGGCTACACCTGATGAACTGTGGCAACGTGTGGAAGCAGCCTGGACCGACATATCCCAAGCCCATATCCAAAGCATCTTTCGTTCGATGCCGCGGCGTGTAGCAGCCGTTATTGCCAGCAATGGGGGCCACACGAACTATTGATGTCTGCGTGTTACGCCAGTCGCACAGGCCTGTAAGCTCAATCGTTTCATCTTTGTATCTGTTGTTATGTGTCCAGTAAATCAGGCTTTGATATCTCGTGTTGTAACGTACCAGGAGATGTGACGTACCTGCCAAAAGGACACACACGACATAAAGGTAGATAGGAATCCGAGTAAAACGTCCGCGTAGCTCAATTGGTAGAGCAACTTATTCCGGAGTGAGGGGACCCGGTTTCGAATCCTGGCGTGGATAGAAATGACGGAGAAATTTACTTCGTTATAGTGTCCTTCTTGGTGTTGCATTTTGGGTGGCCAGCAGTGCAGTTCTATCAGTTAAATGTGTACTTGTCACATGCTACTTCTTTGAGGAGCTAACTTCTAAATCTCAGAGAACAGCTTAATGATATGTTTGCACGTACCTTTTTCATGTTCTGTGATAGTAATGGTGTTTTGGTCATTTGAGACAATGTCGTCGTGTTTAACTCGATGTCCATTTGTTTTTCAGATATCGAACTGAAAGATTTTTTGTTATTGTCATTTAATACATTTTACCAATAAATCAGGTGTGCTTTGGCATACTTGCAATTTTCACAAAAGAGAGGAAGACGAATATAGATTCTGTTAAATGAGTAAAAATATGCACAGGAAGAGAGTGTAGATCAAGATGTAAAGCAGCAACAACAAGGTAAAGCAATAGAGTCAACAATTTTCTGAGGCAGGCAGACAAGAAAAAGTTTTGCACACACTCATGGCCTAAATCGTAATCACTTCCTCACATACACTTAATTGAAAAAGGTCACCGGGCACCTAGAAGAGAACCACAACATAGAATTTATTGACATACATTAGTACGGTGTCGATCCACCTTTGGCCTTCACGCATGCACTGACCCTTCGAGACATTCTTTCGACAAGGTTATGGAGCACAGCGATAGTAGGTACGCGCTTCCATTCAGTACATAATGCTGCCGCAAACTGTTGCTTAGCAGTAGGCCTTGGTTCCAAACTTCTTATGCGTCCTCCAATTCATTCCATAAGTGGGCTATGGGATTAAGACCAGGGCTCTGTGCTGGCCAGTCCACACACGATACGGAATTTTGGTCAAACCACACCACAACAGTCTCTTCCTCTTGTCTGGGCCGCTGCCCGCTCACCGTTATCCGCCCCCTTAAAATTAATACCCACTGGCTCTTTCTGCATAAATGCCTCCCTGTTCCGTATTTTCTCCTTCGCATGTCCTTTCTCTCCTCCCCTCTCTCATCCTTCTGCGCGCAGGAGGCAGACGTTTATCATGTGTACTTTTACTGTTCCATCCTGAGGCCTCTCCTCCACCAGGCTTTCCGGATTGCCAGTCGCTCTTGGTCTCGAGATCTTCCGTTCACTGCCTACAGACATCTTCTTCTGCGGGCTGATCCACCTACGCCTCTTCCGTCAGTATGTGCCTATCTGTTCGTGCTGGTTCAACACGCTATTTACGTGTACCTTCGACAACTCCGCAGCGTCTCTTCCCCGGTCTCTTTACACCAGGCCAGCGCAGCACTTGTGTACCATTTCCGAGATTGCTTGCTATCCCGACTACGCCTGGAGTACCAGTCGGCCTCTTCCACTCATTGAGAAGCCACCTTCTATGCTACCTGGGCGCCGGTAGCTCCATGGTTTGCGGTTGATTCTGGACTGCTAAAACCTATCAGTACCCTAGGACATTCTACACCTACTTTGCTGAGTTCCGTGGCACCCTGGTGCCCTTCCTCCACTCTACGACTCGTCTCCATGTATATCAGGTGATCGTGCTACAGCCTGTGCTGTAATACCCAAGATTTTTTCTCGTTTTCAGTGTGCATATCATTGTGATCTTGTCATTTGAATTGTTCTTCTTCGTGTCGTACTATGCTTTACCATATTTACATTGTTATCAGTGTGCCCTCTGATTCTGTGACCTCCCGTCACTTTTATGTACTTGAGGTTGTACCCTGGTCACCGTAAGTGCTTTCTGTCTATGCACCTAGTGTATTACACAGTGTCCCTGTAGTGTGTTTTACTTTGAGATGTCATGTGGTGTACGTCTCTATCTCCCATATGTTATATTTGCCGCACTCACACACCTTCTTAGCGTTAAGCCATTTTTATTGCACCTGTTTGATTTTTGTATAGTTCTATGCTTCCACATTGTGTACATACTACTGTCATCCCAGTGTACTTTGATTGTTTTTTTGTTTATCCTTTGTACCTCTTGCATTTCTTGTGCTGTACCGTGCTTTCACATTGTGTTAATGCTTTGATCGTGCACGTGCAAATTTATGAAAAATTCTGTCAACTGTCAGAACCCATGGCATCTCCTGTGCTTTCACTTTATGCATATACTCTTAACATCCCAGAGTGCACTCATGGTTTATCGTGTGCTTTTTACTGTACTTGTAACGATTCTTGCGCTGTATCGTGTCTTCACATTGTGTACTTTATTTGGTCATCCCTGTGTACAATATGGTTCATGTCTTGTTAATGTACCAGTTACATCTATTGCGTCGTACAGTGCTTTTATTTTGCGTTAACTCCTCTTGTCATCCCAGTGTCCATTCCTAGTTTTGCCCTGTGATCTTACTGCTCCTTCTGCATTTTTTTCGTGCAATCCGCGCTACCGTTGAATTGTGAATGCTAATGTCATCTCAGTATATTTTCATGCTTACTCGAGTACATTAATTACCTTCACCCCGCCTGTATTATGTTGCTTTGGTGCCCTCGTTATATAACTTGCGCAATTGTGCACGCTGTGTTTTATCTCATGTATGTAATGTTTTATCTTCACGGTGGTGTTTGTGCTATTCTTTTCCTAATTTTGTGCTATTGTTTAGCTTGTGTTATCCTGTAAATCATGCCCAGCCAATGTCATGTGACACGATGTGTTTCTCTCTGTCACTTCTCCTGCAATTGTTTAGCAATAAGCTTTGTTTGCAGGATTTGTTATTCATCCACACTGTCATTGCAGTGTATATACCATCATTTGTTTAACAGTTTGTATTATTTCCCAGTGAGACGCCCAACGGTGTACGTCCCACCCTCTTATGTTTTCTTATGATAAATAATAATAAAGCGATTTTGAAACCTTGCTTTATGGCTCGGAACATTATCCTGCTGGTACCAACAAGGCTCGGGTCCATAGCATTACAACAGAGTTGGTAGAGCATAATTGTCCAGAATACCGAGGTTGACGTGCTGGTTCACAGATTTGTGCACGATAACCGATGGGCCAGGACCATGCCACGAAAACCACCCCCACACGTGTACACTGCAGCTCCAACCTTGACCATAGGAACAGTAAACTGTGGTAAATAGCGTTTCTCCGTCTGCTGCCATACCCACACACTGCCATCAGGCTGTTGGATCGTGTATCTGGATTCGTGAGTCCATAGCACCCGTTTGCATTGATCTACAGTCCACGATAAATGTTCTTTACACCATGCTAAACTTCGAGTAGCATTCCGAGTGGAGATCAAAGGCTTATGAGCAGCCGCACGACCACAGTAACCCATGCAGGGAAGTTCTCTGCGCATATATACCGAGGTACCAGAATTTTTACTCACCTGCACACTGAGATCTTGTGCAGTACTTTGTCGATTAGCTGTAACGACTCTCCTGAGGCTTCGTTGTTCTCTATCACTGATTCTCTTTGGTCTGCCGGTCCGTTTTGCTGCTTCAGGCACGCCATGTTTCTTCCACGTATTCAGTACATCCAAAACAGTTGACTTGTGTATGTTTAAACGCCTCTCGGTTTCTCTTATGGACAACCCACTAAAATAACACCCAACAATCTTTCCTTTCTCAAAGTCAGTTCTCTCACGCCGCGACATTTTCACTGAACCTCACAGTGCGATATGATCGCGGCAGGCTTGTTTTTATACCGTTTGCAGATGTATCGCGCATATTAACAATGCAGATGATCCGTTCATTTGCTTTTGATGGGGGTTCGGTGACATTTATCAATGTAGTGTATATAAATGTACCCAGTTTCATTAACGTTCTTTATTAATTTTGCCTGAATGCGCTTTGAATCTGCGTGGTGTGCGTCCAAGTTATACAGATTTCTAACATTTTTAGTTTCTAATAATCCGGTAACTAATATTGAGTATGAAAACCTCACGGTACATGTATAGCGTATTAACGAATGGAGAAGTTTTAAAGTATTTTCAGTAAATACGCATTGAAAATAAAGGATGACTTAAAATTGTTTTCCAGTGGGTTGGACACGCAAATGAAGTCCATTACAGAACAACCGCATATTCTCTTGTATTTGCTTTTTATTTTAAAGTTACGAAATTGAGAACTGCAAACGGAGAGAAAGGGAAAGAAAGAGAGAGAGAGAGAGAGAGAGAGAGAGAGAGATTCCTAGCGAGAAGCTGATAACATTTTAAATTTGTGTTTGCTCTGTGTGTTTGCCGACACGACACGGTAAGCTTACCGAAAAGTAATATTGGAAACAGGGGAGGATAAAAATCACACGTATTCAATGATTTTAAGTAACCCATTAACTCAAATGCTAATTCCCGGTGTGTGTTAAGAACAATGCCTTTTTCGCCCCGTTTACCTACCCCCCCCGGGTTTCGTCTTACTTACAGTACCTGCAACTGTCGAGCAACGCTATGTAATAACAGCGCTCATTTCCTTTATCCTTCGGAAGCCACTCAACTGTGTCGGAACGAAAGGCTTCTTCTACATTCAGCAAAGAAAAGGATTTTTGAATGCAAGGAACGATGAATCAAGTGTTTACAACATCTGCTTTAAGCAGGTCTTCAAGGTAGAAGTATGAAAAACTTCCATTTATTGAGTTCAGAGTATACTTGAAATAAATTATATAAATATGCCCTTACAATGCGCGAACGGTAAAGAAAGATGAAAAAAGTATGTAATGCGAAAGCATGTGGGATTTATAGTTTTATCAGACTTAAAAAAAAAACGCGAAAGACTGGTGTTCACAGCAATGCGAATGTAAAGAATGAGTTTTCTTGGGACGACAGATGCAGCTACAAAGCATGAGTGTTAGATCTATTTCAGTAAGCAAAGAAAAAGTATAGATAGTGCATGTACCCTGGGTATTGTTTGTAAATAATTTATGCTATGCATCTTTCGCAAGACAAGATCTTTGTGGGTGCTAAATAAAACGAGTGATTCGAAAGTATACAGTTATTTACCGCACTGCATTTATTCACATCACTACTGACCCTACCCAACCGCAGTCCAGTATACACTGAACAGCAATTGAAATAGAGATACCTGTCTAGTAACGTGTAGCACCACCTTTCGCCTTGATGACGGTGCCGATTCGTCTCGGCATGGACTCGAGAAGACACTGGAAGCGTTGGGAAGCCATACGGATCCACGACCCCTGAACAAGCTTCCACAGTTCACGAAGATTTGATGGAGGGGAGACAGAGTCTCGAACATCTCTCTCGATGGCAACCCAGATATGTTCGATGGGATTGAAGTCAGGTGACCTAGCTGGCCAAGGAAGCGAGGTCACGTCGGAGGAGAGTTCATCCAACCATTCGGATACAATTCGGGAGCGATGGCACGGTGCATTGTCTTGTTGCAGAATGAGGTCCGCAGTGGGATGTTGAAGACGCACAAACGGGAGCAAAGGGTCGTCCAGGATATCCCGGTAACGTTGACCTGTGAGGAACGATGTCACACGTACCAGGAGTCCCATTTCAGTCCACGTAAACAGTTCCCAGACGAGAATGCCACCCTACCAGCTTGAAGAGAACCCTACTGGCAAGAATGATCCATCGCTTCATGTGGTTTGCGCCGTACTCGTATCCTGCCATCCGCATGTACCAACGCGAATCTCGACTCCTCAGTCCAAGCAATATTTTCCCACATGTCTAGGATCCATTGGCGATGTCCCCGCGCACATGCTAATCTTTGCACCCTGTGATGTGCGGTCAGCAGCGGTACCCTCGTTAGTCGATGGCTTCTGTACCCCATAGAGAGGAGATGGTTTCTGGATGGTGTGGCTGCTTACACGTTTTTGTGCTCCAGCGTTAAATTGCCAAGTGATTTTTTGCAATGTGGCCCGTCAATTCGCTTTTACAATGCGAGCTAGCCGACGATGACACCGCTCATCCACACGCTGTTGTCCACGGCAATTGGCCCTTGCAGGGATGGTTTTACCGGATTCGATGTACTCACGGTGCCCCAGTGACACAGTGGATCGTGAAAATCCCAGTGCCTGCACGACTTCCCAGATGGAGTAACAGGAAATTTGCCCACGATCAAATGCGCTTAGATCCTTCGTCTTACCCATACTGCGTCCGAGTCTTACTGATTCCCGTCGCATCATTCTTTATATTGTCGGATCGCTGCATGCGTCATGTCGTTTCCGTTTACAGGACCACCCACAATGCCATATTTGCATAACGCCAGATGGCTCTAATTGGATTGCTTCAGTGTATATATCGGGTGTTTCACTGTATAGTTACAAAAGAAAGAGAGGATAAAGTTAACTTACTTTATTGAAAGAGGAAAACGATGTTTACAGGAGTAAACCTAGGCACAAAGTATTCAATGGATGTCATGTTCCACATGATGACCATCCGCTGTCACGACGTGGCGAATACGTGCTTCGAAGTGCTACAATAACGACGGGAAAATGTTCAACGGAATGGATCCTCAGATGCGGAAATTTTGCCATTTAAAGTAGCCATCCAACCAGAAATGCGCCTCATCGCTGAAAACAATGCTCTTCACATCAAAGTTGTGCTCATAGATCAGTGAACGTATGTCATTCGCAAACTTATAACGCTGCTGGACGGCTGTTGTGCTCAAAGGCTAATGCACCTGGATTTTTTTGGGAAACATGTCCATATCCGACGTCACAATGCGCCATGCGGACGCTGGTGTAGTTGCTGCGCAAGTTTTCGTGTTGACCTACCGGCCTCTTCGTGCAGGAGTTCTTGTGCGGCTTCGATGTTTTCCGCAGTCCGCGCTGTTCTTCTCTACGTCGCCATGCTCGCCACGTCATCTGTGCCACTAACGGTACGTTCGAATTTCGTCAGGTACACACGGGATGGCTTACAACGATTCTTAAACTTTGTACTCCACTGTCGTAACAAGTTTGTGGAGTTTCCACCCTCCGTAAACCAATTTTTCACTAAGAAAGCTCTTTCTTCCTTGGTATATTGCTGCATGTCCGAGATCTTGTGCTCACCGTCCCACTACTTCCTCACGAATGCCTGTCGCTTGCTGATCGACGTCTTTGACTTACAGCGCCATCTTGTTATTCTTTACCGATTTATTCCCCACGAAAGTTGTCACTACCCAGTGAAACACCCAGTACGTAGAAAATTAAATCATAACAACAAACAATAAGGTTTACCGATTCCTAATATTGAGCGGTACTTAGGTATGTGGATTAATGAATGATATTGTCGTAAAACCAAAGAAAGAAGAAATGTGAGTAAAAAAGGTAAGTATTTGAGAAACAAAGGCGGCGGCATTTATAAATACACTAGCGGAAAATGAAAAAAAGAACACCAAGAAGGAATTGGCGGACGATCATGAAATTTACATATGTTAATGGGTCGAGCTTACGTAGGTGTGATGTTAATTTCGGGACCAACCGGTTAGCGCTTACGCCACAGCAGCGCATAATCTGCAAATTATCGTCGGTGGTATTTAAGGAGTACGGCGAAGTGAATGTAATCAGTCGTTGGCGTACGGACACGTGCAAAGACCCTGAAGAAGCTGCAATGCCTGGACATGGAAGACGTGTACGATTTCAGCAGTTATCGGACTTTGAGCGAGGTCGTCTAGTCGGACTCCGCGAGGCCGGCTGGTCGTATCGTCGTATTACGGAGAGAATTAGACGGGAAGTATCGGTGGGGGTACGATAGTGGCGTAGGTGGTCCGAGGAATATTCCCACGCGAGAAGACGTGGAATCGGGAGTCACAAACGGACTGATGAGCGGACCGATCGACGCATAAGAAGAGCGGCGTTGTCAAGCAGAACATCCACTGCGACGCAAATCCGAGCTGCCGTTGCACCTGAGGTGACTGTGCGAACAATGCGCAACCGTCTACTGGATGCAGGACTATGTGCACGTGTGACTCTGGCATGTGTACCTCTGACTCCAGCCCACCGTCAGGAACCGCTGCAGTGGTGTCGCCAACGTCTGCACTGGAGAACGCAATGGCGATCTGTCGTGTTCAGCGATGAAAGCAGATTCTGCTTGGGAGCCTCCGATGCCCGTATGCGTGTTCGCAGACGCACATGGGAGCGTCTCCACCCGTCTTGCATCTGCCAGCGACACACAGCTCCTACACCTGGTCTCCTGGTGTGGGGAGCGATCAGCTATCACTCCCGTACACAACTAGTGTTTGTACCGGGTAAGTTAAACAGCACCTCCTACATCAACAACATCATTCAGCTTGTTGTTGTGCCATTTGTAAGGTCGGTCCATCGTGGTGTTTTCCAGCAAGATAACGCTCGCCCACACACGACACGTGCAGCGCAACATGACTTCAGGGTGTGAGACAACTTCCATGGCCTACACGTTCACCGGATTTTTCCCCCATTGAGCACGTGTGGGATTTTATGGAACAACGACTTATCCGGTCTCCACAGCTAGCCACGACCATTCCCGATTTACGCGTCTAGGTTAAGGATGCTTGGAAATCAATACCCCAAACTTACATCCAACATCTGTACGACAGACTCCGTGCCAGAATTGCACAGTGTGACGCAGTTCATGGCGGTGCAACCTCGTACTAACCATGTTACATGGAAATGTTATTTTTCAGTTTACCAGCAAATACAGCTGTATTTTCCCATAATGTTTTGATCACGTTATCCTCTGTATTTCGTTATTATGCTGTATAAATTTCGTTCGCATCAGACGTCTCCTTCTTGGTGTTCTTTCTTTAATTTCCGCCAGTGTATTTTGACTGCTTTTTCAGAAACAGTATTTAATATTATTATTTCATTTTTCCAGATTTAGACGAACTTAAGAAACGAACCTGACACTGATGAAATGCGATGTATTAGGTGTGTACAAAAGTTCTACCCGTTTTGAACAGAGAAGAAAAACAATATCTCTTTGAATAAATGATATCTTTATTACACTCACGGACAATGAAATCTGCGCACTAAGAAGGAAGCATTGGATTGAACTGAAATTTTATGGATGTAATGACACAGATGAATAACCCACATGATGGCATAAACAGAGCTTCAGGACAATTACAAAGCGATCTGTGGCACGCAGTCATCTTCAAACACGCGTCGCAACGCCTCGTGCTGCGATACATGCCGCAATATGGTCCGGCATGGTGGCGAGCAGACGCCTGATGTTGTCCTGCGGCAGACTGGCTCACACGTGTTGGACGGTGTGCTCCAATTCCCAAACAGTGCAGCACGGCGGCAGCTGGCGTTTCAACTGGTCCCACACATGCTCGATAGGGGACATGTCCAAAGAGCGGACAGGCCATAGAAGTATCTGTTCATGTCGTAGGTAGTCCTGGTAAACGCGAGCCGTGTGCGGGTGGGCATTATCCTGCTGGTATAGCGCACCTGGAATCTCGGCCAGGAATTAGAGCACATGGGGACGTAGGATCTCATCCACATACCGCTGGCCCGTCAACGATCCACGTACCACTAATAGAGCTGACCGGCTATCGTAGGTAATGGCTCCCTAGACCATAATGTCTGCAGTGGGGGTGGTGTAGCGCTCGATAGCGAGGTTGGTATTGTGCCGTTGACCCGTTGATCATCTATCCCCAAAATAAAGCGACACGCGTCGCTAAACACCACACGCCTCCAATCTGTGGCGTTCCATATCTCTCAGGTCAGGCACCACTGCACACGGAACTGGCGATGTTAATGGCAGCACATGAAAGGGTCGCTGAGGTCGCAGATTCGGTTCCGCGAGGCGTCGGGAAATGGTTCGTGGGCACACAGGAGCCGCTAACTCTGCCTGTATTGTGGACCAAATCCCCGTGGGATCAGTTCGTGCCTGGCGCACAATCCGTCCATCCTCTCTACCGGTGGACCTCCTGGTCCGTCCGAAGCCGCCCCGCCGTGTGGCAGTGCCGTCACGTGTCTAATGCTCCCAACACAATTGAACGGTATGGTTAGAACGATTTACGTGACGGGCTATACGGCGCGCCGACCATCCTGCAGTTTTCAGCCCAATGACCCGGCATTTTCCAAAGTCTGTAAGTTGCGTAAATCGACATCTCTGGCGTCTATCCGGCATTCTTGTCACTCTGTACTCTTGCTTGCGTCAGCCGGTGCTTTTCGCTTTCATGGGACATCGAATACAGGCCGTTTTATACGACTGCCAGTTCGTGTTTGCAGCATCACCACAGGGTGTGCGGTCATGCGCACTCGCACCAAACGTGGATCATTTGCATACCAGCATGCACTCTAGATATTTGCAGAGGTTCGCGGTTGTAGCATGTTTTCTTCTAGGTGAGCAAATTTCATTGTCCGTGAGTGTATTTTATATAATTGTCATTGTTATCTATGAAGTCTTGCCACCTTTGTGGTGGTAACTGAATTCCTTTTCTGTAAATCTCCTTCGTTTTTGGAGTCAAAAAACATTTGTAATGCGGTTTCGACATCTGCAGTTTAATCGGAGGTTTTTCCTTTACTACTCTCGCTGAAAATGTGCGTGCTACGACTAATACCCCCGCTCTTTCTAGCAAAGTTAGCAAAGACCTCGGCATTGAGTTTCAACAGGCTTAGCCTCACCATGTTTTCCGAAATTATATGCAAATTTATATGAATTGGTAATCACTTCCTTTCACCTTTTAGCGTCAGTATTTACACCTATGAGCCATTAGATTATGGTCACCTACCTAATAAGCTGTAGGACCACGCTAATATGTTTGTGCTAACTGACAGGCAGACTGAATGGCGAAAAAGGGGCCTTCATTACAGCCCGTCTAAACCTCCGATTATGTGCTGGCAGCAAATCATATGCATGCACTTTCAGCTACAACAAACAATACGAATCTCAATTCAAACATTGTTGGTATGCCACGGCACTATTGGTTGGTACCAGCCGCCACTGCTGTAGGAAAAGATGCATATAGCATTTTTGCAAAGGTTTTCATCACATTTAATATCTGATTCTCGTAATTTACGCAGATTACAATGAGGTAAAACATAATGAAATAACAGTCGACGATAATTCAATAAAATACACTATAACGAAGTAAATTTCACCGTCATTTTTGTCCACGCCGGGGCTCGAACCCAGGTCCCCTCATTCCGGATAAAGACACTCTACCAATTGAGCTACGCGGACGTTCGTTCTGACTGCTATCTGCCTTTATGTCGTGTGCGTCCTGCTGGGCAGGCACGTCACATCTCCCCCCCCCCCGAAAGAGGGCCGGAGGCATGGCCCATGGGGTCACCCGTGACCATGAATCGTCGTAGGCAGCCATCCAATCTAGAACGTGCACTTGAGAACTCCCAGTCAATTTTTTTTTATTTTTCGATGCGCTGGAGAAGGGATTCTCTGATTTTTTCCTCTCTCGCGGTGTGGAAATAACATCACACCATTGCGAGATTTTGAACGACCGGGCCACCCGGGAAGTTCGGGCGCCATTATAACGAAGTAAATTTCTCCGTCATTTTTGTCCACGCCGGGGCAGGCCGTCACATCTCCCCCCTCCCCCGGAAAGAGGGAGATGTGACGTACCTGCCAACAGGACGCACACGACATAAAAACGCAGATAGCAGCCAGAACGAACGTCCGCGTAGCTCAATTGGTAGAGTGACTTATTCCGGAGTGAGGGGACTCGGATTCGAGCCCCGGCGTGGACAAAAATGACGGAGAAATTTACTTCGTTATAACACTCATCGTCAAAAAAATTGTTCAACTGAGGGCATCCAGAAGGGCGTAGAGTAGAGGGTTGAGAAGGCATCTCTAGTGCATCCAGAAGAGCGCGTCGGATTGCAATGCTATTCTGGAGGAACGCAAAGATTACCAGGAACAATAAATGATTAAACACTGAGACTGATATGGGCAATAGCTATTCAGTTAAGCGCCAATTAGTAGTATCTCCCAGTATGGTGTCGGGCTGCCATGTTTACACACATAGCATGCCAGACGTCTCGGCATTGAGTTGTACAGGTTCCCAGTGGTGTCTTGTGATAAGCCATCCCATGCAGCTTGAATCTTCTAACGCAGTTACTGCAGATTGTGCGGTAGGCGTGGAGTGTGGACACCGCGCCCAATAGCATCCAACACATTTTCAATCGGCGATAGGTCTGGCGATGCGGCTGGCCATGGCAGAGTGTCAGTGCCTTGAAGGCAATCTCTCGGGACAGCAGCAGTATGTGGACGAGCGTTGTCCTGTTGGAAAATCGCACCTGAGTGAGCATTCAGAAAAAGTAGGGCCACTGGTTGCAGGACCTCATTAACGTAACGTTGGATTGTTGAAGTGCCTGTAATGAACGTAAAAGGTGATCTGGCATCGTAGGCAATTGCACCTCACACCATGACACTAGGCTTTCTGGGACGTGTGACGCTCGACAACAAACCGTTCATCTTGGCACTGACCACGATGGCTCCACACACGTGATTCGGTGGTCGTGTCCTCCAAGACAAAAGCGGGACTCGTCACTGAAGATCACCTGCTGCCATTCTGCGTGGCTCCGTGACAGTCTGGAACGACACCCTTGCAGTCGTTGGCGACGATGCAATGATGTTAAGGGCAGTCGTTGTAACGGTCTATGTGCGTGCAGTCCCACGTAGCGCAGTCGTCTGCCAATAGTGCTGCAACTAATCGGACGATGCGTGGAGAGCTCCACTGCTTGTTGAATATTCACAGCCGTGGCTGTTGAGTCACTCCGCGCATGTAGGACAACTCGTCGGTTATCTCTCTCCGTGGATCGTCTAGGTCTCCCAAACCATTGCTGTCACTGCTGCGTGCCTTGTTCTATCCACTGCCGCCAATAGCGTGCTACGGTGATAACCGCACGACGGGTATGGCGCAATACGGCGCTAAGACCATCCTGCTTCCCGGAGCCCAATGATGCTGCCCCTCTCGAATTTCTGCAACCACTCGAATTGTTTCCGAAGTCTCCTCCAAGGCATTCTTCACTTGCAATGGATGCAACCAACACAACATCATGAGTCAGAATGGCAAGCACGAGCAACGGGACGACCTTATATATCCGATCAGGCACAGTGCTACGACCCCTCCTTGCTTGCGTCACATGCGCGGCCGAGCGTGATACTTGAATCATTTGCATCTCTGACGATGTTTAAACTACATACCAAGTTGCATTCCTGTCGGTTGCTTCGTTCTGCGTGCAACTATTTTTTGGACGATGAGTGTACTGTTGAGAAACAATGCAATTAACTATTGTTGTGTCCCTTGATGGGACAGAATGCGGTACAATCAGATTTCGACAATGGTTTTGCCAATGGCGCACTGTTACTAATTCTCGTTACATCGAAATTGTTTACTTCGTATTTACTTTACCACTGTCGATAAAGGTACATAGTATCAAGAAAAAGAAAATATGGTGGGAAGCAATATAGGATTGTGTACTTAAAAAAAAAGAAAAAGAAACAGCAATAAACAGCAAATTGAGCAATAAGCAACAAAATGAAGTGGTAATGTCCCGCTGTTACCCATTTTCATTGCATCGAGTATTTTTTTTATTTTGGATTAATTTTATTATAGTCGAGAAAAATGCATTGTATCAAACAGAAAGAAATAAGGAGGAAAGCAATATAGAATTCCGTAATAAAATAACAACAAACAAAAAAAAAACCCAGTAAAGTGAGCAAAAAACAACAACAAAAAAAGACGTAGTGAAGACATGAATACAGTCTTTATCATTAACAATCATTTTCAATCCACTGCTGGATGAATGTCTCCCCCGAGCCTCTTTCATACCTTTTTGTCTTGGGAAATTCCTTTTCATGTCTCTTCGGAGTGCATTCGAGTTCCATCTGCCAATCTCCAGTGTTGTCAACTTCTGGGCCTTTTCATGTCGCTTCTGTGTGCAGTCGAATTCCTTCGGCCCATTTACCACGTTGTCATCTTCTGGATCTTTTGATGTCACTTCGGAGTGCATTCGAATTCCTTCAGACTATTTAACACGTTTTCTTCTTCTGGCTATTTTCATGTCACTTAGGAGTGCATTTGGATTCTCTCTGCCCATTTTCCATGTCATTTTCTTCTAAGACATTTTCTTTGCCGCGGTAGCCAGTCTGCTATTGAAGTTATTGAACTGTAAGTGGCCAATTCTTGTAACAGTGTCCTGAACTTTGTCACTTAAGGATGTGTACAGTTATGTACTTTTTGAATGCAGTTTGTGACGTGCCTGCCCCGCAGGACGCACACGACATAAAGGCAGATAGCAGCGAGAACGAACGTCTGCGTAGCTTAGTTGGTAGAGCGACTTGTTCCGGAATAAATGGACTCGGGTTCGATCCCCAGCGTGGACCAAAAATGACGGAGAAATTTACTTCGTTATAAGTTGTTAAATAATTAAAAAATGTTCTTAACTAACTCTGAAATGCTTGATCATATATTTAACAATACCAACGGCCAGTGTCAAAGAATCAGCACTTACTACATGTTGCATCAAACTCTTCATTTATTGTTCTATTCAAAGGTAATTCAAATCATCCATATAATCGTTAAGTGGTATCAACATAGATCTCAGTCGTATAACAATACTACCCATTCATCGATCCACATAGATGCACACATAGAGAGACGTATCCATAAGCATAATCTCGTATAGCAGAGATTATATATACAGTCAACGTTCGATGCACCGCCGCTTGATTTACCGCCAACCTGACATAAGGCCACCTTATTGTTCTAAAAAGACATGCTCTTCATAAAACGACCTTTGATCCCTTGGCATACCGCCAAATCCCCAAACATATTACTGATCCAGCCTGCCTTTCCCAACACAAAACATACTTGCTAACGGTTACCTCGTGTGAAGAACAAAAAATAAGTTATTTTTTGTTTCATTTCTAAGCATTTCACGTGCTTAGAAGTTGTTAGAGGACAGAAAAAACTGCGAAGTAACACTTAAAGATTCTCAATAAATTTAAATACACTAGTTTTTTGTAAAAATCGCACCACCAGGTCCCAACCTGTTGTATATATCCTGAAACTTGAAACTTATAGGATATGTACAACAGGTTGGGTCATATAAAATGATTAAAATATCCGGAAAAATTCATAATAGGTTTTGCAGTAGCGCCTTATGAAATGTGTGGTCTTTGGTATAAAGAGTTGGCACAAACGAGAAGTTGCTATCAGTAAAGAACCGACATTGAGTCGAAAGGGTGTTTTTTGTGTCTCACTACGGCGCATCGCCGTCGAAGGTAGCAGCACTATGAACACCTGACTAGCTTTTAGCAAGTAAGGATTGTTGGGATGAGAGAAATTTAATTTTCCTACTGCGAAATTGTCACTCGTAACAAACGAAACGCCAGTACAGCGATGCGAATGTGGCGTCAGTGGACATATGAGGCTCGGACTCACAGAAATTCGAAAAATGGAAGCAAAATCGCACGACTGCAAGAAATGGCAGACACTCTTACTGATTGCTGCGACCCAGCGGTGTTAGTACAACTGTGGAGCACTGTCACAGGTCAAGCTTTGTGTTCCAGCACAGTTCGACGTCATCTGCTTAACAGAGAACTGCTCATTAGGAGCTCATTGCTGCGCATTCCGTTGACCCTAAACAACAACCACTTCAGGCTGCCATGGGGTCTGGAACAGAGACATTGGAGCGTTGATTGGCAACAGGTCATGTTTTCTGACGTGTCAGGCTTCAATCTGATTCACCATGCCGGTCGCATACGTATTCAAAGATATCGACATCCACAGCAACATAAACGGTGTTAGGCCAGGAGTGGAGCACTGCCCCAGGTCAGACTTTGTCCTCCATTACAGTTAGACGTCTTCTGCTTGACGGAGGACTGGTCGTTAGAAGACCATTCCTGCGCATTCCTTTGACCCTCTACTACACACACCTTAGGCTGCCATGAGGTCTGGAACACAGACATTAGAACGTTGATTGGAAACAGGTCATGTTTTCGGACGTGCCATGATTCAATCTGATTCACCATGATGGTAGTATACGTATTCAAAGGTATCGACATCCAAGACATTCACAGCAACATTCACGGTGTTAGGCGACCAGTGGAGCACTGCCACAGGTCAGGCTTTGTCCTCCAGCACAGTTGGACGTCGTCTGTTTAACTGAGGACTGGTCGTTAGAAGACCATTCCTGCGCCTTAGGCTGCCATGGAGTCTGGAAAACAGACATTGGAACGTTTATTGGCAAGAGGTCATGTTTTCTGACGTGCCATGATTCAATCTGATTCGCCATGATGGTTGTATACATACTCAAAGGTATCGACATCCAAGACATTCACAGCGACATTCACGGTGTTAGGCCACCAGTGGAGCACTGCCACAGGCCAGGCTTTGACCTCCAGCACAGGTAGACGTCGTCTGCTTACCAGAGGACTGGTCGTTAGAAGAATATTCCTTTGAACCTCAACTACAAACGCCTCAGGCTGCCATGGAGTCTCGAACACAGACATTGGATCGTTTGGCAACAGCTGACGTTTTTTTGGCGTGTCAGGATTCAATATGAGTCACCATGATGGTTGCATACGTATTCAAATATATTATGGTGAACGGAACATCGCAGCGTCCATTTTGCAGCATCATACCGCCGCAACGCCAAGAGTCATAGTTTCGAGCGCCATTGGGTTCAATTTGCGATCTCGCCTAATACGAAGTGAGGGAACCCTCAACAGCCAGCAACACATCAAGGATATTTTAGAGGCAGAGGTAAATAACCTTCCTTCAGAATTGTCCTAGCGCTATATTCCAGCAGGACAATGCTCGCCCACATGTTCAAAACCTCTTCCATGCTTGGCAGATACCGCGTCTTTCCTGGCCTGCATGTTCGCAGGATATATCATCCGACAGAACTTGTCTGGAACATGGTAGCTGAGCGACAGACCCGTTATTCTCCTCCGCCGGTCACCACAAATGAACTCTGGTTTCGCGTAGAAGCATCCTGGCAGAATACTTCCTATGACGATATCAAAAACCTTTTTCGTTCAATATCACGCCGTGTAGATGCTGTTATTGTTTATCGAGGTGGCTACACACGATAATATTTTTTGAAGTGAATAATATCTCGTATAGCTCTACAAATGTGACCAGTTATCTCCTGTAACACGAGGAATCTACGATATAAATTTCATTTGAATAGCGCGACTCTTTCTTGGTATTGCGATTTTCACGATCAGTAGAGTACGAAGAGGTAAAATGAAATTGAACGTTCAACTCCTGATTATCGTGTTGAAGGGAAAAGTTGTTTCTATCAACACACAATACGAACTTTGAAGAAGTGAATCCGCTTTTTGGTGTAAATATGACAAGTATGGTAAGTCAGATAATGTCCGAAGACTTGAAAATTTCGTTGTGCTGGAGCGAGAGTTCGAATAGCGCCCGAGTATGCTAACCACTTCACCATCCAGAACGACTTAGTCTCAAGTTTTTGATACATTTGAATATAACCATCACAAGGTTCGCTAGTCGAAGCAACTGGCATTCATGTTTTGCGAAACTGGAGTTTAGAATTCTAAACTGCAGATTCGCTAAACAGAATTCTTAACCTCCAGATTCGCTAAAATGAATGCCCGATGCTTCGACTAGCGAATCTTGTGATGGTTATAATCAAATTTATCAGAAACTTAAGACTCCGTCGTTCTGGGTAGTGTAGTGGTTAGGATACTCGGGCGCTATCCGGAAGATGCGGGTTCGACTCTCGCTCCAGGACGTCGAAATTTTCTTATCTGATTTACCATCCTTGTCATATTTACACCAAAAAGCGGATTCACATCTTCGAAATTTCTATTGCATCATGTAACCCCGTATTCCATTCATGAACACACAATAGTCTGAACGATTAGATCAAAATATGAGAGACTGAAAATACCAGGGGGCGAAGTTTTATTCTTGTGAAAAGTTTGTTGAAGACAACATCTGATGTTACTAATGAAAGACTCCGATAACAAATATTTGTTTCGTTTTGTTTGTCAACAAATTTCATTATTTTTCTTGAAAATTTATTGCTGTGCTTGTATTTAATAGCTTTGTGTCTGCTTTGTAGTATAATCGAAGAATTTGCTAAAAATGAACATCAGGAAGTATATAAATAGTGTAATCGATAAACATCCGGAAGTAAATAAATATTTTAATCAATGAAACCCAAGGTTCTAACTTTAAGATTAGGACAGAAAACTTGCCAAAATTAATGCATTTTATACCCTAGGAACGCCATTACATGTTTCGATTTACGCGACATGTGCAATCGATGACAATTAACGGAGTTCCTAACCTACAGACACAATTGAATGTGTGCACCTTGAATGGGATCAATGGTAATTATATGAGAAGCATTTTACGCAATTAAGCTGATGCACCGTGAACAGGAAACAGGTACTACTACTGATACAGAACCCTAGAATGTTTCAGTATTGATAAACGTTTGGAAACACTGCATATTATCAGACTATCGTGATCATATGAACGATGAAAGCACATCTTGTACCGAAACATACGAACCATTTGAATAACAATTGGTATATTGTTACGAATTTTGGGTGACGATTAGCTGGATTTCCACAAGTCGGATACAGTGTTGATTGTTGGCTGAAAATTAACAGCTAGTTGTTTTTGCGTAAGAAAAGAGAAAATAACAGAAAACAAGGGTGCTAAATTAATTAATAATCAGTAACTGTACACCAACTATACTCAAAATAAAATAACTATCTAGTATGCCGAATGTATTAGCGTGTAATAGAAATAAAAGTTTCCAAGTTTTCGAACTTCAATCTGATGGCGTTTTCAAGTAACGTAAACAGCAAACTGCCCTGTCGACCTTCCTAGAAAAAGCCATCTGGTTGATTTGCGAAAGCTTGGAAAGTTTGATTTCTATTCTACGCCAATCAATTCGGATTACTAGTATTCGTAGTTATACTGTTTTGAGAAAGGATCGCAAACTTTGCTGTTTCTTGAGAGTGACGCTTGTTTACTGTGGGGAATGTATTGCGTACCTCACGTGCTTCGGTCGACCGCTTGCTGGGAATTTCCGTTTCCGTGGGCTCAAGGAACAGCGTTTTTTTTTTTTTTTTTTTGATTGGAGGTTTAACGACCACCGTGAGCAACTCAATGGGCTGTGAGCAGTCGCCCGTCTCTAATTTAGGGTCACTGGTTTCAGGGAAAGGAGAGAACCAGTGCCGTAAGACAAACACAACATCCATGCCTCACCGGGATTCGAACCCGGACCCCTTACGGACGAATGATCAGAGGACAGCGCCTTTGACCACTGCGCCACCTGGGCGGCGAACAGCGTTCAGACAGCGTCCGATATCTTTTTCAAAATGGGAAAGGGGAACGCGCTTCACGGGACGGCGGAAAAAGCGAAAGTGCCAAAAACAGAGCCATGGAACGTGGTAACTATAAGTAATGTGACTACCTCCCTAATGAGGTCTCTACCGTAGTATATTTCCAACAGTAGAGCTGTATACACTTAACTTCTTGGATCGTTGTGAATGCTTTAAGAGCAGCTAAAATTAACAACTGGTTGAACACAGGAATACGACAATAAAAACATATAAAAAGTGAATATCGGTGGGAAAACAACAGGTAGGCTCAGATTGCGCCGTCAGTTTGGAACTGAGGACAACGACTTGCAGATCGGAGAGTTGAAATGAGCTAGTCGAGTATGGTTTCAAAACGTTTACTTAATTTCTTATAGCCAACACAGGTCTATGGTATGAAAGGTAGTTTACATATTTTTTACAAATAATGCTGGATACATTGCGAACACAAAGTAGATCGATACACGAATTGCCCATCGGGGTACTCTGTTTTCTTGGGCTTGATACATTCCTCATCACTTGATCTTACCTTTCGTTTTGATCTTCTCCACTTATGCTTGCGTTAATTCTGCGAATTCCACAGCATTGTCAAAAATGTTAACCCGTTCACACGAAAACAATTTTTGAAAATTTTAGTTTAAACCACTCCGATATGTTCTTTATATATTTGAATAGATCTTGTCGAGAGCTCTAAAACGATGCATCGCACAGTCATTTTGCAGTAACGGTTGTCAAGATAAACCGCGATATCGTCAAAATTCACTAGAAAACAATTTTTAAATCTCCAGTTCAAACCACTGCGAAATGTTCTTCGCATATTTGAATAGATCTCGTCGAGATCTTTAAAACGATAGAACGCACAGTCGTGTTGCGCTCACGGTTGCCGAGATAGATTGAGTCAAACGCGTCGGCACACCCAGAAATATTGTATTACCTCCTCTGCGTACGGGGACAGAGGGAACGTCGCGCGCAAAATCAATGTATTGCGCAGTACACAAATCGGACTCCATGATGTTTTTGTTTGGTTTTTTTTATTGAAGGTTTAACGACCACCGTGAGCAACTCAATGGGCTATGAGCAGTCGCCCGTCCCTAATTTAGGGTCACTGCTTCCAGGGAAGGGAGAGAGCCAGTGCCGTAAGAAAAACACAACATCCATCGAACCCGGACCCCTTTCGGACGAATGATCAGTGGCCATCGCTTAGACCACTGCGCCACTGGGGCGGCCCATGCGTTTACGAATGTGCTAACACGATTAGTGTGCGGCACGTATTTTTAACGCTGTAATTATTTCAATAGGCACCTATTTTTGACACGGGCGGTCGGCCATAAGTCGCCCCATACTATCCGCGGAGTTAAACGTTGTCCTATGTCAAGAGGCAGTCTCGTACAAGTCTGTGAAGAGAGCTGGACTGTCGTTTGACCGTAGCTTTACCTGAAACTACTAGACACCGGTATTTCAATGAAGAAAAGCTTCTGTCCTAAGAAGTCTACCGGATGAGCCAAGAGTTTGCCAAAGGGTTAAAGTTATCGCATAGATGATTTCAGTTTCGATGAATTCACCTGAAGCACTGTATTTTCAAAAAATTTGCTCTTCGATAACTTCTCCGTTCGATGAATTCATCTGCAGCCCGTTCTACTCAACACCCAGTCATCACCTGTGTTGCCATCCGAAATGTAAGCCAACGAAAGTGTTCACGTACTTCCCGAAGACCTCATAAGCGGTATCTTTACTTTAATTTAAGCCATCTACGTACAAATTCGTACTGTTCTAAGCGCTGGGTTCTCGAACCCGTCGTTGGTCGAGTTACAAGCATTTCCCGCACGCTTCGCATATAAAGGACGCCATTTAATTGGAAGTAACCCTGAGGGCATCCATCTCCGCTCAAGCTGACTTTTAGAATTTTCTCAAAAATGTGTTATCAGTTAAGGATTGGCGAGTCTTTGACCTTCTAACAGTCTACTCTTTGCTCCCGTGTGCCACATGTGAACATTTCTCTTATCAAGCGACCGCTGGCGTTTGCGTTTCGTATTTTCATGGATAAATCGATAATATGAGTGGTTTTTCACTTAATTTGATTTGTAACTATACTGCTCCAAATAGAAATTGCCCCACCCAGAACGATTGAGGACAGAGTGATGAAACTGAGCACACCAATAGGAATACGTAAAGATTTACATTGATGTTATTTCCAGGCACGTACAATGTTTATTAGATAAGTGGTTAATACGCCTCAGAAAACGGCAATACTGCGTGGCAATGAGTCATACAGCCGACGGATATCGTATTGAGTAATGGAACACCAAACACGGTTGACTTGCTCCCATAATTCATCGAGATCGTGCGCATGCCGATTCGATTGGGGATAAATCGGGCGATCTTGCTGGTCATGGCAGGGTTTGAACATGTCGCAAACATTGTCTGGGGACCCGATGCGTTTGTACACGGGCGTTATCTTGCTGGGAAGTGGGGTGCTGTAGGCCATTCAAGAACGGTATCAAAATGGGCTGCAGAACCTCGCTCACGTATGTTACAGATGTCGGTGTGCCCGTGATGCGAACAAGAGGCGACCTGCTGTCATGCGCAATAGTACCCGATAGCATGATGTCTGCTTGACGTGTGGTGTGGCGGTCGCTAACGAAACCGGCACCCGGCCGCTCACCGGCGTGTCACCAGACAGGGATCCGTCAATCGTCAGCACCCAGGCAGAAACGGGGTTGATCTAAAGACTACTGTTGTCCATTCGTGATCCTAGTTTGCATGATTTCGGCACCAAGCCAGATGAGCGCTGCGATACAGGCCGTCACTGTCAGCCGACATAACAGTTGCCTACAGTGCAGGTTTGCCACATGCAACCTTCGGTTTACAGTTCGGGTCGTTATGGCAACGTCCATGGCCGACGACACAGCACGTCGAATATCGGCTGCAGTGTTGAATATCGGCTGGTGATGAACGAGCGTGTCGAATAATCTGCATGCCCAAAGGTGATGACGTCTGTCGGTCTGCACCACTGCTGTTCTGACGAACGTACGAACCTTCCTGGAGCCACTGATGCCAACGGCGTCCAGCAGTTCTTGCATCCCGTTGCTCATGCGCAGTGATACGACGTGTAGACCAGCCCCCTTCACACAGACAAGCCTAAAATTCTTCTTCTCTGAAAGGCATCCAAATGGCGATAAACCTGCCGACGGCATGTACCCGGCAATTTCGGTCTTCGCTGAACAGTTTCCCAGCACAAACAACAAACCTGAAACATCTGCGACATTTCCACCAACGACCACACTTTACCATCATTGTTGCTTTTGGCAACTTTATCTCACGAACGTGTGACGTCATCGGCTCTGGTTTAATACCATTTGTAAATCTCGAGTAGGTACACCCGTTCTGCGATTTTCCACTATTTTAAGTAGTCAACTCAATAATAGCACTTTAGATTTCTTTCTTTGCAGGAAAAATAGTATATACACTGCTGGCCACCCAAAATGCAACACCAATAAGGAAGCATCCGATTCGTCTGAAATTCGCAGCATGCGTCGCCCGCGAGAGGACATGCAGACGATTAGCATTGCAGGGCATATGCAAATCATGTGCGCCCGGCACGCCACCGAGAAACACTATAAGAAGGGTGCACAGAAGGCGGGGCGTAAGTAGTGGAAGTGTGCTGCGCTGCCGGACCTGTGCGTGGGAAGCTTCCTGATGCCTCATCGCAGAATACGGCAGTCATTCCAGCACGTCTCGGAGTTCGACAGAGGACTAATAGTGGCTTATCGCAAAAGCGGTTTATCGTACCGAGACATTGGCGCACGTGTGGGACCACATCCAGCCACAGTGAGGCGACTATGAATTCAGTGGGTGCAGGAAGGACGGACGGACCGACGTGAGCGATTGCCGCAGCCGCGGCACACCACCGAACAAGAGGACCGACATGTTGTGCGGCGGGCATTGACGGCTCGCACCGCCACATCACGAACGTTAGCGCAGGGCAGGAATTAGCGTTTGTTGCGCAACAACCTGTATCAGCACGTACCGTTCGACGTCGTCTGCAGGAGCGGGGACTTGTCGCACGGCGCCCATTGCTCCGATTACCATTGACGTTGCACCACCGGCGTGGGCGGCGGCAGTGGGCCATTGAACGCCGACCCTGGACTACGGAATGGCACGACATTGTCTTCTCCCACGAATCCCGCTTCTGCCTGCAACACCACGATGGTCGGATCCGCGTGTAGCGGCACCACGGCGAGAGACTGCATGACGCCTGCATTATGCATCACCATACCGGTCCGTCGCTTGGCGTTATGGTTTGGGGCGCCATTGGATATGAACCCGCACCCCTCTGGTACGCATCGCCGGTACACTCAAAAGCCACCGCTACATCTCCGACGTTTTGGATCCTGTAGTCCTCCCTTACCTGCAAGACCTGACAGCGGCCACGTTTAAACAGGACAATGCGCGCCCGCACGTCTCACGCATCGTGCACCAAGTCGTCACGGCTCACCAGGTGTCACTGCTGCCGTGGCCCGCCTGTTTTGCCGATATATCGCCCATCGAGCACGTCTGGTCGCTGATCGGCAACCGAGTGGCCCAGCAAGCACCACCCGCGGCTACGCCTGATGAACTGTGGCAACGTGTGGAAGCAGCCTGGACCGACGTACCCCAAGCCCACATCCAAAGCCTCTTTCGTTCGATTCCGCGGCGTGTAGCGGCCGTTATTGCCAGCCATGGGGGCCATACGAACCATTGGTGTCTGCGTGTTCGGCAAATCGCACGGGCCTGTAAGCTCAATCCTTTTATCTTTGTATCTGTTGTTATGTGTCCAGTAAATCTGGCTTTGCTATCTCGTGTCCTTCTTGGTGTTGCATTTTGGGGGCCAGCACTGTATATATATATATATCATATGTGATTAAAAATTAACTTTCAGAAGGCAAAAGTGATGTACAATTCATTTACAAGAAACGAAGATTTATCGAGTGATGGAGAAAAGCTTGAGACAACCGATTCCTACATTTATCTTGTGCAGCTGATATCAAGTATGGGTCCCATTTATGAAAAAATTAATCGGCGTATGAAACTTGGATGGAGAGCTTTTGGAAGAAACAGTACACTTTTTAAGAGCAGTATGCCATTATGTCTTAAAAGAAAAGTGTTTAATCAATGTATCTTTCCAGTGCTTACGTATGGACCAGAGGCCTGGACCTTAACTAAAAAAGACATACAAAGATTGCAGACAGCTCAAAGCAGCCTGGAGAGATGCATGCTTGGTGTAACCAGGAATGATAAGAAGAGGAACTTGTGGATAAGGAAAATGACAGGAGTGGACGACATCGTGACCAGAGTGAAATCACTGAAATGGCAATGGGCTGGACATGTTGCCTGAAGAACTGACCGCCGATGTACAACCGAAATTTTAGACTGGATTTCGAGGGACAGGAAAAGACCCAGAAGAAGACCCCATGGGAGATGGATGGATGAAATTTGAAAGTATGCTGGAGTGACATGGAGGAGATAGGCCCAAGACAGACAATTGTGGAAGAAATGTGTAGAGACCTTCATCCAGCAGTGAATTGATAATTGTCAATAATGATGATGATGATGATGACGATGATATATATATATATATATTTATATATATAGTACACAGATAAAAGTTTAGGAAAAATTAACTAAAAAAATTAGCCCAAGAAACAAAAAAACACCAGCCAAAGGTAGCTGACTCATCCTGAATTTTCAAAGCAACAAAATGACCATAAACAGAAAATTAAAAAAATAAAATAAAAGTGAAAGAAAAAATAATAAAAAATAAAACACTAACAATAATTTAGAAAAACTCCTCTTTAATTTTCTGGTTGCAATCTGAATAATCCAGGCCTTACTCACACCTAGAATTCTGTCATTTGTTCTGCAAGAATTCCTTATTTCTCCAATCTTGCGACACATCTTTTCAGTTCTGTGAAATTTGTCTCCGAGTAATTTTAGTTTTTTTAAATTAATTATCCCTAAACACTTATCTTTGTACTATACATATACAGGGTTACAAGGATCAGGCCAATATCTGACGAACTATGGCAGTTAGCGATTTACTTCTTGTGAAGTTGTACAGGAAACCCCTATGGCGCACACAATAACACCACGAGGGATCCCCTCGCCCCCTTGGGGGGTCGAGGTTGGGGGGCTGTCGCGCCCCCTTTGCAGATAAGGCAAAAAAGTCAATTACAAACTTGTTCAGTGGGGCAAAAATAGTACATAAATGTTTTTGTCCCATAACAAAAGATGGAAAGGGACGGGGAGTGTGGCCCCCAAAAATTACAACATACGGAAACCAAGACAGAGTATTTAGACAAGAACTTATTACTTAGAACTTATCTAAACTGGTGTAAGTTCTAAGTAAATGAAAGCACAAAGGAAAACTTTTCCTACAAACCTTATCAACAGTTCTTGCTCTGAAATAAAGCACAGTTCCTTGACATATTCAATATGAGACTTTGATGTCAAATACAATACAATATATACTGAGACAGGGAGAAATACTGTGGCATAAAGTGGCGAAACACTCATCCAATAGGAAAACTATACGCACATCTAATTGACTTGCGTACGTGGCAATGATTTCGACTTCCCGCCACTGGTTCACGAAGTGTTGGCATACCGACCACGCATATCATTTTTGTATTCTGAAGACGGAGCAGAGAGCACATTTTAGATCCATGCAAATATGCTTCGGACACAACGACTCAGGTAACTTTCCGCTTTTTTTCGCATTTGGATAGTTCCCTTCCATCTTTTGTTACGGGAGAAAAACATTCATGTACTATTTTTGCCTCGCTGAACAAGTTTGTAATTGACTTTTGTGCCCTATCTGCAAAGGGGGCGCGATAGCCCCTCAAAAAAAGGGGGGATCCTTCGTGGTGTTATTGTGTGCGCCATAGAAGGTTTCCTATACAATTGCACAAGAAGTAAATCGCAAACTCCCATAGTTCGTAAGATATTAGGCCTGATTACGGAATTTCCTTGTAATCCTGTATATATAAATATCAAGTGAGGGTCACACTGATGAAGTAATTAATCGGCGTATAAAACTAGGATAAAGAGCTTTTGGAAGAAACTGTAAAATTTTTAAGAGCAATATGGCATTATGTCTTAAAAGAAAAGCGTTTAATCAATGTATTCTTCCAGTACTTACGTATGGAGCAGAGGCCTGGACCTTAACTAAAAAAGACATACAAAGATAGCAGACAGCTCAAAGCAGCATGGAGAGGTGCATGCTTGGTGTAACCAGGAGAGATAAGAAGAGGAACTCGTGGATCCGAAAAATGACAAGAGTGGAAGACATCATGATCAGAGTTAAATCCCTGAAATGGCAATGGGTTGGACATACTGCCGGAAGGACAGACCATCGATGGACAATCGAAATTTTAGATTACATTCCAAGGAACAGGAAAAGACCCAGAAGGAGACCACATGGAAGATGGGTGGATGAAATTCGAAAGTATGCGGTAGTAACATGGAGGAGACTGGCACAAGACAGACCGTTGTGGAAGAGGCTTGGAGAGACCTTCGTCCAGCAGTGGATTGATAATGGTTGACAATGATGATGATGATGATATATATATACACGGTCGAGTCACATTGTTGTTAGCACCAGCTAATATCCAGAGTAACCGCCTTGTGCAGCGCGGACAGCAGCTAGACGAGCTGGGCGTGATTCAATAAGGTGCTGGAAGATGTTCATAGGTATGTAGAACCATGCTGACTGCAGTTCATCGGACAGCTGCTGGAGTGTGCGTATTACAGGATTCATAGAGCGAGCAATACGATCGACGCGATCCCACAGATGCTCAATTGGGTTCAATTCTGGGAAATTAGGGGGCCAGGGAAGCAATTTGAAGTTTTCATCGTGCTCTTCCGGAAATTAGGAAGCCAGGGATGTACTTTGAAGTCTTCATTGTGCTCTTCCACGTCGCATTGTCGTTCTGGAAGATCCCATCCGCACCAGGGAAGACAATAATCATGTATGGGTGCACGTGGTCTGCAAGGATGGATTCATAACGAATTCGGTCCATAGTGCCTTCCTTCCACAGGTATGAGTGGTCCCAGGGAATGCCACGAAAACATTCCCCAGACAATACCGCTTCCCCTTCGGCTTGTGTTCATCCGACAAAGGTTGAAGAGTGTTTGTTCTCCGATGTTTCTCGCCTTGTACCGTACCCAACGTCCATCCGTTCCATGAATCAGAAAACATCCTTTGCCAATCAGCGGAGATCCAATTCCGATACTGCCGTGCAAATATATAAGCCTTTTCTGCCAATACACCTTCCTTAGAATAGGTGCAGTGACCATCCGTCTGCATCAGTGCCCCATACGCAGCAGGGTTCGCTGAACTGATGTTTAGACACACTTCCGGTAGCAACCTGGTTCATTCCGCCAGTGAGGTGCTCCACTGTAGCTTGTCGATCGGCCGTCACGCATCTTCGAAGCCGACGTTCACCTTTCACATTAATAGCACGTGGTGCTCCGCAGTTTTCACGTCGCTTATTCGCAATGACATCATTTCTCCAATCACGATACACTTTAACCACAGAAGCACGCGAACAGTTCAGAAAGTGCGCATATTCAGAAATACTGCCACCCTTGGCCCGAAAGCCGATAATTATCCCTTTTTGAAAATCTGATAAGTAGCTGCTTTTATCCATGACTGCAACGAATGATATGTTTTCAGAATGCTTACAGCACACCTTATGTACCCTCCAAGCCAGCTCACGACACGTGCTTTCTTGCATTAGCTACGCACTGTTGACGTCAAAAAGAAGAGGTGGTCACAACAATGTGACTCGACTGTATATACACTGCCGGACAATTGCTAAGGACGGATGACAATAGCGACGATAGCAACCATAAAATGGAAGGCAGGAAAATGTGGAAATTAGCATAAGTGCGGGATACAGTAAGAGGTGTTGTGCGTATGCAAATTTCGGATTGCCGAACTTGTTCATGACGTCATAGCGCTGATAAGAGATATAAAGGATTTGACGCGTATTGACTGTTGTTGTTCAAACGCAAAGTTGAAAGGGAAAGAATCAATTGACGAACTTGCAATTTTCAGTATGTCTTCCCGACATCACCTAGATGCTTTTTACGCGTGGCCGTATAATTGGCAAGATTGAAGAAGGACGAAAAATAACAGATGTTGCCAGGGAGTTCGACGTCAGCCACAGTGTTGTTTCAAGGCTTTGGAAATCATTTGAAAACAATGGAGAGTGTAGCAAACGTCACGGGGAGGTCGTGTTCGCAGTACGACACCTGCAGAAGATCGGTACATAGTGCCATCAGCAAAAAGACACCGGCGCAGATCAGCTAGTGACGTAGCAAATCAGTTTCTGGCTGCTACTGGCAAGCGGATCTCCCGAAAAACTGTCGCCAGACGTTTGCATGAAGGAGGACTATACGCCCGCCGTCCTGTTGTGTGCATCCCATTGTCCAGACGTCACCGTACCGCCCGTTTGCAATGGTGCCATCAACATCGCAGTTGGACTGATAACGACTGGTCTGCTGTCCTCTTCTCAGATGAGAGTAGATACAGTCTATCGTCTGATTGTCGACAACTGATCTGGCGTGATAGTGGTACTGCATATTGTCCAGCAAACATACAGGAAAGGGACCGATATCCGACATGTAGTGTCATGGTATGGGCTGGCAGCATGATCAATGGCCGTACGTCCCTCTATGTGCTTCCAACTGGGACTATAACTGGCCAACGATACATTAATGATGTTCTGCTACCTCATGTTCGCATGTTCCGTGGTGCTGTCGGTGATAGATTCATTTTCATGGACGACAACACAACATGTCATCGAACAGTCGCTGTCCAGGAGTGTCTTGAGAGCGAGAATATTCAACGCCTCGTATGGCCAGCACGTTCTCCAGATCTGAATCCCATTGAAAATGTGTGGGATGCTTTGGGGAGGAGCCTTGCTTGTCGCCAATGCCCTCCAATAAACAAGGACACCCTCATCCGTGCACTGACAGAGGAATGGGATAAATTACCCCAACAGCTGCTTGATAATGTTGTGCAAAGTATGACACGACGTGTGGAATCTTGCATCGCCCTCCATGGTGGCCATATCCCGTATTGACATCTTACGCCGGAACGCCTGCGGACGGTAATTGCATTTTTTCACGTTTACGTATTCTGCACAAAATGGCCTGTTTGTCCCTTGAACACGTTCCAAAGCCTTCTGGATTTCAGAGCACAATAAATTGTCTTTCTTGTAATGTCCTGGCATTCTGACATTATTTTATTTCACTTGGCATCCAACCACACTTACTTTTTTATGTGCTATATAGCCGTTTATGATCCGTCCTTAGCAATTGTCCAGCAGTGTATTAACTATATTTCTTGCAAAGAAAGAAATCTTAGGTGTTATAATTGAGTATACTACTTAAAACAGCAGAAAAAGGCAGGGTGTGAAAAACTCTCATGTGCCAATACTGACGTTGTTCAACTTGCAGCCACCAACGACGGGTTTAAAGTTAAAAAATAATCATTATTTTATTTTTGCGCTTGTAATTAACCTAGGTACATCTGCTGAAAAATGGGTTTTTCAAATGGCCGCGTTATTAATTTTATTATTTTATAATTATCTATCGATCATGAAAATAATCACCGAAAAATTATTTATTCTTTCCTTGGTGACACGTAAAGTTGAACTGAAATTTAGGAAACTCAAAAGAAACAGTAAAAGAGAAGAACGAATATATGACCTTCCATTTCAAAGAAAGAGCCTGTTGATATTGTCCGAGAAGACGCAGACGGTTGACAGTTGTTAGAATCCTATTGAAAGCGCAACTAAAGCGTTTGATCCTTCCTCTGATATATATTTTTTGTTCTGCCTGAAGTGCAGATGTTTCTTCAAGAGGCACGTTTACTTTTTGAGTCAAGCTTTTGCTGAAATAGAAGCATTTATCAAAGGAAGTATGTTTAGCTTTATCTGGATGGAAACTTCAAAGGATAGCACGATCTTTTATTCCTACTCGCCATAAATCTACTTTTTGGATGAGAGAAAAAAAAAAAAACTTACCAACAATAGATAAGTAGAACGTACCTCTTTTTTTCCGAATTTATTGGACAAAAAATCTTCAATTACAAGAAATGTTCCCAATCAAATTCATCGTTAACTTTTCATTTCTTGTATACTCCGTCAAAATTCAGAAATATCTCGTCGTAAGCTTTATGAACTAAGCATCGAAAAACTTCAATAAACCATCAAACAGTATTAAACCATAAACCATCAAATGTCTGTATTAATTATTAATTCGGCTTCTAATTATTTGTTCAGTTGCTACTTACCATCTTTGCTAAATCCTCAGCATTGTGCGGGGCTCCAAGAAGCAACCTGCCAAATT